>JAFBJR010000150.1:4748369-5099693 GCA_016785285.1 Brachirus orientalis
TATCTTTTTTTTTTAAAGAGCGCACTGCTGCACTTTATTTGTAGATTTTTCATCTGTTGTGGCAGGAAAGTTTGGACTAGCATCAGACAGATGCTCCAGCACAAAGAAAATACATGCAGGGCCTACATTTAAAGCAGCGACAAGAAAGAAAACTGTTTGTCTGGTTCTGACAAACAGTGACGACTTTTTAAAATCATGTATTTTTTTTTTCCCAGTTTTAATGACTTCCTCCCTGTCGTCTTTAACTACAAACACACCAGAGTCCCTCTCAACATGTGTTTGGCAAGAGAATGACATTAAAGTATACAAAACTGAGTCGCGGAAAAAGAATGATGATACTCTTACATAAATAAAACGGAAAACAAATCAATTTGTCTCTGAACTGTGTCCCACGGTGAGGTTCATGAAGAGGAAATATTGACAGTATTTCCCATTAGTTGTTGCCAGATGAGGAACTTTCCTCTAGCTGCGTTTTTCACCATTTCTTTTGTTTACCATATTATTTTGAGGTGGTGGGCACAGTTGGAAGTAAAAAGCAAATCAAAACACTGCAGAGAGAACTTCCTTTACACACACTCACTCACTCATCTTCTACCGCTCTTATAATCCAGCTGACATAGGGCGAAAGGCAGCAAAAAATAACAATAAAAGATTAACCCCCCCCCCCTTCTCCTACAATTTCCCTACCATCCCTAATGTTGACTGAGTTGCCTACAACAACCTTCGCATTATCGACTGAGGCTTGTTGTTGTTGTTGTTGTTGTTGTTGTTGTTGTTGTTGTGGTTGGCTGCAGCAGAGGAGCAAAAACACCGGTAAAAGTGCACCGGTAAAAGTGAATAGTACAGTATATTAAGATTAGATCCCAATATTGAGCTTCACCTGAATCTGCTGGCAGGATCTGTTTCTAAACTATCTGGAAGTTCACCGCAGCGGGGCAGGCTGAGGTTGAGTTTGGGGTTAGGAGGCATCAAGAGAGACGAGCTTTAACTGCACCCAATTAACCTTCACCTATCAATCTGTATCTCACGCCGCCCCCAAATGCTCTCCGCAAGACTTGGTACTTACTGTAGCACATTCAAAGATGCTGTTGTCAAAGTGTGCGAGTGCCACGGCAGCAGGAGGAGAAAGAGGAATGCACTCTGGACACTTTTTCAGCTAACACTTGTTCCACTCGTAATTATTCCCATTGGCAGTTGGTGTTTTCTGCCCTGTAAGCGTGATATCTTGGCAAGCGGAGTATCATTACATGATGGGGGAGAAAGTGCAAAGCAAAATGTGAAAAGAGTCTGGGGAGTATCCATCCAGAAAAGCTATTTAGAGACTATGGGACTTATCTCAAAGAGCAGAACCGATGACTGTGGAAAGAGTTGCAACATTCTGGCACTGCATAAAAGATGTAACATCAGGCGACAAATCCTTTATCCACTTGTTTGTTTCCCTGAACCTGATGCGAAAATCACAGTGTATTTCTCTTGGACCTGAATTCATAAGGTCAAGTTTAACATGAGCTGACATTACAGATGATTTCACACACTGTGCATGTACGACACCAATCAGACGCAACATTAACACCGGTAACTGGTTTTAATGTTGCGTCTGATTGGTGTACATTTTATTTTTAGAAGCCTGGGGTAAGGTTGCCGTAATCACGGAACATGATTGCTTTACACTAATTTACTCCATCTTCAGTGACATTCTTTGAATGTTGATACCAGATACATTTCAGCTTGTTATGTTCTATGTCACAGTTGTTTTTAGGCTTAATATTGTCGATTAAGTTCAGAATTGTTGATTCTTAATGTAAGAATGTGGATGTACACATGAGCTTGGTTGATCACTTTAATTTACCTCTCCACCCAGTTCTTGTAGTTGGGGATGTCTTTAGCGTAGAGAAGCTTATTCGAAGGCGAGTCTTTTCCTAGTTTGTGTTCTGACGTGGAACAGGAGTCCATGAAGGTCTGGGCCACCACAGACAGGCACGCGTCTGTGATGCTGTTCTTGTGGATGTCAAATACAAACTGGGGGTTCTTGATCACATTCACCCAGAATCGCAGAGGAAGACTGGACAAAAGAAAATAAAAGAATATATTATTTAAGACAAAACTCATTTTGATGCACAGTATATATATAAGAACATGGTAATAGCCTGTATAAATGCTTTCCTTTAGACAGTTCTCTCCCACCATTATTCAAGGTTATTAGATGCTTGCTTATTTTTTATTGGTACTGGTGCATTCATATGAATTAATTTCATGACTTGACATTCACAGTGCCATTTACTTACCAGACAGTAGCAGATGGGATGTATAACACAAACATTATCCCAACATCCTGTTACATAACTTACTCATTTACAAGGCCATTTAAATACACACTGACTACATATTACCACTGTACTGTACACTGAGCCCCCGAAAAGTTTTATTTTAAGGTGCACTATTCACAGCTGGTACTGCAGGTCGGACAAAGTCATTTGGCGCCGAATAAAAAACAACAACTTTTGGCCAGATGTTTATTACAGAAGTGAAAAACAAACTAAAAATGTCAGTTTCTAAATCTGTGCTATTGGGTGGTGTAAAGGGCTGGAACTGAATAAGAGAAAATAATGAAAAAATGTCCATCAAAATGTTCTAAAGCCCTGGGTGTTGTTATGAAATTACTTGTTTTGTCTGACCCACAGCCTCAGAACAATCCATCAGTTATGTGAAAACTCTCAAGTGACATTAAATCAATAATTCATGTAAGACAAAGGAAAAAAAAATCAACAAATCATCTGGGGGATTGGATGTTTGATATTTTCAAAGTGAATATTCATTATAATAACCAATTTCTCGGTTATAAGCAGTATAAAGAGATTAACTTACCAGTTGCTCTTCCAGGTGTGTCGTACGTCGTAGTCGTTGATGGAGTGCTTGTCGGCCTGTTCGTCCAGGAAGTCGAACATGTACTTAATGGCCAGTGGCAGTGCACTGCCTCTGTGGGCTGTGCTGAAGATGGTCTCAAACAGGTCATCCACGAACTTCTGTAACGTACCCTGAGTGGCAAACAATGAGGAAAGTGCTGGTTCACAACAGTGATGCTGTTTCTGGAAGTTGAAATTCAGTCTTAATAAAGGCGTTTCAACTGATTATACACAGCAAACCGACCTTAAAAGAGCACACTGATATAAGTATGAAAAAGTCATTTCTTTTAAATCTTTTAAACAACCAAGCTGTTCACAACACATTTGCAGTGATGTGACTCCCATATGTAGCCATAACCAGCCATTTGAAAATCTCAGTGTTTCACTTATATATTAAATATTTTTATTCTTTTAAGAAGACAAAAGTTCACATTTTCGGACGAGATTTAGGATGGAATCATTGTATGGGATCAGATGAAGTGATTTAGACCAGTTTTGTATATTGCCTTCAGTTTCAAATTTAGCTGTAAATTCGTCGAGCTTGTGTACTCATACACAGAAGGTAGAGAATGATAAATGACAGTTTCATAGTGCACTGTGACAGGTTGTAGTGGGCCATTTTCAGCCGCTTGTATCCAAAGCCCTTGAATGGTCCATATACAGTATGTGTGTACTCTTTTCAGTATGAATGGCCCCACTGTGAATGAGAGACGTAATTTCAGCTCTGTGACTACTGGGGTCTGGAAACACAAGCAAGAACCCCAGCTCTCTGGTTGGGATGCTGTACCCGGGTGACAATGCTACGCCATAAATGACTTCTCCATCTGGCAGCATCTATTACTGTGGAAATGTTTGGGGATTGTGTTTAGTCGTGAAATGGAACAGCAACAAATACATTTTGTCCCGGTGACGGATCAAAGTCCTGAGATCTGCATGGATGAGACATCCAGACAGGCGGGTGGATACAGACAGCCGTGGACAGAAACGGACGAGATGAGCTACTCAATTGCATTTGCCTCTCAGTTTTTTTTTTCACCATGCATGGCCAAATCTTCAATTCCTCAACAAATTACCCATCTCCTGACACCCGCTGTATCTGCCTCCATGCCCTCTGCACCTCTAACCCCACCTTCGAATAATCTATTTTTTTTCCCCTTCTTTCCGATTACGAGTGGAAATTGAATTGGCGACTCACTTGTAACTGCTCTGTTACAAGCAGCGAAAGATATCTGGATTGTCTTAGTTTCTCAGATGATGGATACACAGTATTATATTTGCTGGTGTGTGCTTTGTTCAGACAGATTAAGATTATATGAAGGGATGATCGGGTAAGGGTTGGGCTTAGCTGACTAGTTGTGATTGCTGCTGTACAGAATAGTGCGTATACAGAAAGGTCAATAACATCCATCCTCCACATGAGGGTTGCTGGTAAATCCCTGGTCTCCAGTCCATCACAGGACATATAGAACATATAGAAACAGTCACTCTCACGCTCTCACCTATGGGCAATTTAGAGTGTCAAATTAACCTCTGCATGCTTTTCAACTGTAGGAGGACACCCACAGTCCAATCTATCTTTATCTAAGATATAATAATGTAATAATATGAAGAGGAATTGCTGACTAAATATTATACTAAATATTATACTGTACACTCGAATGCTGTTTCGTCTAAACTCAGGTATTACAGCAGCAGGTTCACACTTTGATGAAAATGTTGACTTGAGTTGAGAACCCCAGGACAGTCCTGCTACTTCCTTACCTAAGATCTCGGTTTTCTGCTCTCAAAACGAACCACTTTACTTTTAAGAGCAGTCACGCAGATGAAATCAGACCAAATTGCTACCCTTTTGACCTCCAATTTAGTATATAAAATGTCCATACTTGAAGCTTCTAATGTCATCCAGACACTTCTCCTATGGCCTCTAAAAACCTCTTGGTGTTGCCACTGAAAAAGTAATGGTTGGACAAGAGTATCTGGCAAATGTATAATTGGAAATTTCAATTGCAGAACACACGAAGGTCCCTCAAGGACACTGTGTGTCAGCATGTTCCTCTGCATGAACTGCTCCACAGACCCTATTTTGAATGCGGAGGTCACTAAGGGTCTGACTTCCTGTTTATGGGCGGCAATTCTTTGAATAGCGTGAGTTTGCTTTCTTGACAATGTCATGCAAACACTTGTAACTAATGAGAACACATGAAAATGACAGGTCTGTGCAATAAGGATGCACAATATTGGACAATATCTGATATGCTGACATTTTTCCTGTGCCCAACTGCCGAGGTGATTTAGTCACTTCTGTAGAAAAATGAACCTAATATTTTTTCACGTTGCAGCCGATGCAGATACCCGTTTTTCTTTATTGTGTATAATAAATACATGTGAAAAAATAATAGTTGGAAATAGCACGAACAAATAGTCAGTCGTCCTATCGGGGGTCGAGGTGTGTTTGCAGATTTTTAAGCCAATATCTGCCAATACCGACAATGTGCTGATAATATCATGCATCCCTACCTTGTAATATTATGGAGTAGGAGGACGGTGTGAGGAAGTGGCCTCATAATGTATGAGGATATTTTTCATCATTTTGACATTCTGTCACTCGGTGTGGATGGTTGAATAAATAAAATAAAATAGTTTAATAATAGTTTAATAAAGTCAGCAATATGACATGGTTTTATTTACACAATTATTGTATATAAACTGTTACTTGGGACACAAAGTCAGAGCACTAATAACACTTATTAATATTATTAGCTGTGACGTCACCTTGGACGTTTTAACAAGCCATTTCTACGATACTGGATGATCTTCTGTAGGTCTATTTTCAGTCAAGTCAAATAAAAAGACATGGGTGTTGGTGCCTGTACCTGTTTTCTAGAAGCGATACCATCTGTCAAAAATGCTGTCCTGCCTCCTGCGTAAATCTATGCAACTACACACCAATAATGACTACTACTTAAATGTGTCGACAAAAAATAAGGTCTATAGAGCATATAATTTCAGTAGTCTGAGCTCCAGTGGTGAGTTCCGGTGTTCCGGTCTCAGTAGCTGTAAGTGTTGTTTTTCTTTCCTTGTGTCTTACTTTTGTCGCGAGCAGCCTGGTCAGGTAGATCTCTGAGACCATCTTGCTGCCCCGGTCGCCTTCCCTCTGGTCAGAGTGGTCATGGTTCTTCACCAGATGCCATAACTTGGTGCCACTCTCCAGGTCAGGAGTGATCATTGGTGTTCGGGATCGTAGGCTGTCTGGACTGCTGGCCGTCCTCAGCATACTCTCTAAATCCAAACACACGAGAGAATGATTATGTCACAGCTCCTGTAGAAACCTTGTGATTCTGTGAGTGTTTTACCAGAACAAAATATACCATTTTAATATCTCGCCCCCACTAGTTTCTCTGTTATCTGTGTCAGTTTCATTATTCATGGTGTGGGTGTCAAAGTTGATTAGAGCCAAGCAAAGAGATGCATATCTATCAGCGTTCCATTAAGGACTAAAAGGGGGGGAGAAGGGAGCAGGAAGGTGAGGAGCACCGGGGGGAGATGACTATCTGCTGAGTGGCTCCTGCTCTTGGGATTGAGAGAGGATGTGGAATGGATGGAAGAGAGATAAAAGAGAGAGATGCTGATGCATGATGCAGCTCTTTTATGTTTGCTGAGAGGAGAGGAGAGGAGAGGAGAGGAGAGGAGAGGAGAGGAGAGGAGAGGAGAGGAGAGTGAAAGCGATGGAGATGACAGGGGGGTTTGCTAAATGGACACAAAGACAAAACATCTGGGGAGAGGAGAGGACAAGGAGAACATAGAGTAGACACATGAATGAGGCTGAGTGCGATGGTGACTAGTGTTGTTGCTCTTTTCAGCAGGGTGTTGAGTGGCTTTGATTCCAAACCTATTATTGCTACTGGTGGCCGACATTCAGGCTTGCTCATAAACGTAAGCCACTCTCACTCACACGCACACACAAAGAGCAAAAATAAACACACAAGCAACCAACCCTTAAAGAATAAATAAATTATATAAATATATATGCACACACACACACACACACAGGTATATAAAATTGTGAAGCAATGAGGCTGTAGCTACTGTACATCGCAGTGTAGGTGGTGAATGAAAATAAATGATTTTTCAGTTCTTATTCAAGTCAAGGTGCTCTCAAATAGATACTGACATACTGTATTCGTTGAGAAATAGCATTATATACTTCAATAACTAAAGTGGCTCTAATCCCACAACTTTTTCTAAATGAAAAGGATTGCTTTTAATTTGAATGCAAACAAAACTCCATTTACTTGGTATCCGTTTTAAGGAGAATAGTTCACTGCAGCTCATATATGTTGAGTATATGTCACTGATAAAACAATGACCCTAAGTAGTGATACAATCACAAGATTTCACAGTCTTTTGTGACCAGGTTGCTTAAGTGCATCATACACTGTGACTGCGCTGGATGTGCAAGCAGGTAGCTGTTTGTTTTATGTAATAGATTTGTCAGATATTACTGCTTATTTCTACTGCCCCCAAGGAGCCAACAAAGAAAGCGGTAGAAACCACTTAAATAAATTCAAAATAAACAGATTACTATTAAAACCATTTTCCAAATTTTGGTAATTTTTTTTTTTCCTCAGCTGATCTTTAGAATCCATTTTTGAACTTATTTAACATCTCCGTTGAGTCCAGTAGACACAGGACTAGATTAGAAGTCATTTTGCTGACGATATCACTCCTACCTTTAAAGTCAACTTTAAATGTTTGCTTTTTCTTGTCATAGTAAATCCAGGTTGAGACAACAGCAAGGTGCAGGCAATTACAGCAGTGATATACTATATATGGAAGGGTTATCACCTGCTTAGTGTCGGACAAGTGTTTGTTTGTTTTTTTCCTACACAGTCATTTATCTTCTACATAGTCTAATTTTCTGGTGAAGAATACCAAACTGATGTAGGGGCCTCCGTCTAGCCGTTTATCTGACTGCCAGATATTCTCTCCCTCTCTGTGTGTCAGCTGGGGATCGAGGCATCCACTCTAATGCCTGTCATTTATGGACTGCTTGGAAATAGCCTTGGCCTGGGCTGATAGCAGCGGATAAAAAGGATTGCCATTCACTCAGAGGGAGGTGAAGAAGGGCGGAGGAAAAAAAAGAAGGGATGGAGCCCAGTCATGGCTGTGAAAAACAAAAAAAAAGAAGGAGCAAATGAAAGAGATAGAGGTTGCTGGGGGGGGGGAGGCGGGCAGTCAGAGAGATGGGAATCACTGACAGAATGATTTAAGTAGGATCGGGTTGAAGCAGAGAGTGGGAGTTGTACCGTATCTACTGAGGCTCTTGGTGAAGGTGGACGAGTTGGAGATGTTGTAGGCAGAGTTCTGCTTTGGCACCAAGGCGATCACCGAGCCGTCAGTCACCTGCACCGCAAAACACACACCACCACAATGCAATGTGAAGGCCGCTCAGCTGTCAACTCTAGTTTGTTCCAGCCGTGAGTGCACCATGTCAGTGATACCTGATAGTGAGCCAACGTGTTGAGTCTTTTCCAGTCATTGTCAATCTTGGTGGTGACATCTTCATCTTGCAGGATGATTCTGGCCATCCGACCTTGACGCCATTCTTCCAAGACAAGAAATAGATATTTAGGAAAAACAAACAATTAACTATTTGTTGGCCTTTTTTTTGCATCCTTAGGTTAATATAGTGCCAATATTATCCTAACTTAACCTAACCTATATTTTGGTAAAGTGCTACAAATAGCGCTTACAATTCAGAAGTTACCAGGTAGAACTTCCTTCTCTATACTTTCTGTTTTTGCCCTGGGAAATATAGCATCTTGTATAGAGCTCCACACAAAGAAATGTTAGTTTCTCCTCCATTTTCTCAATAGTCTGACTTTTTATGTAAACTTGTTACACGGTAGGTTTGCGCCGCATCCTGTGTGAACACAGCACTAGTCTGTTGAGACCACCATCTGATCAAATACAGTAAATGCTATGTACAGGTGTGAATGCATTCAGTGTGTCCTCACCGATTTGATTACAAAAAATGATTTCGTTAGTGGTTTGAGAAGACGTGTGACCACATACCCGGGCATGCATGACCGCACCTGCCTCCTCAGCTGACATCCTCTGACCCACAGCAGTTTCATAGTATTTTTACACAAATGAGCCATCATACGTTTACTTATTTGTAGCCGCAGCAACAAAAACAGTGATCCACATGTGACCACATTTCATGCTACAGTACAGCAGCAGGAGTAGTGCTGCTTCACTCAGATTTTTGTGACTCATTTTTCTCTATGGTCTGTATAGATGTGACACATCTGTACAGTCACACTCTTAATTTTTGTTCTTGCACACAGAAATGATGTCTGCGTGTGGAGGCGAGATCCGATCACGTGTGGTCACAGGAGGACGGATGATAATACTAAGTCTGAACAGGGCCATTGCGTTTTAAAGTAACATTTTGTGTGCTCCGTTTGCAATGTTAACATAGTATTTTGCCATGTACTTGCACACTTCTTTGAGTAGTTGTCCTCTCACGTTGCAGCTCCAAACGGCTTTACGGAGCATTTTGCGAAGTAGCTTCTCTCGAATGATTGTTTTGTTTTTAAAGGCCTGCATTTTTAACTGCTTTTGCAAGTTACTGTTGTCAGGAAAAGAAGCTCAACAAACCCACTATACTGTACATATACAGTGTACTGTATGGTGGGTTTTTAAAGCAAATTCCCCCTTACGGGACAATAAAGCTCTAAACTGAGCTGAATTACTACTACTAATACTGTACAGACCTAATAAACAATACATAAAAAAGTAAAAATCTACATGCTATTATCTGAATGGTCCTCTTGTTACACTATCAAGAGTTAGTTTGTGAAGTTGAATAAGTTTTAGCTTTAACAGGATGTTCTGAGCTGCAGTGCAGAATGCGTCTCAGTCCAGCCGTGTTGCCACTGAGTGAAACAGTTTGGTTGGATACAGCACAGTGTATATAGTTTTTTACACTTGCATTACAGATAGTACCAAAATAACCTGCTCCTACCATTCCATTATTGGCACCATTTCCTTTGGGGTACTAGAGTAAAATGGTACGATAAGATTGGCTCCACCCACGACAGTCAGCTGATTGTCGACAGTAAAACATCTCTCCATTGCCACTGGTGTTTCTTCAACACCTGCAGTCTATTCTTAAACAAAGCCTGATGTATTGTTGAGTCAAACAGCCACAGGAAAAGAAAAGAGTTGCTGGATATCTCCATTGTTGTCTGTTACGTATCTTGTTACATATCTTGCTGACGGGGTCACTGGACACAGCCCACACCCCGCCTATTGAGTAAAGGTACTCAGTGGAAACGCAAGCCTGACCCAGGGCATTACCATTCCAAACCATGTCGTACTGTATCAAACTAAACCTTACCATGATGGAAACACAGGAAATATCTTACCCAGGTCCATATCAGAAGCCTTTGACCGTTGTGAATATGGGCTGCCCTTATACACAGCATCCAGCAGCTTTTCTTTGACCTGAGTGATGGTGTCGCAGTTCAGACACTTGACTGTCACCTCAGAGGAATGGTCATTCTCTGGGTTTACACAGTGCAACGTCTAGCAGAGGGAACAAAAAAAAACCCAAAAAACTGAAGGAAACAAAGCAAAAGAATGAGGTAAGAGTACAGATCGAATCCTGCCATAATGATCCTGAGAGCATATTCCCACCTAGTTTGTTTGTAGCAGCTATTTTATAGCCTGGATGTTTTCCTAGTCCATTTACACTGTTTGGGGAAATGATAACTCAGGGTTCACACTTGGGAGCCGACCAAAAACAACTCCAGGTTTGACTGTATGTGTCCAATCCAAGCTTGAAGTGCTTTGTTTGGACAAACAGTGTGATTAACAGTGAGCAGTAGTTCAGGGCCAAATCACATCCTCACTTCAAACATCAGTGATGCTGAAGCTTCATGTTTATCCTGGACTAAATCCTTCACCTAAGGTGAGTCCGCAGGTCGACTGAAGGGGAGGATCCTACCAGATTTCTACTGCTGACTTTAAAATGTGTGTGTTTTTTTTTTGTTTTTTTTTTAAGATTATCATCACTGTCAAGTGTGACTAAAGCTTAACTGCTCATTGCAGAGCAAAACAGACCGACACAAGCCTTCAAGTTGCTGCTCGTTTACTGACCAGGGTTTTGTAGTCAATCTGTTGCCTGATGAGTTTGTCCTCACTGAGGGAGTAGCGGGCTTCTCCTGTGATGGCATCGATGGGTCCCTTCTCCATCTGCTGCTTGATGGCACAGTACAGCATGAACAGAGGCTCCCCGGCACATTCCTGTTGCGAGAGAAGGCAGAAATAGATGATTTAGCAGCAGATCAACCAAATAATGGGGTCTCTACTTCCAGTGTCTTTCATTTTAGCAGTTGCTAGAGGCTTAAAAAGGGGAAAACGGTGTCCAACAATTCACAACTCACAAGAAAGATTAGAGAACAAACATCCTGCTGTGACCCTTCGGTTGTGGATGGGTTATGTGTTAAACGTGTTAAAATAAAGTGTTTACATGATCATGATAAAAAAGGGATACAAGGATACAAGGACAGTTTCTGAAAGTGTTTGTGAAACACTAAGGGGATACAAAGCACAGGCGTGAGTTTTTCAGCAGGTGTATAACCATCCAGCTAGAGAAGGCTTTTTTTTAATATCAATATTAAAGCTGTAGTACGCAGAATCAAGGGAGGAGAAAGTTCATGATAAAGTATTACTCTCCGGGTTGTGAAAATGGATCAATGCTGGATAATGGTAACAGTTATAATGTAATTATTTCTTATTTTTGTCTGTGTGCGTGTGTTGTTCTGCATCTTTTTATCTCTTTCACCTCTTCCGCCCGCTTCCGCCAGGGGTAAAACTTTCCAAATCAAGTCTTTCAGTTACATTTCAATTTTCTCTCCTGCTCTCTATTCATTTTCAACCATCTGAGCACGAAATCATCCTGCATAAGTCTGAACTTTCTCTACTTGGAACAGTTTAAATGAGTCTTTCATTTATCCTAGTGTGCTCAACATTATAAAATACAACATTTTCCTGCAGCTAAATGTAGGTCTAAACTGTTTTTTTTCTCTTTTTTTTTGACTCAACAATGTGCATTCCAGGTTCAAATAGGACACAGCTATATACTCCATTAAAACATTAAAACCATCTTCTGTGGTAGACTAATGAGCGAAATGAGCACATTAACGTTAAAGCTTTTCGTGTGTGCTATAATACACTCTAACGCATCTGAGTGTGGCATGGCCAAAATCCTTCCACACTTTAAGCTGACCGTTTAAACAAGTTGGAAACAAAGTGTAGAGCTATTTAAAGGGCCCAGCATGTAAAACATTGAGGGGTTGCTTAGCAGGAATTAAATAAGCTACGCATTAGCATGCCTGTATACATGTACATTCACTCAAAAAATACAAATCGTTTGGTTTGGGAGTCTTAAAATAAGCTTTTTAAGTGCATTTGAGGCAAGAGCCTTGTTTAATGGAGACCATTCTGCAGCAGCCCAAACGGACAAAGCAGACAAAGTGTGTGAAATCAGATACAAAAACGCAGAAGAATGACACTGTTTTTGTTATGTGAAGGCGCACACTACACTTGTCACTAATTCTCACACACTGGACCTGTTTCCAGCAAAGTCGTCCTTTTAGCTGTTTAGTACAGGGACAGAATTTTACAAATCATACACTGAAACCCTGAACTGGAATGATGTTCCATTGGTACATAAATCTTTTCTTTTCTTTACATGTGAGGGAGGATGCAACTGCTGGACACAGATGTTATCAATACGTTTCCCACTCTACCAAAGCCACTCGCCAGTCAATAGTGTCTTTAGTCATCACTCGTGCCTAAGGAAAACTCTCCAGAGCACAGAAGCAGCAGTTTAGAGGGTGAGAGACACATCACAGCCAATACTCGACCAGATGAGAGTTTAATGATCGACCATGCAGCGCTCAGGGAGATACTTCAGGAGGTGCGTGCGCATGTGCGTGTCTGTCGGAGATGCGTGAGCTCCAGATGAGAAAAGGCAAAAGTACCTATTCATCTATTTCCCCTTCAAGCACACTCATCTGCACACTTTTTTTTCCCTCTTTCTAACACAAATTCCTTTTTCCCCACCTTATTCCTCCTTGCTATTTCATCTACCCCTCCATTTTCTCCATCTCTTCTCTTTCGTACATTCATTCTGGGTTCTCTCCCAAGTAATTAGTGCAGTTTTAATGCAAACTGGTGAAATTTATATGAAGAACATGTATGTCAGAAGACAGGCATCGTCATGGCAAGACTAAAACCTTTGCTTCAAATTGTAAAAGTCATAATTTAGTGGTTTAACAACAATATGTACTGTTTTATTTTATGCACTGGCTGCAACAGTTCAATTTGTAATTCCAACTAAATTAAGTTAATGTGATGTGTTTTTGGTTCTGGACAAAAATAAAAAAATAAAAAAAATCAATAAAAAAAATTGAGGACACATTTTCAACATTTTATGGCATTTTTCTACCAAATTGATAACCAGTAATCAAGGGAAATTGTCAAGGAAATAGTCCACAAATTTTGCCCTAAGAAGACTTTTCCTACAAGAAATCGCTCTCTTTCTTTTTGCTAGAACACAAGGATATGCATAATTCACTCGGGTGCATTATTGTGAAACATAAATTAAGTCTACAAATCACTCCCACAGGGTTGTTAACGATTTTGTGAATGGGCGGGACATGAAGAACCCATTAAATTGATCTTCATCTGTTTACGTCCCTCCTCATCTCTGTGCTCACATATACTGTGTTTTAATCACTGATGTGCCATCAGGGCCTGCGGTGCTTGACCTGTGAAACCTAAAAATAGACTTCAATTAGATGATAACAAAGTGGAAGTGACATCTTCTCCTTCCTCAACTCTTCCTATTTAATCAAAAAAAGCTTTCAGCTGGAAGCACAGTAACTGGTGGGATTTTGTTCAGATAAAACTTTCTTTTGAATAAATGAAGTGTTATAGTCAGAAAACAATTGAGTCAAAGATGATTAAAGTGGAATAAAAAAAAGCGGCCAGAGTTTCTATTCAGAGACTTGTCTGTGCACATCAGTTACATTTTGGAAAGAAATATGTCAGTGAAGAGGATGTGTTTGAGCCTTTCTTATTACATCGAATTATTATGATGATGATGATGGTGGAAAATGCACCGAACAAGCCCCCTGTGGGGTTTTTTGCATTTCTATATCGCGTTCATTCCCGACTGAACACTTATTTTTTGTAGTTTCACATGCAGAAACAAATAAAACTTAAACTAACCTGATCTTAATCGCATGATCCTAATCAACATATCCTCTGTATTTTGATGATAATTTGACAGTTTTCACAAGTGGATCCTGCTCCAAACATCTTTCTCCTATTGTCTTTCTTACGATCCTTTTTTCTTTAGTTAGCTTTCTTCCTCCATTATTGCTCATTTTGCCAAATCTACCGTTTCCTTCCTCTTCCTCCCTCTTGTCCTTCCTCATTCCAGTGGCATAGGCTTTTAAGAACCTAGTTAGCATCTGGGCCAATTAGGTGGGTAGCTGCTAACTAGACAGAGCAAGCATACAGTACATCACACGGTTATGCTTTCACTGGGACTTTCTGCCTTCCCCATTCAGCTGCTGCATGTTGGTTTACAAAATGTGCCTCCCTCCTTCATTAAGGCTCCCTAACTGTTTGCTGCTATTTACATTCTGAGGATATAATGATGGCTATTGCTCTGCAGGGAGATGAAAAGGCTCAGAATCGCTGGAAACTATAATTGAGTGTAAAATGATTGTCTGGGTAAATAAACTGAATAGTAAAATGGATATAAGTAACAGTTTAGGATCATTTTTGATGTAAATTCTGAACCCAAAATACAATACAGAGACACTAATCTACGCTTTTGTCACTTGTAGACTCAGTTACTCTAATGTGCTCTTCTTTCTCTCCCCCCAAAAAAGAATCGAGCTCAGATACAGCTACTTTAAAACTCTGTTGTGGATGTGCCGACAAAGACACAGCAGGCTGATATTAAATATCACTGCACTGGCTTCCTGTTTCTTTTAAAATCAATTTTAAGATTATTTTATTTATTTTTAAAACTCTCAGTGGTCTTAGCCCCACTTATCTAGAAGGTTTCCTGTTAGGGTATGAACCCTCAGTTCTTCAGGTGGCAGCCTTTTAATTATTCCAAAAGCTCAAACTAGAATATCTTTTATTATGACCCCACAACTTCAGGTGGAACAGCCCTCCTGAAGAGGAGGCAGCAGAGAATGTCAACATTTTTAAAAGCAAACTTGAGCCCTTCCTTTTCAACCTGGTTTTACCTGACCTTTATTATTTAGTGAAACTCTTTATTTTAGGATGTCACACAAATTATTTTATTTCTCTCTTTAGTCTCCTTTTCCTGAATCTAATTTTTATTTTACTGCACCTATTATTTAATCATGTTATCCTTCATTGCTTACAGTACTTTACTCGCTTATTTACTTACCTTTGTATGGTTTTACTTATCTTACTTTATTTCATGTTACTGTTAAGGATTTTTCCTTCTTTTACCCCCGTGTTGTTTTTAGTCGTATTTTATTCTCCAGCGTTTTCCTTCGCGGCTGTTGAGAATTCCATGAAAGTGTTTCCTAACTTTCATCATCATCATCATTGATCTATCAACACTGATCTATAAACATGCTCAATGTAAGACACTGAAATGAGAGAATGGTGACCTACATTTTAATTCATATTAATGATCACATTTCACTCATGATGTTTAGGATTATAATGCCATATGAGGACAACATCAAATCTCACAAATTTGCAAGTAGATCAGGGTAGAGAGGAGACGCCAAACTATAGCGAAGAAGAGAGAGAGAGACCAGACACATTTTTTTTCCCCCCAAATGGACTGTCTTTCTTTAAGAAGCCAGTGACAGGTAGAGGGGAATAAGAGATGGAGAAGAGAGGGCGCGGGACGACAGCATGAGCGACGTCTCGCCCCCTGGTGATGAGAATGACCTTAAGGCAGAGAGGAGGCCGACTGCAGAATAATGACAACAGAAATGACACTGATGAAAGAGACATCAGAAGAAGAGAAGCAAAAAAAATAAAAAGTAAAAACACGACATGTCAGCGTCAGGAGTGAAATTACGAGACTGGAGATGATCTGAGCGTTAAAAAAAAGAAAAAAAAAGAACATTACAACAAGTGAAGGCGATTAAAGGCAGGCTGCTGGCAGGCTTTGATTTTCTACCGTACGGTATTTGCTCTGTATTATTGAGGCAGGAAAACAGGAAATTCCTTTTTAATCAGTATGCTGAGATTAATGCAACAGAGAAATAAAAGAAGCTGCGGGGATTTAATAAAACCCTCTAACACAGCAGCAGTGAAAATGCATTGAACACCATTATGCAATATTACTTTAAATCCAATTAAATCATTTAGATGATACAGCAAACAGAGATTTTGACAGGCTGTTGTGTCGACTTACCTTGAGGAACTTATACAAGAGAAACGTAAACCAGTTGGTCAGCATTTTCTCTGCGACTGACTCCGTCCTGACGCACAGAGGGAAGGAGAGGATGAAAAAAAAAACAGGACGAATGTGTCAGAATCACGATCACAACAACATACTGTCAATGATTTACATCTTTTACATGTGATTTCCTAGGAAACTCTTTTTTTTTTTTTTAAAGTAAAACTGTCTGGTAGGAATTACAAGAACAAAGGAGATAAGGTTCATTAATGTTTCATTATGCTGAGGTGAAATGTCAGACGTTTTATCTTACGGCCTCGTTAACAAAGGCCCCAGTGTGGTTACATGCTTGATTTTTGTCTCTAATCATACAAGCCCTCAACATATGTGTCTGATCTGATCCTCTGGCAGGCCGAAAGGAAATATTAAGCAAGGACACAAAGGACAGGGCAAGGAGGCGGCAGATGATCTGCCGATGAAGATCCAGAAATGATCAGACATTGTACTCTGTCCCTCTTTCTCTCGCTCTCACCTCCGCAGCAGCAGCTTGGGATGGTTTTTGCTCTCCAGGTTTCGGTCTATCAGGTCAGACAGCAGCTGCTTCAGGACGCCGGTGGCGTACTCCATCTCCCCCTGCAGGGCCGTCATGATCAGAGACGCCACGTTGCCCCGGTCCCGCATTGAAAATGACCTGGAGGGACATTAAAACTCATCAGTTAATAGAAGTATTTAACAAAGTGCCAGCCTCTAATGAGTCGCATCTGAACCTGCAAATCAAGTACAATCTCATTTAATTAATCTTAATTTAATGATGCAAGTAATTAAATATGTAACTAAGCTGCATATTCAAGAATCATTCTTCAATATATACAGTGTACAGTATACTGCACTGAGTAAACAGTCTGTATATATTTAGATAGAGCTTTTCTAGTCTTGATGACCACTCAAAGCTGCTTTTCATTCACCCATTCACACCCATTCACTCATATTTTTACACAGCACATTTTCTATCATGCACAGCCATCTGAGCAAACGTGGGGTTAAGTGTCAGGCCCAGGGGACACATTTTCATGTAGACTAGTGCAGCTGGGAACTGAACTCACACCCTTCGAGTTAAAAGACAACTTTGTCTACCACTGAGCATGGGCGACGTTACCTTGCTAACTTAAACCTGGTGGGGGGAAAAAAGCACCTCATGTTCAAAATGCAGAAAAATATGCATCTAAAACGAAGTAACGCTAAATAAATCAAGATGGACACCTCTGAGCCTCCAGGGTCCGGATGAACGTCAACAGGAAGTGCTTCTTCGTCAGCAGCTGGCCAAACAGCGTGAGTGCCTTTTCAACATTAGCTGGGACCTGAGGAAAGACAGAGACAGACACATTGCAGCAGAAAGTTGTCAAAGGTACGAAGCAGACAGGCTCTTAACGTCTGTACGAATCCCGTCGCCACAAAAATAAGCAAATCTCTGCCAAGATTATTAAGTTAATAACAAGTTGGGCATAAAGAGGCAGCAAACTGATAAACCTCTCTCAGTTGTAAATAATGAATTCTCTGTATATGAACCGGATTACACATTTATAGATTAATGCATGTGTAGAAGGACCCAGGCAACCGAAAATCCCAGTAGACTTACAAATCTGAATACACATTTCTGTACAAGCCTGTACAGTACTGTGCATAAGTCTTAGGCCACCATTAGATTTGTTGTTTTAGCAATGCTCTAATGACCATCCTGTACAATTATTTCTCTTTTGGAACACATCCTGAAAGTATGGAGAAACACATATGCAGTTTGAAAAGAACATCTTTTTTCAGAAAAAAAAACAAACAACAAAAATGCTTCTATAATATCAAATATTTAGTGTGACCTACATTTACACTTGAACTATAACACAACTGTGGCTCTTTAAAACCTGGAATGGAACCCTAATGTTATTGGTCAAACCTGTGTTTCTCCTACTATTTCATGCCAACAAATAGCTGCTGTGAAAAAGGTCTATTATACCTGGTTTACTCAAGACATGTTTGAGCATCACATACACATGTTGCACAAGTCCAACTCATTGACAGGTTGATCATATAGTAGAAGACTGACTTTTAGTCACATCTTGTCAATCTGAACGCCAACGATCACAAAACTGACACAAAGACAACAAAGCTGGTGGTGGCCCAAGGCTTATGCACAGTACTGTAGATTTAGATTATACTCATTTAAAAGAATGACGGCACGCACAGAATTTAAGACGGAGGCAAAAACCGGTTGCTGTCTGTCCTGCTGCATGTTATTTTAGCACACTGTGTGACATAATCATCGTCTTGACCTCGGGGATGGACGTATCAGTCATTTGTCCTGAACAATGACAGGGCATTTTAGCAGTCTGGCTACTAAGACTGTCTATATTAAATCTAGATCTGAGACTTTTGCAGTGTAATGATTTATGTAAATATGCTTTTTATGATGGCTCAGGTCTTCTGCCTTTTTTTTTTTTTTTTTTTTTGACCACTTTGCTGAGTCATCTATTACTTCAGATAATTGAAAGCCTGCAAGTGAATCATTTAATAACCCGCTGTCACCAGGAACTCTGGCTATTTATCAGTTCAATCACACTGGCCTGAGCCAGCCTGACGTGTGAGCGATTCTTCTGTCAAACAGAGGAGGAAGGAAGAGACGGAGAGGAGGAAAGACAAAAGGGCATAGCAGGACAGTGTTTGTATGCGAATGTGTGTATGTGTGTGTGTCAGGGTTGGTGTCAGAGGTGCACCCTGCTTGGTTCCAGTGGCTGGCACCTGTCACTACTCATCAACAAACACGCTAAATCCCCCCCCCCCCGAAGATGCATCGCTGTCTTCCTCACCACTCCAATTCTCTCCCTCGCATTCATTGTTGACTGTTCCACATCACTGGTCTTTCATCCATTTTAATTTCTCCCCCACTTTGTCACTGTGTGCCCCTGTGACACGAGCACGCGTCTCCACTTCCCTCTTCCTCTCACTCTATTGTCATCTTTTTTGTACCACTATAACATCAAATCTTTTTTTCTTTTGTCCCTCGATATGCCATTATAACGTGTCTGGGCCTGTCTCGAAGGTGCAAAGTGCGATTATCAGGGGTCTTCCTCACCACTCCAATTCTCTCCCTCGCATTCATTGTTGACTGTTCCACATCACTGGTCTTCTTTCATCCATTTTAATTTCTCCCCCACTTTGTCACTGTGTGCCCCTGTGACACGAGCACGCGTCTCCACTTCCCTCTTCCTCTCACTCTATTGTCATCTTTTTTGTACCACTATAACATCAAATCTTTTTTTCTTTTGTCCCTCGATATGCCATTATAACGTGTCTGGGCCTGTCTCGAAGGTGCAAAGTGCGATTATCAGGGCCCCAGGGTGTATGGGGTGTGTGTGTGTGTGTGTGTGTGCGCGTGTGTTTTTATGTGGAGTCAGAACCAAAAGAGAATGAAAAAGAGATATTCTGTATGTATGGACAGTATAGCAGGCCTACTGAGGCCACAGTGTGTGTGCATGACTTGAAACCTCTAAACTTTAGCGAGGTTTCAGTGCACACAAGTGATCGGAATAAAAAATATGTCACGTAAACACGTCAATAAGAAAGAAACTCTGATCCAGCACAGACCATTCAGAAACAGATTTAATCGGTGTTCAGTGTGTTCATAAAAACAGTTTGTGACAGATACGTTCATGACTTCCCGGTTTGGTGCTATCACATGTCTGATCTGCGTGACATATGTGTTTTTTGTTTTTGTTTTTTTTACTGCTGTATTTCCATTTTTTTTTTTTTTTAAAAAAAGAATAACAAAAGGGACTTGAAAGGATAGCGGACAGCAAGAGGACAAGGAGACACGTGCAACATTTGTTGACTACAGAAGCGGAAGTGAAGCCTCTTCTTCTTCTAGTTCTACTTCTGGAGAATTCGACACCTCGGTGCCATGTCAAAATAGACTATTCCGACAGAACGGTGCATGTGCGCACACCCCCCAGTTGAATCAGTTAATGTTACATTCATGTAAACTATGCGATTGTAATTTCCAATTCGGAGCAAATCTTTTCAGATTGAAGATTGTAGACGGAGGTTTAGGGCAGGGTCACGTGTTCAGAGATGGACAAATCTGTCCATGGAATCCATGTGGACTGTACGCGCAAAGCACAATGCTTTAGAGTACGTTTGGTGCTCTTGTTTCGGACGAAGGACGCAATGAGGAACACGGTAACCATGAAAACTTGCTTGAGGTTTGATGAGAAGGTCTGTTACCCAGGAATGTTCAACGCAAGTCTACGAGAACAGGACGACACAAATGAAGTGATTTCCTGATGAGAATTTTTACATGCATGCGGAAATGCAAAGTGGATCTCAAAGGACGCAGAAGACGGTACGTATGACGCACACGCCATTACAGTCCTGGCAATAAGAAGAAAGCAGCTTTGTTCCAGCAGCCACTGCACACAAGTAACACTACACATTTTTTATGTATTAATTAATTATTTCATTTTTTTTTATAGTTTTTATTCTTGCCATTGTAACTTATCTATTCTACAGTTTTATTGGTGTGATCCTGTTATTTATGTACTATAATGTATTTTAAGTCCTGATTAATGAAGCCTGGTGCACTTTTATTTGGCCCTTTTTTACTTAGTTTTATAATATTATTTCTTTTTTTCATCTCTTTTATTATGTCATGTCTTTAAGATGTTTGTGAAAGGACGCCGCTGTCATAAACCTGCAAATCAAATGGAGAAATGGAAAGGAGAGCAGTCACACAGAGCAATAAAGCTAAGAGCATTGGTTAGCCGGACCACTGGATTACACCAGCAAACCCTGAGGGAAATATACAGAGAAAGGGAAGGAAGTCTAGACATAGCTATAAAACACGAAAGATCCCTTTACATCTATGGCGGCCAACAATAACCAGTAACCAATAACCAGATAGTAAAATGGACGAAACCACAACATGTGGTACTTATTCACGACAGCAGCAACAACAAACCTTTTTCTTTCTTTTTTTTATTTAGTGTTCCTCCTGTCCTCTCATATCATATCATATCATATCATGTCCTGTCCTGTCTGTCGCTCCTGATAATTCTGAACTAGGACAAGGAGTATCTAATAAAAAAGGCGAGACTTTAAAAAAGTGGGCTCCACTTGCTTTATTTTAATACCCTTAATCAACATTTGACAATTTAATTTGGAACATCTTTTTTTGGTGTGGGTGAAATTAGAAAGACTATAAAAGAAGAACTGAATTTAGTGTTGGATTTTTAGTTATTTCCAACTCAACAGAGCTATCAATCTATCTCAGTCCGGAAAAAAAAAAAAAAAAAAAAATCTAATAAGGAAGTTTACAGAATTAAGATTTGATAAGCAACTTTCTGCTCCATAAAATGCTGTTGAACTCAAACCCTTAAGTGGATTATGTCAAACAGCTTTATATGAGTCGGTAACAGTAGTAAACTAGGAAAGTTAAAGTAGATTTAACCCACTGCTTCATCCCTGCTGGGGAACACTCTTTAATTACTCTGTGTTCTTTCTTACGTTGTAGTTTTCAGTTACAGCTGGGAACCATAATTAGCTGTTTTTTTTCCCCCCCTCTGTGTCCATGGATGATTCTTTGTGTTTAATCACTACTGTCCCTTCCAGCCAAAAATAACAGAGGATAAATCACTGACTGTTTTTCATACAAATATAAATCCACTCTATGGATTACAGCGATTAAATGAAGCTGTAAAAGGTCAAAGAAATGATGCCTTCCACTTCCAGAAGTCAGTGCTCCAATCAAAGTCAACGGAGCAGCGCCACATTCTACATCTTAATGATACTGCTGATTACAAGCCTGGCTCTTTTTTTTTGGAGTATTGGAGGAAACTGGATTCTGCTGACATACACTTAATTCCACTTCCTTTAGAGTTAAAAATGTCCATGTAAATCTGCTGTATCTCTTCATTCTGCTGTGCTGGCACGGAAGTTAAATGTAGTGAGTTAATTAATAAATTAAGAGTGATATACGCTCTTTGACCACGTTATTAGGTACACTGAACTTTAAACTGAGAATCGGAACGAGGAAGACAGGCGATTTAAAGCTCCTGTGTGTAAGTTTTGGTTATTTCTTTATTTTATTTTTTATTTTATTTTATTTCATTTCATCATTCTGCCTGTTTGGTCTTCTAAGGAAGGCACGCTGCATCCTTGAAAATTGGCTGTGTCAAGCAATACAATCAGACCTGACTGTTTGTGTATGTACAGTATACCAGCATCTCAGTGGCTGGCGGGACCAAGAGCCATACAACCAATCAAACTGCTGAAGTACTGGGTAAAAATTTATGTGGGTACTTCTTTGTATTTTCATGTCATATTTCAAACTTTGATTGGCCACTTGACCAAATTAATTTAAACGTAATTAAAAAGTGCACTTAAGCTTTACGTGACTTTGAATGTGGCATGTAGCATAAAATCTTCAGATTTTTCCATGCAGTAACCATCTCTAGGGTTTACAGACAATGGTACAAAAAAGGAAATGTCCTTTAAGCAACAGTTTTCACGTAAAAAAAAAGCCTCATTAATGCCAGAGGTCAGAGGAGAATGGAAGGACTCTTTTGAGATGATAGAAAGACAACAGTAACTCAAATAGCAACTTGTTATAAATCAATGGCTGTAGAAGAACATGTGCAAATGCACAAGAAAGATGAGGCAGATGATCAGCAGCAGCAAAAAAAAATTAGACATCCTCAAAACATAATAAAGTGGCTGGTAAGTGTACAATGCGGCCAACAATCTCAGTAACTCTCACGCTTTTCTCTCCTCCTCTCGGCTCTCAACCTCTTGTTACCTCTGCCCTCGTTTTAGCTCCATCTCTGCTCCCATTTTCCTCTTTACATCTCTTTATCCTCCTATACCTCGTCTATAAAATTTCAATTTCAAGCAGTTCTTACTTTAAAACTCCACTTCCCAACATCATGAGAATACAACAAGGCTCTGCCCCAGGAGACCCGACTAATGATGTCACTAAGGCTCTTGAAGAGTCATTCACTTGCAATGAGACAAGCTGAATATGAGGCAGGTGAAATATAGGCTAAGAGATTATGTTCAGGTGAACCGCCTGTCAACTTCTTCTTTGCTCCAATTTTAAACTTTTTTTTTTTTTTGAATTTGCTGAAACCCATCAAAGCCTAATGGTTTAAAATACATTCCTATACTATTAAATCCAAAGTACTTCTAGAATATACTTCTCTGGATGTAACATCATTTTTGTTAGTTAGTGATTAGTTTGTCAGTGCATATTGCTGTTGATTATTTAAGGCTAGTTTGTTTCAGTTTCAAGTTTGATTGGTGGTGTACTGACCCGTACCTCCATCTCCTTGAGCACGGGATGGTCCTCGATCCCAGGGAACAGGACCCTCATCGCATAAGTCCGATAGTCCAGGAAGGGAATCCCTGCCCCGTCCAGCTCCTGGGTCAGCTCATGGATGTCTGTTTGAAGCTCAGCAAAGGCTAGAGATGAAGGATAAAAAAACGAGGAGAAAGAGACAAGGAAGGAGGGCAAGGGTGAATAATTCCTGCAGACTCTTGCGTTTCACTTTGTTTTTGATCAATCATTTGTGAATTGATGATGGAAACTCCTTTATGGCTGAGTGACATCATGATTTAAAAGTGAAAACCGTGACTCATATCTGAGGCGTGACATTTTCTCTGACGTTCAACCATGGTGAACTTTGACATGAGAGCTGGTGTTATTGATAAACAGCAAACAATCCGTCAATCTTGGCAGTTTTTTTATTCTTACTTGCATTTAAACTTTTCTTTATACAACGCTGCAGCACTTTTCCTTTTGTTTTCTTGTCAGCCTTTATTTCTGGTGCAAGTCTGACATCGCTTAGATTTACAGTCACTGTTCAGACATCTTCATTATCAGTATGGTACGTGGTGGTTTATATGGTTTCTCTGATGAATGCCCTACGGCAGAGTTTGTCTGTCCTACTGTTCGTAACTTCCTGTCGGTTACAGCTTTTGGCAGATCAATCTGAATTTTTCGTGATGGGTAGGAGATCACCCAAGTATGTTTACATTAATATTTGGTAAGAATCTACCCACTGATGATGTCGGTGATCAAACACCATTGAAATTTCAAGAAACCCCCCCACCAAACTCTCATTAAATTTGTACGAAATTTGGCATGCGTATGCAGGATCAGACACTCTACCATCAGCTGGGTTTGGGTTTGGAACAATACGGTATGGTTTGGAATGATAAAGCCCTGGGTCAAGCTTGCGTTTTGACTGAGAAGAGTACCACGAACGACGACATTGAACGCGGCACAGCAACCTTGACAACAGACAACCCTGACCTTAACATACCATGTTACCCTAAGGGAAGTGTGCCAAAAAATGGAACGGTAGTAGCTGGTTACTCTGAGTGCTCTTCTTCCAACTTACTCAACTGTGCTATCATCATTATTACCATTATTATTAACATTTTATTTAGTGTACCTTTATCCTCTTAAGCTTGGGTCGTTTACAAAACAATTCTTGTAAGACAGTGACAGTTAGTGCAGCTGACTCCACAATACACACTGGGCCATGAAGAGTCCACACTCACCAAGATGGCTGAATTATACAGTGACAAGTTCTACTATGTTGATGCTATCACTCTGTATAGCACCATGGTCCCATTTTCATTTTGTTATGAAAAACAGAGGTTGGAAGGTTATTCTGTAATTACATTGTCCTTCCACATTTTGGAAAAGATTACAGAGATAAAGACAGTGAACACAGGAATAAAAATGCAAGATTACAGTGAAAGTGGAAGACAGCGCCATAAACAGGATATACGGGTCAGATGAGGAGGCCGCCAGACACAACAACGGCGACAGTCAGAGGAAACTGTGTATAATTTTAGGGACAGAATTTTAGGCTTTAACTAGGGGTTTGACGGTAAGATTTAAAATTAAACTCTATGATGAGGAAAGAAGCCCACAAAGGCAATAAATGAGAACTAAAATAAAGACCAAACATAAGGGGAATAATAAGGCTGACATTATAATAAATCCAAAATCAATGGTTCAGTCACACTATTTAATATGCAAGTAACATCAGTAAATTTTAGTTTTTTTAAGAAATGTGTATGTGACTCAAGGAAAAAAAAAGAAAAAAAAAACACATTTCAGTAAAAGCTATAGGACTGAAACTTGGAATGGAATTAATATTCTCCCTTTGTGTCTTAACCGATGTTAATTCAATCTTTGTTTGTCCAACAAAAGACCCAAGCACAATGGAATGGGAGGACGACCCCAGCCCAAGGTGAGAAAAGCAGAATCAGGAAACAGAAAACAAAGTTCCTGGAAAGGAAAGACAATTAATTGCATGAGTGGATAATTATTAAGAGAGCGACGGATGAGTTTTCATGCATAATTTCCCCCAGCTGTTATTGGCTTGCTTTGTCCACAAGAGGGATGGATGGGGGGGAAACAGAGGAGATAACAGAAAGAAAAGGGGAAAAAGAAAGAACTAAGAGGAGGTGAGGAAAAGAGGATGTTTAAACTCCAGGAGAGCGAGGGCAACAATGATTAGGACTAAGAGGAAGAAGAAGTGGACAGAAGAGGAGATAAATGAGGAGAAAAGACAGAAAGGCAGAGGGGAAAATAAAACAGCATGAAGTGGAATAGTAGATCCATGACATGAGGAAATGATGAGCAGCATAAAAGGAGAGAAAAACTAAAGAGAAAATAAAGAGGGGGGTTCAAAATAAAAGATCTGATTAAAGCATTGGTTTATTTTCCTTTTCTCCAGTCCATTATCTTCTTTACCTCCTCTGTCATCTATGCTTCTATTCTTTAATCACTCCTTCATTTATTACTCAAATGGGAAATAGTTAGGCTTTAAAAATAATAGAACAAATACTGCAACAAATACTATCAGGGAACATAAAACATGGTTTATAACCAGACTATTTGACAACACAGTGACCTTTGTGGCCTTTTCCCCAAATTTTGGTTTACTTGTCAAGGTTTTGTTTATCTTTGAGACGTTGGCAAAGACGACTTCGTAACATGAACTCAGTGAGAGTGAATAGAGTAGAGCAGAAAATGCTGTAGCGAACAGTCCTGCCGTGTTTTACTACTCTCGCAAATTTGCAGGAACATTAAAAATGCACTGAGTGCAATTGCGTCAGTTTGAATTTGACCACAGGTACAGGTGAGCTCACACTAGAGAACCAAAATGACAACATTAAGAGCTGCGCATATCATCATGACAGTGATTTACCAGCCTGTGGTACGTTTGTTTGGCATAAATGAAGGAATGAGGGTGATGATGAGCATTTCGAACATGGTTAAGTTTAGAAACAAAGAACACCTGGTTAGGTTAGGGAAAGTGTCAAAAATGTGCCTTAGTGTTAAAACACATG
The DNA here is from genome assembly GCA_016785285.1 of Brachirus orientalis. Taxonomy (NCBI): domain Eukaryota; kingdom Metazoa; phylum Chordata; class Actinopteri; order Pleuronectiformes; family Soleidae; genus Brachirus; species Brachirus orientalis. The sequence goes on from JAFBJR010000150.1 coordinate 4,775,172, forward strand.
TCCTCATACACACTGTCAAAGGTGCAATGCTTGGTCTCAACCTAAAGTCAAGCAGTGAGTCACTGCTTGTCAGACAGTTTCTTCATTATTATCACCATTATCTCATCTACCTCTGGGTAATAATTCTGCCTCAAATGCTGTACATGAGATCTAGCTGACTTCACAAATGTTGACGGGAAACACAAGAAAGAGGTGTTGCTAAAATATAAATATGAACATTATTTACTCCACAGAATGTACACCTGCAACATTTCTCATGGTTTGAAGGAACGTAAAATAGCAACGTTTTACTGGAAAACCAGAGAGCAGGTTGAGGTAAAATGAAGCTATTTCCTGCTGCTATCCTTTAAAGGATTAGTACTAACTTATGTTCATTTAGACAATGCTGTATTCCTAACCTTCACCATAACCAGTTGATGCCTTACTGTAACCTGAACCTAACCACAATTCAAATCTTTACCCTAAACATAACCAGTTCCTCAGAAATGAGGTTAGGACACATTAGGACCAGGTTTTGGTCTCCATGAGGACTACTGGTCCTGACAAGGTTTCTTTTAATTCCAGAAAAAGGTCCTAAAGAGGTAACAAATACAAATACACACACATATTTGAACAGCATCTTTAATGAATACACTCATACACGTACTAATTACCCTGGCCTCAACCATCACGATTAAATGGCTAATCTTAACCCAACTTTGACCTAAACCTAACTCTTTGCTTAACCCTAAAACCAGGTTTCAACCTACAGTAGAAGCCCTTGATGTATGAGAAAATGCTTTCATTTCCGTTACCTTTACATTTATTTAGTACTCACACACACACACAAACACACATACACAAAGAGAGGTGAGAAGTGATGTGTAAAAAAAAATGACACATCTCCGATCTTGATTTGGTATGTAAACAAAGCTTTGCTCATGAATTCATTAAAAGCTCATTTGCATTTTGTTTGGTCACGGAGCATCTGAAAGACATCTGTGTGTTTTTCGCTCCTGAATGAGAAGGTGTCACTTGCCAGTCAGCAGGTGTCATTTCTAATGTGTAAGTAATAAACCATGACTGATGAGGTACCACTTCACATCATTGTCTGCCTCTCACAGTCAGCTGACCCAAACCAAATCTCTTCCTATGAAGCAGCTGACCACACACACACACACACACAGTGGACCGCCCACTTCATCTGTTCCTCTGCCCACACTTACTGTCTCATCTCTTTAGGCCAGCTGATAGTGTAGTAGGTGGGTTGTGGGATTGAACAAAAAAAAGAGGCCGTGCTTAACATCCTGGAAAACTGAATGGTTTAATTCTGTTAGACTCCTACACTGTCTGGCTTGTGATTTTCTTTGCTGTGTTTCTTGGAAAAAAAAAAATAGAAACATCTTAAAACTACAAGGTTAAAACTACAATTATTGAAAATGTCACTTTGGACAGAAAACCTGAAATTGTAGCGCTTTGTAGCAGTTGTGGGCTTTGTTTGACTAATCCTGGTAGGTTGATGGAGCCGTGACTCGAGTCTGACATCCACGGTACTCCATTTTCACACATACTGTGGTGAACGAGTCATCTTTCAACATGAAAGTTGCGGGGTTCGAGTCCCGGCTCCGTTTGGGCAAGACACTTGACCTCACATTGTTCCTGATGGCTGTGTGGCAGTGAACTGGTACAAAAGATGAGTGATAAAAACATGAAAGAAGGTGTGAATGGGTGAATGGCTTTGAGCGGTCATCAAGACTAGAAAAGTACTAATCATTTTTCTGTCATTCACACTACCTTGACATTTTAGAATATGGATGGCAGTTGTATTTGAAAACAGATAGACACAAATTCAGACTTTTGGAAACTCACTTCCTGATTGGCTGTCATCAGCCATGATTCCACTAAGACTTAAAATTGAAAAGCTCCATTAAAGCAGAACTATGCAGGATTTTGAGCTATGGAGTCATTGTGAGGGTTAAATGGCTTGTTGTGGGGAGACTGGGGGCTGTCTTCGTACCCCCCCCCTACTGTCTGTTAGTGGAAAATCAGCCTTGCAAGGTCAGAGCTCCCAACTTTGACTCCTCAGAATCAGGACGTCTCGCAATGTCTAGCATTGTTTTAAGAGTTCGTCATGGCAGAGCCGGTGAAAAAGCAGCAGAGAAAATTGTTGTTTAACTGCAGGGGGCGCTCTGCAGAGTTAATGACAAAGGAGTGATGAGACTTCCGCATGATTTGTACCTCATCGTCAGTCTAATAAAAATCCTTGCCGTACTTTTTACAATTGTTGTCGACCTCATTTGCAACACTCTCAGAAACAAAGTAAACAACTGCAGAGGACTAAATTAACTTCCTGTTTACACCGATATTCACACGCCCAGGGCTTCTGAAAGTTGAAAATTTTTTGTCATACTTTTCATATTGAGCTAAGACGCTCGTCTGTACAGGTAATCTCCTATTGGAAAATGCTCACATACGGCTCCCCTCGCTCTCTGTCAGCCTCTCCATCCTCTCCCATTTACCTCTCCCGTATTTTTGCTCTTGTTTCTCTGCAAACAATTCCTTTGCCATTCTGACCTCATACCTCTCTACCTTCCTGTCATACTCTCTCTCTCTCTCTCTCTGTCAATTCTGTGACATGTCAGACAGCTCTGCCTCCAATACCATCAATACATCTTGTGGAGAAATGACGTACCATCGAACCAGGGCAGTTCCAGATCTCAGTGGAAAATCTGTATTGAGAAACACAGGAGCTTTCTACCAGAACAACAGCTCACTCAGTCACTTTAAAATGTTTTCTCCACATGTCATTCTTTCATACGTGTGAGTGAAAACATGTCACGCTCTGTATATACTGTCGTACCATATGATTTGATGGATGGTAACTGTGTGGTGATGGTATTATGTCTCTATAACTAGAATGGGTATGAGTTATTTCTGTCATGTAGAGTATTCATATCAGCCCTATATTGTTGTAAGCAAATCAGTGTTTGTTTAGTATGACTCAGTTATGACCAGACTGTGTTGGAATCTAAATGCAAAGCTGTCTCTGCTTCTCTGTCTCTAGCTTCCGTCACATGAACACAACAGCAGTAGCAGTTTATTTTGACACGGCTGCAGAACGTTCCTTCACTGCGGACAGCTGTTCTTTAACACTGTTCAGCCTGCAGATTCATATCATGGCACTCCATCACTGTGCTTCAGTGTACTTATTCAACTGAGCACACTCACAAAGTAAACAGTGTCACTGTCAGTGGCTTATCTTGTACCTTATACTTTTGGTTTTGAGACGTGCAATATAAATAAAGTTTGTTCTTCTCCTTCTTACTGTTATTATTTCACCTTTAATGTTTTTGGATATATATATATGAATATGCATAGGTTTCTTTTTCATTCACCCTTGCTTCATGGGTGCAAGCTTTTGTTGCCCTCTTGTCCAATCACTGCAAGGCTTATTGTCCCAGACTCCTCCCCTCTCTTACAAATGCCAGAGTTGTCACTTTGTTGCCATTCTCTCTCAAACATTTGAAGCTAGCTAATTGAGAGGCTCCTCTTAATGAGCACCTCACACAGCTGCAACACTCTGTCAGATTCACTACCAGGCCATGTCCCCTGCACTGCTCTCCACACTCCCTCCTTTACTCAGCTCCTAGCCCACCTCTTGGCATTTTTCAAAAATCAGGCAATGGGCAGCGTTAGTCTCAGAAAGGGGGATTTGCTTACCCTTTAAATAAATAAATAAAAAACACTTACAACCTCTTAGACACATGAATTTAGAAGTTAGAACTTATACTACTTATATTTTTTTGGTTCCAGAAGACAATAGTACACTTGATTTACTTCATTTTAACAGTTTTAAATCTTTATATATCAATTGAGAAGTTGTGGATTGAACAGTGTTTTTATTGCCTACCTTCTTTACACTCCAGAGCCACTCTAGACTCCAGGTTGTCCATCTGGAGCTGCAGACGTTTCAGGGTGCGGTCAGCGTCCCTCGACTTCCTCTTATAGGCTATGAGCACGGCGATGATGACCAAGAGAAGAAGACCTCCACCCCCTCCGATGCCGATGATAGCGGGAAGTGTCAGAAGGCTGTCTGAGTAGATGTGTAGAGTCCCAGGGGAATACTCAAACCCTCCGGCACGAATCTGAACAGACCAACACATCTAATGTTAAATATCTAACAAACAAATGTCCACTATGGTACTTTTTTAACCTGACAATTTCCATATCTATGTGGGCCGTAGGGGATATATTTGAGATGACAATATGGATTCCAAGCAGGGCTGGATGGTGACCCCACTCATGTTTACGGAGCACATGTGGGGCCCATGTTGCTGAAACCATATGAGGTATAATTTGCCCACTTCAAGCCCACACCCACTAAGTGAGCAGGTAGCCTGGAAAGGGTATTAAGTAGAAACCATAGAAATAACCAACTAGGGACCCTTAATTTCAGCTTGAATATAAGCCTTTTGGGCCCCACTTTGACATATTGGCTGGTAAGTAACAACTTCAGAATAACTTTGATGGTTCCCTGTAATAAAGAAATACTTAATTTAATTAATAAATATAAACAAATGTGTGTTAGAGTGAAAATTTTGTCAAGTCACAAATCCCATTGTCAGCTCCACACGACTCTATCGGTGCTTTTCAGTATAGTGGTGTTTAGAGCTTGTGTCGCCCCGGTGGCATTCCCACACTGCACACAGGTGGTGATTTTTTTTTTTTTTTTTTTTTTCTTTTTATGTCAACACTGTATAAGTAAAGCAAAATGTCAAACAGGTAGTTCTATGACTGAAAGCACAAAGAAGCACCCACAAAAAAGCTGGTGATTTGTTTCAAAGGATAAATGCTTCTTGTCCCCACCCACCTACAGATGAAGGATGAAGCAAACCAATCATATTAAATAAATTCTGTTCACAGAGACTTAACAGAAGCATTGACATCACAACAACAATGACAACAAAACCACCAAAAGTTACACACCGGAGCTTTAATAATGTCCCAGGACAAATTGCATTACATAAAGTTGCTTCAATCAAAAAATAAAAATAAAAATAAATAAATAATGATAATACAACATTGCTCCCAAAAGAGTTTTTGTTTGTGGTTGATGAGCAAAATTCTTTGCTCAAAGGCAGCTCAACAACAGTCATCAGTGCAGAGGAAGTCATTACTTATTTACTTTCCCCTCTCACAGTTTCTTCCGCTAACCAGAGAGTTTGAACGAGCAACTTCAAGAAAAACCAGGCAACGGTCAATGGAAAATAGATGAGATGGCCTGAAGAGATCAAAGTTGGTGGTCCGATGAAAGAGAAGTCTTTTGACCCAATTTTAACCTCAAGCATCATTACGTGTGCATCGGTTTCCGCGCTGCTCACGCTAAACAGGTCGATCTTAGACGGGCCCACGCTGGGGAGGCTCGCATCCACGTGGCTGTGAACATTACTTGTAGCAAAGCTTTTTGATTCTTGGCTTTAGGGGAGCAGCGTCAGAGGCTTTTGATAATGAAGATCTCACAAGTTTATCTTGCTCAGGCCTGTTTAATGATTTACATTCCTTTGTACTGTCTGCACAACTTTAACAAAAGGAGAGAGAGAGAATGCTGTATGGCTGAACATCGTTAAAGCAGCCCGCGTGCACACACAACACACACACTTAGACACAGTGTAAGTAATCAAACAATGTAATCACCAGCATTTAAATCTCTCCCCATGGGAGCCTTGCTAATTATGGGAAGTCAACACATGTAATGTCTTTTTTTTTTTTTCCCGACTAACTACATTTACATAAGTGCAATGTGTCTCAAAGACAAGAAACAAGCACACACAGAGAGCAAACACACACACACACACAGCCCTGGAATCCATCAAATCAAACTATCCCGTGGGGGGGGGGGGGGGGGGGTTGTAAAAGAAAACAGGGGGGGGGGGGGGGTGTTGATAAATGATTCAAATGAGGTGTGATTATGTACTCTGAAGTTTTTGTATAAGTGCACTTTCATGTTAACATTATCGAGGACACGGGAAAAAAACAAAAAAAACAAAAAAACAAAACAAAACAGAAGCTGTTATATCAATATCAATGTGCTCATACCCACAAATTATTTTTTTAACATCACATGCAATTAAACGGGTATAATTAGAGTATAAATTTGGATTAATTTACGTAATAGACATCGATTTAATCATTTCAAGAAGAGAGAGAGTCTCATGACAGTCGTGCAGCTTAATCTGATGCAGCAACATGTTTGTATTCAACAGGAGAGCAAACTGAATACACGTTATAGGCTATAATGGCATAAATGTAAACAGGCTCACTGCATGCATCTTGAAAGGCATTTTAAGATGCTCCTTTACCAGTTTATATTAACTTTTCTGTGATTGACAGTGGATTGTGTGATGAAATCGAGTTAACTTGTAGTGACAACCACCAGAACAACTTTATAGTTTTCATCTAATTGCTTTTGATTTTGCATTCTGTAATGTTTAGATCAACTCTTTCAGCTCTCATAAGGCAGCTGTTGTCAGTTGAAGAAAAGCTCAGGTAAACCTGCCGTGAGCAACCTGGCCAATGACAAACACAAAGTAAGGATTGGCTTGAAAACTTTATGGGGCATTAACAGCTAAAGGTTTATGTATTTCCCAGAGGAGACAGTACAGAGCTATAATGAGTGAATATTGGATTTTTATTTGCAATTTAATGATATGATTAAGTAGGTGTTTTTTTTTTTCTCCTCCACAACTTGCCAGCAAGTCATACTGTATACGCAATCAATAGTTTGTAATCTACTGAGCTACACTCAGTACAGTCTGTGTGGCTCCATTATGCTTCAAGAGTTGGTTTGTCTTGAGTTTGAAAGAGCAAGGACATTTCCTCCCACACCATCTTCACAGAAGACATTTTGACACAGTGGGAAAAGCCCAGGTTTACATGTTTAAATGAATGATTGCTTAATTACACTGAGCAGCTTGATTTGTCAGAGTCCTGGTTTTATTCCTGCTGTGTTCACCTTCAGACACTGTCAATGCTTCCTGGGAGACATGAACAAAACAAGTGCCCCATTAACAAAACTGAGCCCAGGCGTCATTGGTGTTTAACAGTAACATTTGCGCTTGGACCAAACAAGAATGCAACTACAGTGATCCTTTTTCCAGAGTTGTGAAGTTCCTGTTTTGACTGTGAGGTGTTCATATGCTTTGGGCTTAAAAATCTAAAAAAAATATATGTTGCATACAAACTTTCTGTCGTAGATTTTGTCTCATATTTGTTGCAGCGTCACATCCCAACCTGCAACAATCTAAAACATTACCTTACTTGTCTGTTGCTAACTAATGCAGGTCACTTTATCAAATAGCATACACTGAGGTGTAGAACATTAATTTCAAACTGAACCTTTCTTTTGCAGTAGCCCTGCATGTGTAATATCAAAAGTTGATAATATGATATTCCATGTTGTTCTGACTTAAGGAGGTGTTGCGTGAATTTTACCTCGTTGAAACCTATTTTAACTGATACGCCATGTGAATTCACAATTTGGCAGTTATGATTTGACTTAAAGGTCCAGTGTGTAAAATTTAAGGTTAAATTTGGCAGGAACTGAAGATGAAATAATTATACTTATCTTTTACGAGTGCACAATGATTGAACCACCACCTTTTTTACAGTCGCCCACAATGGACAAGCAAATGCACAATTTATGCTCTACAGACGAAAGATATATTGAATCAGTGACATTTTATAGATGGTTCATTTGTGAGTCCTCACGTGACATATTAGTTGCTTATTATGTAAACAGGGGTAAGTGGCATACTGTATATGCTGCATTGAACCAGAGGGGTTAAATGATGACTTGAATGCAGCATAAGTAGAGGCTGGTGACACATTTTCTGGGCCGTTTTCTATTTTTTGCTCTGCTGACAGACTGAAGGACTGACAGAGGAACTTAAAAAGCTGAAGGCCAAAACAACAAACAAGTTTCTTTGAAAACTCAAGGGAGGCGCACAACTGGCAATGCACAGCTGAACATCTGTAGGGGAAACACAAAGGCACACACACACACAACGACTGTTTCTTACTGTACAGCAACACACAAACTCACAAACAAGACCAGTGGAGAGACGCTTTGGGGGGGGGGGGGGGTCCCCCCGTATGTAGGTAATTCTACATGGACTTTTTTTTTTTTTTTTTTTTTTTTCTTTTGCCACAGCTGTGCGTACAAACATATAAGTACATGTGCATGCTGCAACACACACAAGCACATACAAACGGACTATAAAACAGAAGAGATTAGAACAGACAGCTCTATTTTTTTCCTTGGCTATTGCCAGACGAGGGACTAACTCCACCACCCCTGCCAACACATTCCATCGTCCCGATATTCAACATGACATTTCATTCAAAAAAAAAAATAGAGAAAGTGAGAGAGAAAAGGGAAGTAAAAAAAAAAAAAAAAGAAGAGAGTTCCACACTGGAGCTGGCTGGATCCACTGTGAGCTATCACACTGAATTACATGGATGTGCTGTCAGTGGCTATCTAGGTGTATTGGCTCGCAGGGAGTAAATGTCATAAAGATGTAGTGAAATGACAGTAAAAGGACATTGGTGATAAGTTTAATTGGGGGGGGGGGGGGAGTTGGGGGGGGGGGCGCCGGGGGGGATTTAGACAAACATGCAAACATATTCACGGTGAGAGCTGATTCGGCTGAATGAGGTCTGACCTTCCCTCACACAGATGTGCCAGGAGCTGTGTGATGATTTTGAAAGTCTGCTCCAGTCGGAGTGAATCAGGGCTTTCACTCTGTTGACAGCTCAACTCTGTGGACAAGTAACTCTGAATGGTTGCCACAGGACGTACTCGGAAGCTTGTTCTCTGACTTTTTCCCTGCACTATTTCCCGATGTGTTGCGTTGGACAATGCGACATTAATTGGCAGGCGTCATGCCGTGGGTGGTGGTAGAAAGATAGCTGCAGCATGGCATGTGAGACTTCACAGAAAACAGGAAGTGTAACTTAGTGATGATGCAAGCGTGGATTTGCTGAGAGTTGGACAAAATTTGCACATCAGAGAGGTTTATACGAGGAACCGAGGTTCCTGGATTAAAGCTTGGAGAACGAGCTTAGTGTCTGCATATCAGTGGCATCCTGGAGAAACAATTCTATTCTTAGTGCCACCTTTTATGTTTCTGCATAACTCTAGGACTCAGCTCCACTAGTGACAGCGAGACAGTGTCTTGTCATGGACATAAACTGGAGCAAAGGGGGATACTCATACAGTATCTGCTCTGCTCTCATCTCTTACCAAAGATGGCATCCATAATTTAGCTCTCTCCAGTGCCCAAATGCAGTTTCAGAGAAAAGTTGCACTAATAGGTTTTAAGCTTCCAGGATCAGGAATTCTTTTATTAGTCTGTTTATTTACGTAAAGTAGGTATAGCTTTAATGACCCTTTGCTGGCATTTATGCTGAAATGTGTAGATGTGGCACAAATGGCAAGTTACAATATTCAACTGTCAACCCTGCTGAATCACACTGAATCACACTTGTAAACTCAAGTGGTTTTCATTTTCAACCTGATAATCAATCATTTTTCATTTAAATTGTAATATATTTGGATTTAAATTGTGGGCTCTGTGAAAGCATTTTCCTCCAACTGACATTTAATAGACTGCACAATCAAAACCATTTGGCAGATAACTTTGAAATTAAAATATACTGTTTAGTGTTGTCATTTTTGTTACTTGGCCTGTGCTAAGATTTAAAGGACTTGTTGACTAGCATTGTGCTGCTTTGTTCCTCACCCGCTGTGTGATTTATTGATGCTAATAATGTGCACAGAACCTAGGGATGCATTAAAGGAGTTACTATAAAACATCCACGGATACACCACACAGACAAAAGTTGCAGTAATGGTGCAGTAGCATTGATAGGTTGATCTCTGGAGGGAATGTAACATCCCAATATGCTGCTGCTTCACTGGACACTGGACAAAAAGGGTGGCAGTTTATACAGAAACTCACATAAACAGACTCACAGAAAATCAACAGCAATTCTGCTTGAACTGATTCATGTCTAATTACATTCAAAGTGAATCTGACCTATAACCAAATATATGGCTACACTGCTCCCATGTCAGCAAAGACGTGAGACTGTTATATGACGCACAAGATCCATTATTCTTTGTTTACTTCCATACGATGTATTTCTGTATTAAAGAATAAAAAAAAAAAATAATAAAAAAAACTGCAACAACAGCATGCCTTAATGAGGCTTCATGCCACTTCCTTTCTGCCAAGTGTCATTATGTGTTCATAATTTCAAAATCGAGACAGTGGTGGGTGAAATTTCGTGACACTGAATGAATTAGTGTCAGGCGTTCAAATGTGTAGGAGCAGAAAATAAGCTGGGTGTCAATTCAAAGCTAACAACAGGTAGTTTGTTAGTACACAGGCTTCCATCTGAACTGTAAATGCATGAATGGGAGATATCAAAGATCAGTTTTATTTGTGGTGTGGTATTATGTGTTTTGGGATGACTGTGTTTTCTGGGTTAAGGCTTTGCCTGAGGTCCCTTGAAACACCTCTAATTTCGAGATGCTTGGTGAAGTGTGAGTGGAATTAATCAAAGGTGTAAAAATGATTCTGTTCTTGGGAGCAGCATGTTTGAAGGCAGCCTCAGACCATACTAAATATGACCAGGTTCTGAGTGTAATGCTGGGCTGAGTGTGGATGCATGAAGAGATGAGTGTGGCTTTGATTTGTGTGGGTGGACGACTGGGTTGTGGATTCACTGAGGGTTAGGTTCATAACATCCTGTGTACTAGTAGATGTCTATGCCTTCAAAGTAAAAGGGAAGCTAATAAAAATACTTGAAAAATGGAGATGGCACGGAGGGACATGAAAACCTCTCAAAGAAAAATAACCTGTGACGGAGGTGCTGACTCATGCACAGGTACTGGTGTTTATATACGCTACAATCCACAGACGGAAATATGGCTGTAGACCCGTAAGTTGAAAAGTTGTGGTCATATTGTGTAGATGATTTGGAAAAGTTCAGACACTGGATACTTAAGAGCAGAGTCTGGCTGCCAGCAAGTACGTCACCCGGAGAATGTCAAATGCTGATTGGTCATCGCGTCAGCACGATTCCTCGACAAAGCTGAAAATTTGCACAAATGGCGCCACGCGGCTAACACGAAATTCACCGCAGGGGTAGATGAATGCAAGATGCATTTACCCCATCAAACTGCTCAACAACCAGGTGTTTTGAGCAGCAGAAGAAATTTCTGAAACTTTTTGTTTTCAGTCATGGGACCTGTTAGCAGCCATCTTACTTTACTAGTACAATGATGCTAAAATGCTATTGTGGACTATATGGGAATTGTTGTAATTTTAGTTATTTTATTTTAAAGTGGACACATGTCAGAACATATCTTCAGTGTGTATATACAAAAGACTCCTACACTAACCGCTACATGTTTTGCTGTGGTTAGTGTATCTGCACAATTTGCTAACAAGCATTAGCTTTCTGAGGGCTTCCTTGGATTTGGTTAATGTGGGAAAAATCTCATAGCCCTTGAATGTTTGAAGTCTGCCTTTGAAAACTCTTGATTTGAAGTGCTAGGTAGCCATTGCACTTCTCACCTCAACGCGTATCAGAACACTCTATGCCTATAGGTGAATGCACAAAATTGAGGGTTAAGGCTAAGTGGTAAGGTTAAGAGGCGAAATGAGCTATAAAAATATTCACTTCCTGTGTGCAGCACGGAAATCTTGCCAGCCTCACAAAATCTGGACAAGCTATACTGAGAAATACAGAGATTCTTGTGCAGTTGATGGACCTAATTCACACGGTGTGAACTCCTCTCACAATGCCTTGAATGTAACAGACATTTCTTTATATGTAAAAGGAAACATTGCACAGCAGTTTTAAAGAACAGTGGCACATTTATCAGAAGTCACAGAGCTGAACAGGCTGAAGGCCTATGAAGGAGCAGCATGTTAATTGTGTGTTACATATTTAACAGTGGTGTGAGAGCTCAGTGGTGCACATCCTCAATCTGTCGGTGGAAGTCATTTCGAAAAGACACGAGGGGGCCATTCACATAACTCACCAACAAGGTTAGAGTGACATTATGGGCTGAGATTGTCAGGATACAATGGGTTAGTGTGGATGCACCGGCTGCTATTTTGCTTTTGTCCTCTCATAAATAGCTATTTACAATAAATCATCCAAACTAAAATGTGACTAAGTGATGTAATGACCTAGAAAGACTTTAATAATAACTTGAATTCAAACTGAGATGGAAAGATTAGCTCATAGTAAGGAGACGTCACTTAGGTCATCAGTTCAGCGCTCACAGGCACAAAATGAGACAGAAAAGTGCAACATTCCAGTAAAGTCAAAGTCACAATAGGTCAAAGAGTCACTGAGGGAGACAGAGACAAAGAGACAGAGGACAAAGAGCAACAATCTGACCGTGACTTTGTGTTGTCCAGTGAGGTTGGGCCATTCGCACAGCAGCTGGCTCTCAGACAGGGTGAGGACACAGGGAGTTTCCCCAATCAGCACTGTGTAGTTCAGGCGACTGTTACCTGGAGCTGCTGGGATCAAGTTACGACCCTAAACACAGAGCAGGAAAAAAAAATTGTGAGGACAGTGAAGCTGGTTTATTTTCATTCTGATGTTTGTAAGAGGTGAACATCACTGATGCATGCCTGAGAAGGTTCTCATAATCATCTTCAGGAGTGAGTTGTAGACACTCACTCACTCACTGTCGATTGCTTTATCCTCCACATGAGGGTTGCAGAGGGGCTAGAACCAATCCCAGCTGACATATGGCAAAAGAAAGGGTACACCCAAGACAGGGCACCAACATACAGAGACAAACAACCATTCACACTCAAACCTATGGTCAATTTAGAGTGTACATTTAACCTAATCATGTTTTTGGACTGTGGAAGGAGGCTGGAGCACCCGGAAAGAACCCACGCACACAGGGGAGAATGTACGTCTAACCATAAAACTAACCCCACACAGAAAGACTCTTGGGATTCAAACTGGTGAATTCCTTGCTGTGAGGCAACAATGAAAGCCACTACTCTGCCGTGTGCCCTGATTTGATTCAGGTACTTGTAAATGAATGGCGCCACAAACATCCAGTGAAATGCCCAGTAAAGGTTGTGATTTTGACCCGTCTCTTCTGTGTGCTCTTCTGATCTGCTACAACATATTATCTTGCTCCCTAACTTGGATCATAGCCTATGATTCAGTAGGTGCCATCGTCATTGTACAGTCTACATACATCATACTTGTTGGTGTAACCAAGTTTATTAAATCTGTGTCGCAAAGTGTAATATGTAATGATCTTATACGATTGTTTAAACTGCACAGCTTGTAGAAAGGTTGTTTCATTTCCTTATTAACTGTTAGGACTTTTCTACAGTAGCCAAGTAAGTATTGTTTTTAATAAATGTTCCTCAAACAAGGGTGAATCATTTTCAGCTGTGGACAGGCCACCAAGCAGAATGTTGGTATGCTGCCATAATGCATGCAATTATGGTTTTCTAGCATCATATATTACAATCCCTGTGTTTTACTTTGAAAGTCTCATAAACAAAGAAAGAAACCACAGAAGAAAAACAAAAGTATACTCTTGAATGTCTATGTACAATATAAAGCAATTGAAGGTACACAGTCTGTCCACTAAACTGAACGCCACATGAGTCCCCACATTTTCATTTTGTAGTTCAATATCCAACTTGAGACACTTTGTAATGAAAGGGAGGCAGTTTTGTGGGGTGAAAAGAGGGAACCGAAGTAACAGCAAGAAAACATAAAAGCAACGGGGGGAAAAATGAATACAAAGAAAAGAAGATGAATCAAAAATGTGACAAGAAATTATCAGGAGAGCAGGCACGAGGAGTGCAGAGAATAGTGAAAAGATTCTGAGAGAGGTAAAGAAAGACATAAGGAGTAAAGCCAGCGAGTGAGCAAGGTTTAAGGAGAGAGGGAGAGAGAGAGAGAGAGGAGATAGCTGCCGTGCGTCCCGCTGGCTTAGCTGTGGGACGCAGAGACAGACTCCGTTTTCCAATCCCATCGTCTCTGCAGGCTGCCAACCAGCCGTGCTCTGCAACCCTGTAAACATGCATCCCATTCCATCTCACAGTCAAACACACACACACGCACGCACGCACGCACACACATGCAGAGTTCAAGCCACACATGTACTCAAGTTTCAGCCACACACAGAGCTGTTGCCACACGTACACACAACAGGCAAGAAGCTTCATGCGGGGATATACTCTCAGAGACACACAGACACCCACAGAAAAGCACTCCACAAACACCAAGACCAGATAAATATTTTTTCTCCTGCTAACACACCTCACTAAAAACACACCCGACACTTCAGATGAGAAATTAATTGCGTGGCGAGCACAGTGCGTGCATCTGAGACACGCTATACCCTCACATCTCATCTTGCCAAATTGCATTTTTGTCCATCTCATCGGTGCTTTCACTAGGTAGGCAGTTTTACCAACAAGCCAAGCAGGAGATTTGGCAATTACTGAGAGGTTCTTTGCTAATAAATTATCATTTAAGAAATAAATTACGACGGTTACGCTGCACTCAATTTCGTCATGGACATAGACACTGTCACACATTTTGTGATAACATGAAAAATAATAAAGGTAAAGATAAAAAGGCTGCACTGAATGTGAGGTTACATGAATATAAAAGAGACTTTGGTATAATGCCACGTTTATGTCTAGAGCTTACTTAAGATTAAGAACATTTGTTAAATTTGGCAGATTTATTCCCAAAAAGATAATTTGCTCTCTCCTCATCTTCTTCTTCCCCATATACTTCAGTACAGCAAAATTAGATTCAAAAGGAGTGAGGTGATTCTAATTATTATTATTTTTATTTATTTTTGTTTTTTGTTTGTTTCATTTTCTACACACTCCAGTCAAAATTCCTCAGCTCCACTCCAATCACATACCCTGGTATATAAAGCAGAACAGTATTTCTGATTTCTGAAAAAGAAGAAGCTCACAGCACTGGTGGTCGGCGTACCACAGTTTGAGAACCATGATATGACCCATATGCGCAACTAAGAAATTGCCAATGAATTTCATTTACTTATGTCCAGTCACTGTTGATGAAAATTAAAGCCAATATAATCCAGATCTCCTGGACTCTGGGCCTGCATGCTTCCATACCCCTCCAGCATCAGAAATTAATTGCACAAATTGAAAGCACTGTTGTTGCAGAGAGTTAGCGGCTATAGAAGAAGATATAGGCCTTGGAATGTGTGGATGTTTGCTTTCAGCTTTCAATTACAAATTTGAAGGAGACATTTTTTTTTCTACCAGTCTGAGAGACCTTGTAAACATACTTGACCAAACATCCACATGTAAAATAGAAAAAACAACATGCCAGTGAGTGTTTGCATCAGTGTACTGTCTGTGTACTTGTGTATTTTAATACAAGGTGTGGTAGGTTCAATATGTTGGAGGCTTTTGTAGTCATCAAAATAGTTATCCATGTACCACTTCGCAAGAGTATGCTAAGCATCAGGACTCTACTAATTTTGTCTGTAGCCAAAATGCCTATTTGAAGGTTTTTTTTTGCTGCCAAATATTAAAAAGAAAGTTATAATAAGCCATTTGAGCAGAAATGTGTTGGGCTGACAGTCAGCTAGTATTTTGAATTCAAAACTCATGAGACCCGTTAGGTAGGATGATGCTAGCTTAGGTAGAGCGGGTCAAAATGGTGCTGAACTTGTAACAGTTCTGCTTTAAAGGTGTGTAAACATTGTTAATGCTAAAGCTGGTTACATAGCAATGATATAAACATGAACTTAGAATCCCATTAAGAGGAAAGTCTGGCACAGGTATGATCTATTCTTTTGGACACAAGTCCAAGATGCTAACAGTGTTGAAGCAGGCTAAAGTTAGTTTTGTTAGAAAAACAGGTCCAATTTAAAACATTCCCCTAAATCCGAACACAACTGGTGCTTTTCCACTATACAGCTCTGGCCGGACACAGCTTGGCCAGGTTTGACTCTATTCAGTGTTTATGCTTTTCCATTAGGGTCAGTTCCTGATACCTGGTACTTTTTAGTACACGCTCCGTCGAGGTGTCAAACGAGCAAAATGTGACATCAACAGACTGCCGGCCACTGATTGGTCCGAGAGTGTCATCACTGGAAGAGTCATGAGTGCGACGCCTGACACAGGAATCAAATCAAACAATGCCAAACTGTAGATCAGTTAAAAAGACTTTAAAATCCTGAAAACATGCGTTAATCTCCAACAGTTAGCAAGGTAATTTCTAAAATCTCAATATTTGGTGTATCTGGTGTATTTGGCGTATTTTAGTTCGGTGCAGGAAGTACTGAAATAATCTTTTTAATTAACTGATGCTAATGATTTAGTCCATCAAAAAGAATTGCTTTGCTCGTCATTAGTTTGTGTGTGTGTCATAGCAATTTCATGCAGTCATGCCATGACGACCCCGCCGACGATGAGGAGGTACTATGAATAATGGAAAACTACGTGCTTGAGTCCAAACCATGTAGTCAAGTGAAACTGTGTCGAACCGAGTAGTGCTAGAACTGTACAGTGGAAACGCGCCAATGTTTCGCTGTATGTTGCTATTGCTCTTTCTGATACCAAACATTAAACCTAAATAAACAGGTTTAACCGTCCGTTTCAACATTTGTATTCCTTACCACTGCATTTACCTTTGTCAGGAAAGTTTTACTTCATGAGCTTTAAATCCAGACCATTTAACAAAGGTAAAGGTGTCAACACCCTCAGACCTACTGCAAAAGCTTTCTGAATTCTGTACTCCTCTTCACAGCTCCACTGTATCCCATGACATGTGGTAAAGTGTTTACAAGCACAACATCTTTTCAAAAAAAGATACAACACAGGTTAATTTCTGACCTTAAGAATGAGAGGTGATGTGGGTTTTAGCTCCAGGATTCCAGAGGGACTCAGCGGTTCAAAAACAGGGTCGGGGTAGTAGCTGAACGTCTCATTCACCACAACCAGTGCATTCACGTTGTCCATGTAGAACCCAATCTCGTCCGGGCCAGTGCCGGTCTCTGAAAAACTGAGCTCCGAATCGGCCACCGACGGAGCCAGGCACACCATGACGGAGTTGTTATACACCGTACAGTTCTGTAAATGGGAGAGACATACACAGGTCTTCGGTTTGGAGTGTAAAGAAGCAGTGTTAAGAAAATGTTTCCTCATTCTTATGAATATACAGTATGATGTATGTGGCCGCAAATCAAAATAAATCAATACAAATACACTGCAGTTGTTTTTATAAGACAATATTATGAACAGTCAGCACAATCTCCTTTAAAAAGAGTGAAAATCATCCCGGGGTTATACTTTTTTTTTCTAATATTGACTGGGAGGGTATAATAACCCATCCTTTTTGAGAGTTAATGCCCTGTGAAACTGCAATGCTGTTATACCTATTGGAAATGTAAATTGGTTTTAAATTTATGACTAACTGCTAATAATCTGCAATGTGCTGCATTGTTGACATCATTGCTTCGGAGAATATGTGAATAAACAAAGTCATGGAAATGTTTGCTGCAGTTTATATGGCTGCTTGGATGGCAGTACTTTTAAGAGCAATAATTACAATTGCACTTTATATTACAGATCACCTTTACAGGTACAGTGAATAAGATGTATAACTATCTCATCTTAACCAAATCTATAGCAGGATACACTGGTAAAAAAAAAAGTGTTTTGAATATTTCTTAATTAATAAAAGATTTTTGCTATTAATCTACCAGTTCTTGGAAGCTACACCATCCCACCATTATGATTTGTTAACTTTGTCAAATTAAGTTTCACTCCAATACTAAAAGCTAAAACTAATAAGATATGATTCAAATAATTCTTTATAAGTCTCTAAATGGGACATTGTGAAATGCAATGTAACAGCAGCACAGTTAGTAAATGGAATGTGTACTATTAACATCAAAAAAGAATAAGCAGGAATGGTAAGCATTAGAAATTAGAAATTAGCACTGAATCTGAATAAATACAACACATAGGGCATAGGGTGAGGGACTGCACGTCTAAATCATTAGGAGTGTGTTGTGACCCATTTCAAACAGGTCTCTGCAAGTTGATTGTTTCATTGTACCACAATGGAGAAACGTGAGAAAATGAATTAATAAAATGTAATGTATGTAATAAACACTGTTGCATGTCTTGAAAAATAGCTGACTTTTGTGCCATGATCTGTAGCAAACGGGCGACAATATTGGAAAACATCAGCATTGTCCTTTAAGTGCAAAGTGGTGCTTTGACAGAGGACTGTGTGGGACACATTGTGTGGACTGTTGGCCACCATATGCTTTAACTTCATCTGCGGGCTGAAGTGCCCTAGTATTTGTTTGAAGCCTGAGTTGAGCTTCAAATCACACTGACAATCATCAAAGTGCTTTTGTGCAACAATGAAACCAATAAAACTTTTCAATGGGACACTATTGAGGGGATTGTGTTTTTCTTTATTCACTGTGTCTGCCGCTCACTCTTTCCCCCCCTCACACAGTGCACACACACTCATAACACTCATGTGGTGCACTGACATTTGAAAAGCTATGCAGCCTGAGGTAGTGTTAGATGTCTGAAGGAGATGTGAGCAAAACACAGACAGACTGTCCTGCCACCTCCATAAGTGCCATGGAAGCAGGTGATGTGCTTAAGATGAGCTTGTGTGCACTCTGGGTGATGCATACAGCATATAAATAATTCTGAAATATATACAGTGTATGAGCACTGGTGATGGTGGTGGTTTCTATTTGTGGGCTCCTACACTGGCTGCCTGTCACGGTGTGAACTTGTTAGTGTGTGTACTTACATGAAAGGATTCTGCCTGTCCATACTTGGCCCTGATCTTTGGTTCTCGGATGGTTGCGAGGTTGGTCCCACTTACAGTCAGAAGGGTCCCGCCACTGTAGAAACAAAAAAAAAACATGATAGTGGGCAATGAATTAAAAGAAATTACCCTGACCTTTACACCAACAGGGACTGTAATGACACATTCAAATTGATGGAGAGCATTATAATATAGACTTGGTCCCACTTCTGCAGCTATAACAGCTTCCATGCTTCTTGGAAGAATTTCCTCAACATTTTGAAGTGTCTCTATGGGAATTTGTGCCCATTCATTCTGTAAAGCATTTATGAGGTCAGGCACTGATGTTGGAGAAGAATGCCTGGCTCACAATCTCTGTTCCATTTTGTCCCAGATTTGCTCAAGAGGGTTGAGGTCAGGGCTCTGTGTGGGCCAGTCAAGCTCTTCCACATCAAACTCGTCAAACCATTGTGCTACAAAGTTGGAAGCATAACATTGTCCAAAATGTCTTGGTATGCTGAAGCTTTAAGATTGCCCTTCATTGGAGATCAGTGGCCTAGTGCAAACCCTAGAGACAGTGTTTGCTAAAATACAAACCAGTTCCTTGGATACAGGATACACCCTAGACAGTTCACCAGTCCATTGCAGGGCCAACATAAAGAGACAAACAACCATTCACTCAAATGGTTCCTTCCAGTTTTAGGCTGATTTGAACAGATTATCTGGCCAAATTTTTTTTGACATTGGACACATGCGAGTATGTTTATAAGACACATAAAAAATCAAGTGAGTTTTGGTGAGATTCCAAATCCCTCCTGAAATGATTTGATTAAAAACCAAGTGTGTGGTCCTGCATCTTGACTGGATCATCTAGTCAAGTGTCCAGTGTGTTCTCTCAGGATTAAAGATTGTTACAAAGTTCGTTGTGTCTGCGGTCTTTCGCGTTTTTTTCAAATTGAGTCAGATTTGAAAGTCCTCTGGCAGGCAAATTCTTTACCTCGCTTCCACTCCTTCCACATATGCCAATTAGGGCACCTTTCCTCACACACAACCTCAAAACATCTCCAAACATTCAGTCCGACGGCATCAACTGCTGCCAGGAAAACAAGTTTACTCAACCAAATATGTGAAATAGCTGCAACGTCGATATAGGTTACGTGATAGCATAATTTCATTCAATCAGGCAAAAGGTAAGTTTTCACATCTGGCTTTTAATTACATCTACCATGTCTAATTCTCAACACCAGTGGGGCAATTAGGCACATTCTTTTTGGTAAGTTAGCAAAGTGCAACTGCAAAATGCAGGGGTCTTCTTTCATAGTAGACATTAATCTGAAACAGAATGACTTGTGTGCATAAAATGAAAGTGCAGAAGCAGCAGAGTAAATTAGTTGGTGACATGAGGCAGAGCTTAAGTTCTCAACATCTAGAAGTAGGTAACTAAAGACATTCATCTACCACTCTTATCAAGAAAACACTTACAGTATCAGCAAATGGTAACGATAGGGAATGAGAAGGTGAAAATAACAAAGGTGGTTGTAACATTTCAGACACCTTTGATGGACAATATGATCCAAGTCGAGGTGGTATTCTCGATATGAAAGTAATCCCCACATTGTCTGATCTTCTTCCTCTTCTCTTGGCTTCTCCCTTCAGTGGTCACAGTGTATCTTTGCCATCCAACGTGTCGTATCCTTTGTCTCCTCCTCTGTTACACCAACTGTCCCAATGTCTTCCCAACATCATTGAACTTTCTCTGTGGTCTCCCTCTTTTCTTCCTGGCAGCTCCATATTCAACATCCTTTGTCCAGTATAATCACTAACCACTAACCATCTCAACTTTGACTCTCTTACTTCAAAACCATTCAGCCTGAGCTGTCCCTCAGATAGGCTCATTTCTACAGCACTCTGATCTTCAACCTAATTCCGCTATTCATATGTTCCTTCTTTTTGTTAAATGTTTGATAAGAACTTTCTCCTGCTAGTCTGGTCTGCATTTTAACTGAGGGATTACACTGAAGAGAGCATGGTTTTTGTGTTTACATCCCGCTATGCTACAGTTATGAAGCGACTACATTGTCACATTATTTACACCAGAGAGATGGCTGGCATTGTGTTCAGAACAGTGGACTTTCCTGCACATAGCGAAATAAATACCCATGGAAGACGCATGTGAGGAGGAACGGAAAAATGGGAAGAGAGAACTGGGTCCAGACAACAGAGCATGACGGAGAAGGTGACAAGCTTGTCGCTTTCGTAAACAACAGATGGCGTCACCCTGGTCATGTTACAGTATGTTTCTGCACCTCGGATGTCAAAACGACACCATCTTGGTTGTTGTTTACATACCACCCTCCCGTGAACTGACATCACCGCCTCCGTTGACATTACTATTGTATTGCTCAACGCCACTTCATGATTTTCAGAAACACACACAAATGATGAATTGGCATTTGTTCATTTGTAGTCACTAATTCTTATTTCCTCTTTTTTTAAAAAATTGCAATTCAGCTTAAGCACCTGGAAGTGAGAGTAAGCCTGTTACAGTACTGAGTAAAAATCGTGTAAGAATTCAGTCTGATGAGTTGAGCAAAGTCTTATAATGTTGAAACTGTAATATTAATAAAATTTAAAGTTTTAATGATGAAAATAAATCCAGTTTAAATGTAATTTATAGGGATGCACTAATACAGATACATGTGCTGTACTTGTACAAATGCCTGCAAACATTATTGCACTATTAAATGTACAGAATTGCATTAAATCACATATATTGATATAATATTAGTTTGTTTAGTTCTTTTGGTTTTATTTGCAGTTGTCCTCGAATGCATATCATTTATTTATTTCTCAGTTTTTTTTTAGATTTATATATTCTTTTTGCATGTTAAACATGTGTTGTTTTGCACAGAAAAATGCTTGTACTTGGTCTGAAAAGTCTGAAAACAGTGATCTCTCGCAAATTAGCTTTTCTGAAGCATCAAAGCTCAAAACATGTCCTTAAATTTGTCATCTTTTAGTTTGGCATCTTGCAAGAAAATCTTTTTTAAGCTAAGTTAAATATTAATAATAAATACTGTATACTCGTATCTCTTAAAGTTTTATGACTGTAATAAAACAAAATATAATCTGTTCCAGCACAGCATATTGTTGCATGAGTAATGCTTTAATACCCATATGTTACATATTGTATACTGTGTTTGCTCATATACTGAATGAGATATTAATAAAAAAAAAAAAAAAACAGTGGCTGAGCATAATGCGATGAAGGCAGCTGATTAACATGGAGCAGTGGGGCTGAGGCCACATTCAAATGTGCTAATTTTTAATTAGACATTTATGTCATTGCCACAAATGCACCATGGGACAAGGCAGACTGCACTTGTATACAGTAATACCACATGCCCTCTCTATTTCCTTCTTCACTCTCCTCCTCAGGTGATGAATATTTGTGTCGAGGTGCTCTGTCCCTGTTGCTCCTCTCTCTGTCTGAGACTCTTTAACTCAGCTACATGCTTTAGGGAAGAGACAACAAGACAGTCAGGATGAACTCTCAGGAATAGCTGCATGGGGAAATACAACCAGTAATGTTAGTATTTCACTCTATATGCTCTCCAAGCCCCTCGTACCATCTGTCCTCTATTTCTGTGGTACTACTATCTATTTTTTCTTTTTTTTTTATCTTTCTTTTACTCTTCCTCTCAAACTCATCCAGACCTGACTCACATAAATGAAACACACAATTTAAGCAGAGCCTCAGTAGCATTTGAAGTGAAGCCAAGTCCATTCAACTGAAAAGACTTATGGTGATTAGTGGTTTCACCTGTACTGTGCATAATTACACATTAATTTTCAACTTTCACAAGCTTTGACACTTTGGTGTTTGGTCAGTTAAAATATTAACAGGGCGGCCGAAGTAAGACAGTCAGAAATAGGAGTCAGTAGCACAGAAGTAATAGCCCAGCTGATGTGTCCCTGAACGGCTGTGTCAGTAGTGTATGAAATACAGATCATTTACAATTTCATTGAAATGACCAGTTTGGCTAGCACTGTTGCAAGAAGGTCACCAGGATTGAATCCTGGTTCCATCGAGAGCCTTTTTTTGCATGGAGTTTACATGTTCTTCCCATACGCACATGGGTTTTCTCCATGTTCTCCAGTTTCCTCCCACAGTCCAAAACCATGCAAAGGTTAACTGAATAATAAATAAATAAAATTTACAGTAGGTCTCTGTGTTAGTCCTGCGAAGGACTGGTGACCTGTCCAGGGTGTGCTCTGCATTTCACCCAGTGTCAAGCTGGGATTGGTCCCAGCACCACCGTCAACCTCACGTGGAGGATAAAGCGGTAGACAATGAATGACTGAGAGTGACAGCTTGTTCTTTCTCCCAAGTCAGTGACTCCCAAGGAGTGACAAGTCTCACACCCATCTTTGAGAGAATATTTTTATATTGTGGTCCAAAATTGCTTTTCTAACCTAGTGCAACCCAAATACTTTCTTCTCTGTCCCTGATGAGAACTCCCTGTTGATTTATTTCTGAAGTTCTGAAGTGTTCTTTCTAAATAGAAAGTCATCAGCCAAACACAGTGATAATGCACTTTCTCACCAGGTCCCCACTTCTTGTTTTGTGTCCTCACCGTCTTTTGTCTGCTCTTGCTATCACCACTTAAGCAAAATGATAGGGCCTTGGTGGTGTGTGTGCGTGTGTGTGATGTGTCCATGCGTTCACACAAAAACCTGAGAATGAAGCAGACAACAAAGATGAACAGCTGTTTTTTTGAAGGTTATGTAGACAGGTTGTGTGTGTGTGGACCTGGTCAGTGGAAGTGCAAAGTTTTCTTTTACTTTCTACCTTTTTGCTGAAAAGCATCCACTAAAGTAAAGCCTCTTCTGTGCACTAACGTACATGCACACAATATGTGTGTCCCCATTTTGCAGGGTGTGCCGTTTTTAGGTTTTCTCAGCCAGATGGAGGAGCAATCTAGGGCCAAACAACAGGGAATCAGTGGGGTGTGTGTGTGTCTGTGTCTTCTTTAGGTGGGATTATAACCCCTGAGTAAGTTTCCAGGAGTAGAGGCCACGTTCCAAGCTTCACACATGCACTCAGGCATGCTCGGGCACATGTGGGAGTGCAGGGCATTGATTTGGCCTCAGCTGCTTCTAGGGCCGGCCTACTGAGCAGGGAACAGGGAAAGGTGGACGATTCATCAACACTCCAATCTGACAAACTCTGCATCTATCTCCTGCAATCTACAGATTAATCTCCACAGGGAAGGAAGCAACACAGAGAAGGAAATAAGAAAGAAGGAAATAAGCGGATACAGTGGCCTCTTTCAAATTGTGAAATAAAGAAAAATAATAATAATAATAATAATAAACAAAATCATTAAAAAATTAAAAAAAAAAACAGCTGAATTGGCAAGTGGGTAACATTATATGAAGAAAAACATTAACCTGGACAAAAGTTTAGATATTCCAAGATCATAAAAAGTGTTTTTAATTGGCAAAAATATTCTGCAGGAGCTCCCTTACTTGCTGGTATTTTTTAGATTCAGGACCAGGACAGGACTTAAATCATGCGAGGAGCATCAGGTTCCAGTAATCAGTGAAGGTTGTAATAAATAGTGGGTGAAAAATCAAGTGCATACTCTATGTGCCCTAGAAGGGATTAAAATCAATAAATCAACTTAAATGCAAGACCTTTGCTTGTATGTGTCCTCCCAAGTGATGTTGCACTGGCATTCAGTGCCGAGTAGTGCAAGGTCTTAATTTATCGAGCTGAGGATATACTGAGCAGTGCACTGCATAACAGAGTGTAGTGAGCTTGGTATCAAACTGAGAGGCAGATGAACTTGAGCTCTGACTATAAACTATAAACGGCTATTTAATCCAACAAGATTTCGCTCCACAGTTTTGGATCAACCAAGCTGTTGCTGCTGCTGATTTCATCTGCTGAAAGTCTTTTACTTGAGCCAGATAAAACATATCCAGCACTTTCAATTTACCTCATTCCAAACCAGCTGTCAAAGCTGTCAAGTATTTTCTTTTTAATTCTGCAGCTAACTCTGCCCAATGCCAGATTTTGAAAAGAAGAAGGCTGTGAGATGTGGGGGGGGGAGAGTGCAGAGCAGTGAGGGGGCGTGGTCTGGTGGTGAAATCTGACACTGATTTGCGGTTATCTGCTTCATGTGGTGGAGAGAGAAAGGTGACAGAGGGAGTCTGGGACAACAAGCCTCACAGTAGCCAGTGGAAAAATGTGAATGCAGTAGCTGTTGTTTGACCAGAGAGAGAGAGAGAAAGAGAGAACAGGTACCCAGATTTTTTTTTTTTTTATCCCATAACATGCACAATTTTAATACCTAACACTAAACTGTTAATATGGACACGTGGGTCTGTAAAAAACATAACTAAATATCCATTATGTAATTCTGGGTTGGTCTAGGATTATGCGCTTCTGTTAGGAGGGCTATGGGTGCACAAAATACACCTGGGGAGAGAAAAAAAGTCTTAGCTCAGAAGGGTGCACTTTAGTCTTCCTCTCATCACTTTAACAGCGGGATCACACTTCATCACCTTTTTCTATATCACTCCGCCCACCTTAATCACTACACTGTAAAACAAGGTGTGCCACCCAAAATAGTACCTCATCCAAACAATATTAAAAAATCCACAAAGTAAATAATGCAAAAACAACCTGGAAAGGTGGGATTTAGGGGTTTAGTTAGACTTAAAAGAACCTCTAGTTCTCAAAATTGCATTGAGAATGCCTTTGTGACCTAAAATGAAGTGTAGAAATAAAGGACCGAACTCCTAATTTACCTCAAGTGACCAGCTTCACAGATCAAAGTTCAGTTTTGGTTTATCATATTTATTAAGCTTCCTGCAGGAACTGGCCAACATCAATTTAGTTTACAAACCAGCAGCCACGGTATGAGAATTGTGAACCAAAAACAGAGTGTATATAGGAGGAGTAAATGCATGATTTCACATCACAGTGGCTCACCTGGCGATGCTCCAGTCAGGTTCGATCCTCAGAACAGTGGGATCTTCAGTGTAGTTAAACTTCACTTCAGGGTTTCTCAGCTCAGCGTCGTCAATGTCCACCAGCACTGATGACGTGCCTGGTGCCAAACCAGCTGGTGTGACACATACTATCTCGCGGGCGTTTCTCCTGGGTGGGCAGAGGGAAGGAAGGGTGGAAAAGTTTGCTTGATTTCTGAGAAGCTCTATAAATGCAGGAAAGTGAAACTATTTACACAAATCCACAGCAAACATCAAGTAACCATGTATGAGTCATCAATCTAAAAGAAATAAGAAAGAAATAACAAGTCGATGACTCCTTCCTTATGCCAGGATGCAGGTCAAATCTGAAGAGTCAATATATTAAATGACTTACAATTTAAGCTTGTAATTAGCAGTGTCTATAGCCTGAGAAGCAAATTAATTTAAGATATGATTTTTTTTTTTTTTTAAAATCATATGCTGCTAATTTGATTAATAGTTCTGCTTGTGATAAATCGGCCTGTAGAGCCTTTAGAATGGAAGTGAAATGGCAGCTTGTATTTCTTTAATATGAAAGCAATGGAATGAGTGTAGTGTACTGCACAGAGGAACAGAAGGTACAGGCAACTGAAGTCATGTTTAATAAAGTTCATACCTGCTATGATTTCTGCCCTAAAAAACACAGACAGTGGGATGGAAAGAAGTTGTGTATCTGCACAGCACGTGTGTAAATACTGTATGTGTGTGTCTCAAAGGCAAAATAACATTTTTCAATTGCAGTCTTGTGCTCAGTCCCCAGAAGCTACATTATCTAATATGTATTTAGCACAGTTGAGTGGTGGCTGCTTTTCTGGGGCATGACTTCACAAGAACAGTGCAGGTTTTAGTGCACGTGCCTTATATGTGTGTGTGTGTGTGTGTGGCACCGTACCCTCTATAGTGTGGATCTACACATGATGGCACTCTCACAGAAGAGAGTGTGTGAGAGAGGGGGAAAAAAAAGGGAAAAAGGGGAGAAAATCTACAACATCTTCTCTGGTGTGTAACCATAGCAACCCCATTCACCAAGAACACATGCCCAACAAGCTCCACAAAGATGCCACAAACACATTCACGCAGTGAGGCTGTGACAGATAAAGAAAGAGTAGCGGTGAGGGAACAGTTTTGGCGGCGATGCTGTATCGGTGGTTTACTGTGAGGAGGCTATGGCTCAAAAATACCCGCTGTGATGGAAAAAAAAGCTAGCATATAGTTGTCAATGGAGATTAGCCATCGGAGGCTAATCCATGTATTTGACATGCGAGCGACTGTGGTGATGGTTCAGATTTCTTCAGGCGCTAGATTAGGAAAAGCAGTGCAGACAAAGAGGTCCTGTGTGTTGGTGAACAACAAGCATGCAGACACTTCAACACAATGGGAAGTCCCACTGTCACACACACAGACACACAGGTTTCCATGACTTCAGAGGACATTGCAGTGACTTACATTTATTTCCTGGGGACATACTCTAACCCTAACATAACATAGTAACTAGTGCCCTGACCCTATCCTTAATCTAACCTTAACCTCAACCTGACTTTAAAATATGTCTTCACCTTAAAATTTTATAATTTACCTCAAGGGGCCTTGATTTTTGTCACCATAAGGAAGACAAGTTCCCATAATGTGACACTGTAAACACAACATAACGAAATGAAAACCAGGTACACACACTCACATATTTTTGTATTATGCAACTCTTTTAAAAGAGCATGGTCATTAATGGAAATGTTACTTTTTATACGATTATACTTCTTGCCATGGGCCACACTGTGGTGCGCTGTTGCCTCACAGAAAGAAGGTTGCTGCTTTGTGTCCCGGTCTGGGCCTTTCTGTGTGGACTTTGCATGTGTGTGTAGGTTTTCTCCGGGTTCTCCGGTTTCCACCCGCATGTCCAAAAAACATGCAGAGGTTAATTTGACACTAAAATTGCCCCCAAAATTGCCCATAGGAGTGAATGTGAGAGAATGGTTGTTCGTCTCTGTATTTTGGCCCTGCGATGGACTGGCGACCTGTCTAGGGTGTATCCCGCATTTCGCCTTATGTCTGCTGGGATTGGAACAAGCAAATCCATGACCCTTATGTGGAGGATAAAAGCGGTCGACAATGGATGGATGGATGGATGGATGGATGGATGCTATTTTGAACTTGTTTTGCGTGCTTAAAAAGCTGCAGTGTATAACTTTGGAAGATTTTTGTTGTTGATAATGTTGTTGATGTTTCTGCCTCTGTTCTACGTGAGCAGAAATGTTTTGTATGCTGCGTCCTTCAGCAGAAAACGGCTCTGTATATATTGACATATATTTAATCACTTCATTTGTGGATCATGGAAATGTCACGGAGGAATGCAAAACAAGGATTTGAATGTAACAGACGTTTGTTTACATTTAAAAGTTGTGCATGACAGTTCTAAGTATTCTCAGTTTGTCTTATTGTTATCTCAATGCTATCTCATATCCTCTGCTGTGTGGCTCTCACTTCCTCACAAGATAATAAAATTCAATTTAGGTTTAAGAGAAAAAAGAAAAAGCTGCTTACCTTTTGAAGTAGCAGGGCTGCGGTCCTATGCTGACGGACACGTAGCTACCTGCGTTGAGGTTGCTTCCCTCGATGGTGACCCGAGTGCCGCCAGAAATGGGCCCTTGAGAAGGCTGGATACGGGTGAAGTATGGAGTCTGGATACCAAACAGTTTGAGTTTAAATAATTGACTTAGCTCCAAGAGCTTTTTCTAACACAATAGACAAAAACACTGTCTTCCTGAACAACTGCTCCTCAGAAAAACCCTTTGAAAATGATTTTTATGTTCCTTACCACGAAGGTGAATGGCCTTGGGGACAGGGCTCTATAGTCACTGGCACAGTCTCTCACACACACCTCCACCTGTGCCTCTTGAACCCTGTAGCCTGTTGCATCATTCAGCAGACAAACTATTCTGTAGATGAAAAGATTAAATTTTTGTAATTTAAATGGAACAGATTTGCCTTAATATTTAACAAAACTGTACCATAAACTATAGCACAAGCACAAAGAAAAGTCAATCACATCCAAATGAAGCCTTGCATATCCCTGTGGTCACATGACTACCACTCCACTATACATGTGTAGTAGACAGCAGCAAAATACCTGGCAATAGATTTGAATCTAAGTCTCAGGAACGGTGAGAGAAGGTAACATAAAAAAGAATTAATGTAAAAAAAAAACAAAAAAACAAATAAAATAAAATGTCATGTCTGAGGTGGTGCAGGGATGTCAGGAATAATGTGATGAATAAGTGATGTGTGTGTAATATTTGTATAGCGATGCCCTCTATCTCAACATGCTTCATTTCCCAACTAACTGTACTACAGAGGGATTGTTTGATCTGCATGAACTCAATTCCTCAGCTGTGCAGGTCCCTGCAGAGGAGTAAATGTCAGGATGGAGGGATGAGAAGAATGAAGGAATGAGCATATGTCGCAGGTAATGGAGGGAAACGAGGCTGCATGTCTACAGAAGCGTGCGCTGCTTGGCTTTTTCCTGATATAAGATTGGTCAGGATTAGAGCGTTAGTGGATGTTCCTTTAAGGTGGTGAGTTTTGAAAATTAGGAGTGTGTGCTTCAGTCAGAAGAAAAAAATAAATGCATTTGCCTAGGTTTTTTTGTGAGCGTCTACACTTCTGCGGGTGTGCAGGCTTGTGTAACTTACCTCTCTGCACTCACGTATTCCTCCTCAATGGGCACACAGGGCACTTTGCCCAACCTGACGCCCATCTGAATGTCTCTGAACTGCAGACCCAGGTTCTCCCCCAGGATGGTCACCCTGGTTCCTCCTTGACGAGGCCCGGTCTCAGGAAACAACTGGACCAAAAAAAGGAAATGAAGGAGACAAAAGATTCAATATTTTTTAGTAAACACGTTTACTAGTGCATTCTAACAAACATATAAACAGTAATCAAAGTTTCAGTGTGTAAGAACTGCATATAAGCTGCTGTGTCAAAATTCAAGACCCATGCTCTGGCTGGTTTGTCCATTCAGGCTACTATGGAACCACAAGATGGTATCCTCCATAAAGCAAGATGTGATTATACACTTATACTAAGGTACTTATGGAAGGTATATTACATTTCTGCAAATTAAACATCCTAATTGTTACACAGTAGATCTTTAAAGACACTAAATGAATCCACAGGTTCATTTTCTGTCTCCATTCAACCATTTTAAAAGCTGAAACCAGCATGATGTTGCAGTTTGCCAACAAAAAAGAAAAAAAGAGACAAAAGAAATTGTTCTTTTAAACATGTTTACTAGTGCATTCCAACAAAGAAACGAACAGAAAGGTCTAGTTTGTAAGAATTGGTGACATTTAATGGCGAAACTGTAGATTCTAACAAACAGACACCCCTCGTTTTCTCAGACAGTTGCCTTCACGTAGCAGTATTTTTGTAGTTTTATTTGTTTGCATAGTGAGCTCCTGCTTCAAAATGTAAAACTTACATTGTGGTTGGTTTGTCTATTCAGGCTACTGTAGAAAAAAGCCACCACAAGAAAGCATCCTCTGTAAAGCAAGAACCCTTGCCTAAAGTATTACATACGAAAGGCAAATTCTAAGGCTACAAAAAATAAATAAATACTTTTATAATGAAGCAATTATACACCAATACAATGAAAGGTATATTCAATTTCTGCCAATAAACCCTCCTTATTGTTACACACTGGGCCTTTAAAGACACTGAATGAATCCACAGGTCTCTCCATTAACCATTCAACCGTTTTGAAGGCTGAAACAAACACGACACTGCATAAGCACGATCAAACTAACTACCATACATGAAAACACACACAGAGGCCCACATCATACAAAATTGCCCTTATCAGGTGAGTCAAGTTTTAATGGAGGAAAAATTACCCTCTTAGCTTTGAAAAACACATATGAAAGAAAGAGAGAGGGTAAAAAAAAAAGAGAGGTTACACTGACATACAGAAATAAAGCAGCATCGTTTCAGCGCTTTAATTGACACTTATTATGTCGGCTTGGCTTCATCACCAGGCTGTGGCGGTGTAACGCACCAGTCGCACTGCTGACCCATAATAAGATTTATCCAGCCAGATTATGGCACATAAGAGGGACAGGTGTGGTGTGACAAAACAAACATGATGACTGATAGACGGTGGCTGTCACAGACACACACACACAAACCTAATCCCTAACAAGCATCAGAAGGTAATTATGTATAATCTGTCCACTGCCCTGTTCTTCCACAGTGCTTGGCTGAGCAGACAGCTCAGCGTGGAAATGCAAAGTCAGCCCTGACAGTTTGGAGGCATGCTGCTATTATTACAGAGCGGACAGTAACGAACAACAGATCTTGACAAACGGTGATTTCAACGGTGTGAACTAGTTTGGGCGATACGTCACGATATGTCTTGCCGGACAGAGGAGACGAAATTCCAAACCTTCATACGAAGCAAGTCAGCGGAGATCCAAACCCTTTTCTGCAACATGCTTCAGAATCAAAGGTATGACCCGCTGATTGATGCACAGAACCACAGCAATATACTGAAGGGTTGGCAAATACCTCAGGCAAGGAAACCTCTGAGTATTATTCAGTGACTTTCTCCACCTGAAGATAAATGGATGTGGTACAAGCAACTATGGAAATAACTGTATTATAAAAGAAGGGGGGGGGATCTGAATCAGTCAAAAAATATATATATATATCATAAATCAAATACAAGTTAATATAAAATTCTGTCTAAGGCAACTCACAGTGGTGCAGAAGTATCACCAGAATCCTGTCATTTTTCCACAACCAAAACCCATGTCATGAATGAATTAATAACTATGATTAAAAATAAATAAATAAATAAACAAAATAAACAAATTGATCAATTTGAAATGATCTTTCCAAACATATCAGGACAACAGATCGCCAGGAAAACCACATCTTGGATGCTCTTGCATGTTAAAGGCAAAATTTGGCTGCATTGTTCTTGATCAGACATTGTTTTTATGAAGAAAGACACAAATTCACCAGCAGCCACAAAACTCCTGGCAGTCATCTATAATGGGTTTAAGTATGAAACGTAATTTGTTGGAGTAAAAAAAAAAAAAAACAAAAAAAAAAACACTGTTACCTTGCACTAACAAATAATGTGTAAAACACCATAATAACTGGAGAGACCAAAGGGGGAGACCCTGATAGAGCAATCTAGGCGGGGATTATTCTGCCTGTTATTTGGAAGCTGACTCACGATGCTTGCCAATCGAGCCTCTGCACTTTGGCTCCACAAACACAATTGCTGGCAAACACTGACCAGAGTGAGTAGCCATCAAGCTCTAGGGTATGGTACGGATAACAGATGTCGGGGTGTTGAAATGGGGATTCAGATGTTTTGGGGAGAATGGAGCTATGATACCACAGAACACAATATCAGCAAACCACCAAGGCCTGGCATGTAAACACTGGCAAAGCTGCAGACAGGCAGGCAACAGAGAAAGACAAAGAGAGAGCAGTGCTATTAAAATGATTACCAACATCATCTGAGGAGGGGGCTTTCAAAGAGGGAACAGTGAATACAAATGTATAGTTTCACATAAACACTGTGTATACAAAATAATTAGCAGAGCATGGGAAAATGCACATGTGGCTCATATTTAAAAGCACTCAGCCAGAATATGTGCCATGCCCACTCAGTTTCCCACAGTTTAAATACATTATTCTATCCAGATCTGCATCACCACCAAAGTCCAATCATTCCTTCCTTACCTACCAAGAAGAGGTCATCCCAATACGTCATTCAATTTTTGTTTTATGCTGCTCACAGACAAACAGACAAACAAATGCGGCTGAAAACATAACCCCCTTAAAGCACTCATCAGAGACTGTACTTTAACTTGTGGCATTTTCAAACACGTCCCCATCTGAGAGACACATGAAGCTCTCAGTTGACACCTTGGTGGCGCATTTAGAACCTCAGAGAAGAGAAGAGGTAAAATAAAAGTCAGAGATTGAAGTTAAAGTTGGGGCCAAGGAAAGGATTGAGGTTAGGGTTAGAATATGTATCCAGGTTAGGCTGAGAGGATATCTGCTGTCAGCTCACACTCTGAGTGTCTAAATGTGCGGCGCGGTGCACCACTCTCAGACGTGGAGGGATAACTTGTAGGTCTGTAAGGCTGCATTTGCCCTGAGTTGTCTCAAGACTGTTTGAAACCTTACCAATAACTTCAGTTAGGAGAGCACTAAAGTTGACAACAATCATACAGGCAATTGGCAACTGAGCTTAGAGACCGTCTCAACCACAGAAGTGGCCCAACCTACGCTCTTGGTTATAACGGCCCACTTCATGTTTTTGAGAAAAGCAAGACGGATGCAATGCCATCCAAGACCATAGTGAACATCGGTGCTGCGTTTGAACGGTGGTGACAAGTCAAAGTCCAGAAAGGGTTGCAAAGTGATGTCACGGTGGCCCTGTTAGGGTAACTTTGTGTCTTTGTGATCTTTTGAGAGTGTTCATTGTTTTCCGGCATTATGTTGTCATTGCCCGTGAATCCGTGTGACCTCAACACTCTTCGTGAACAACCGGAGCATGTACCCATGGTCTGGAGGCGTGGCTTCAGAGAGAAGTCTGAGGAAAGGGGCTTGGACTTTTGAATTCAAAATATAGCCTGCTCAAACAGTTTTCTCCCACTCTACGCTTAAATGTAGCATGTCCAAAATCTTGTTGAGGTAAAAGGGGTAGTATGAAATAGGCTGAGTGCCAATGGGTCCTTCAAAAGGAGATTTTTGTGTGTGTGTGTGGGGGGGGGGGACGCTTGTTATTTGATATTTCCCACAATAACAGAATCCAAAGAAACTAATGTACCAACATTAAACAAAGGGTTTGCATGATGTGTAACCTAAGTTAACCACAACACAACTTGTTTCTGGTCTATTGTAAAAAAGCACATTGCATCTGCTTACACAAAAGCCATCGGATACTACTGATGACGCGTTGTCTCACTCCTGTAAGTGGAGATTTTAACCACTTTTGACTCAGTTCCAACGGGCATAAGAAAAGGGTAAGAGAAAACGCAGCGATTAAAAAATAAGAAGTGGAATTATGCTCAGATGTTTAATACTACTTTTACCAAATATTTGCTTTGAGACATGAGCCTCACTACCTGTGGTGACGTCATGTTTCGCTCCTAATTTGTACCAAGACAGGTCGGGCTATGAGAACTGAGGCGTATAGCACGTCACACACTCAGCATGACAAGCCCAAAACATCTACATTCCCAAAAAACCTCTGTGGTAGAAGAGAGCCTTGAGCAGGTTCAAGCACTGAATGCAAGATGCCTCACAAACACAGTGAGTTGGGCTGCAGACCAAACACAAATGCCATTTATACTGCATGGAAAAAAGGAGACTTAATGTCAGCAATAACATCACCTTCTATTAACCGCACTATGATCTCCAGCTATGTATCCGAAACATGATAGCTGTGGTAGAAGAGATGGAGCCAGACCACTTCACCTACAAACTTAATGAAAGTAGTGTTTGTGGGCTACAATTATGTTCCTCTGACATTTAGGAGTGGATTTCCACAGGAACCTCAGAAACTCTTGGAAGTATAAAAGTATGGCACCACATAACAAGATAACTAGCGCTTACTGAGCCTGTGGGCATTCAAGCAGATGCCACAGTGTGGAAATGGGACCCCAAGCAGGTTTGGACTCATGTTACAGCGATTTGACACGGCACTACTACATTCAGACACATAACCACCAGTCTCTGGGGAGTGAACGCACAAACACCCGGAAGCTGAAAATGTTTTTGGAAGAAGAGTGATATGATACAACAGTAAGAACTAACTAACAAGCCTTAGGATAAAACTGTGAAAGGATAACAGATATAATTGTTCCGCATGAGCGAGCAAACTGATCTAAAACTCAACAAAAACACCGAGGACTAGAAATGCCTGGCCCCTGCCAGATACTAGCCACTGACCAGTGAAGCCTGGAAGCAATGACCAGATATTCAGACTGAATGGCAACATCTTTACTGCACCATCATTCAGCGTGACACTGCACCGCTTATTAGCTGATCCTGTTAGACACAGTATTTGATTTATTTCTGACATCGGACTGCTTTCACTGTACATTCACTGACCACTTTATTAGGTATAGAGGACACCCTAATTAAACACCAGCAATGTCCAAAATCTGCTTCAAAGTAAACATTTGCAGACGGTGTTATAAATACCTTGGCTGTAACAGTTTGTTATTTACGTTGCTGTTGATAGTTTCAATTTTTGTCTCTGTAAACTCTGTAACCCAACTTGTAGACATGGTTGTGTGTATACTGTAGTATTACTGCTGCGATTGCACTTTATCGCTCTGATTTGCACAAATAATGTTACTCCATGACGATCTGCAAATGTGTGTATTATTCCTTAACTTGTCTTGCACTGTGAGCACCTGGGGTTGTCTAAAACAACATTTTTGTTCAAGAGCATAAGCGTGTCTCAATGCCTAAAGGCATAGAATTGCTGCCATGTGACTGCGTGATTAAATATTTGTGTTGACAAGCTGTTAAATAGGTGTCCCTCCACTGTTTTCCACTTTTTATTCACCTCACAACTTAAGAGCTTTGGCTTTACAGGCACCTATTGGGACCAGTGGATGAGACAAATTCAGTTTTCCCTTTGGACCAGGAACCACAGACTGGGACAAACTATGACGTCTCTCTGTGGAGGTGCGACCTTTACACTGCAGGTCTGACCACACAGTAGCCACATAAAATCATTAGTATTAGAGCAGTGGTTACCTAGTAGTTGCACACACATTGTGTGTGTGCTGTCATGTGGTAATCTTTGCTGTGGTCGAAGTGGATGCAGCAGCCATCAGCTGTGAACAACTAAAGTTCTTTGTGTGGTCAGAGAACAGTTTGAGAATACACAGAAGTCATTCAAAGCAAACAGGGAGTACGGGAAATTCAATTTACGGTGGTTGTTGTTTTCTTTCTTGGGAATACTGTCTCGAAAATACTCTATATGCCTGGTTATTATGTTCAAATGCTTGCTGAGAATAATGAACTGGGAATATCATTTTTCACAAAAGTGGACTTTTATTGTTTGTTTTCAATAAGATCAAATCAGCATATTTTAACGTGTTGTGAGGCCCGCACTGATGGTACGCTCTTATTTTATGTGCAGGGTTACTGCAGCAGAACTTATGATTAACCAGAACATGCATTGAATACAGGAGCAGTCAGTAATTAACAGGACTGTGTGGGAAACAAAAGTCATAGAATTACATCCAAAACCTCAATATAACCCTATGAATAAGCTGGTTTAACAAGAGTTTTGATGCTGTTGTCTGTATCATGAAGAAAACATTTATTTAAATGGACTCTTATGGGACTTTAAAGAGATCATTGGAAGTACTGATGCTCATACTTCTATCTATTTATTATCTAAACACTATCCTTCATGGAGGGAAGTGGAGACAATCCCAGCAGACACTGGACAAGAGGCAGCGTACATCAACCACTGTTGAAAACAGTAACTCTATACGGAAAAGCTCTGGCCAAGCCACGATTTAAAATAAGAACCTTCTATGAGATGACAGTGATTACCAGTGGTTCACTGAACCGCACGTCTGATGTACCTGACAAATAGAAGGACTATAAAGGTAACGTGTTACTTCTACTGACAGGGAATATAAACTTGACTGAAAAATAAGTCTATGAATCAGGAGAAAAGGGACAGCCACTACTGTCCTCATATCAA
The DNA here is from genome assembly GCA_016785285.1 of Brachirus orientalis. Taxonomy (NCBI): domain Eukaryota; kingdom Metazoa; phylum Chordata; class Actinopteri; order Pleuronectiformes; family Soleidae; genus Brachirus; species Brachirus orientalis. The sequence continues at coordinate 4,811,842 of JAFBJR010000150.1, forward strand.
TATGTCTTTTTACTTCTGTCTTTTACCGCTCTTTAGACATTTATTGCTGCAGTCTCACTTCACTTTTCCACTATTTCCAAACCATAAAAACATCACTCTTGCATCTTGCATTTTCTTTTTCTTCTCATGCTCTTGTGCACATTTAGGCACAGAGCTACAGAAGCATGGACACAGAATTTCAAAGAAGTTTGCAGGACTCATGTGTTCTTGGATGTAGAGACATTTGCACACAAAAAAAGAAGAACATATTTAATGCTTGCTTGTGTTACATCATTCAACAAAAACATTACTAAGAACATCCACACAAGGACATTTCCTGCATATGCTGGATGGTGAGTTGGTGTGTTTACAAAACTCGAAATTCTGCAGGTAAAGCCTGAAAGGAAAAATCAAACGTGCCTTCGCAAGTGGCGTCTTCATTATGTTATTGTGTGACCCTTAACGATGATTTGACTGGAATCAAAATACAAAATCTCTGTTAACTGAAGAAAAAAAGAAGTTTTTTTCCCCCCACATTATAATTAGACATTAACTGTAAAAAGACAGTTGAAAAGAAGTTGATCTCGAATCATTTGATCAACAAATTGAATGGCAGTGATAAGACATATTGAGGACAAAGTGGCCCATGTGGATTTCCTGTCAGGTTCTGTATCTGCTCTAAAAGAAATGTGATTTAAATTGTTGTTACTTTAAAAAAGCTGTGTAGTACTTCCTTTTAAAGGGTAATACAACCCTCTCTTCTGAGGCAAAACCCTGTCCAATGCCTGATTTTGGAAAAATGCCTACAAGTGGGCTGAGAGCTGAGTGAGAGGGAGGAGGAGGAGGAGGAGGAGGGAGGGAGAGTGGGGCTCGGTGCAGAGTTGCAACTGTATCTGTGTGGAAAATAACGAGGTGCTACGTGCGTTGAGCCTCTCATTTGCTCACACCGAGCTTCAAGTGGAGGAGAGAGAACTTCGACAAAGTGACAGGGTCTAAGAAAACCAAGGGCAAGATTTCAATGCAGTAGCTGGTGTCTGACTTGAGAAGCAGTAGATACGCTGATTTTCATCACGGCAAGCAATATTTAAATACTTCATACTAATCTGCGAGTATTTGCACCTGGATCAACAAATAACGCTACAAGATACTTTTGTACCTGAAAGAGTGGTTTAGGGGTTTAGTTACACTTTAAGACCAATAGCCACTTACTGTGTGATAGCCATAAAGAGTGGTGTAAAATTAAAAATCCATCATCAAAAAATAAACACATGACACATGTACATTAATGAACGTGAAATGATAATAGGCCGACACTCTGCTACGACAATCCCTGTTTCCTAAAGTCATGCATGCACAGAAAGACCAAAAAACTAAACTTTATATGCCTCTGTCTCTCAAGTAGCAGTTTGATGTAACGTTGAGTAATAATACAATTACTGTGCCAAGGGCGGGCACAAGGTCCCAACATGTGTGTGTGTGTTTAAATAGCAACACACGTTAAAAGTGGAGCAGCTTTCATTCTGGGTTCAGGACACGTAGGGCTTTTGTGACCACAGGGGCTTCACCAAAGAGAGCTGACACACCAGCCTATCAAGGTTTCCGAGCACTTAGATCTCCACAGGCGACATTTACAAGAGTCGACCAGATTCCTTTTTTTTTTTTTTTTCTTTTTTGCAGGTGATTTTTGAACTATAACACTAGAGCAAGGTTGATTAAAAAGGCTTTGGTTTGAGCTGTGCATTTCACAATGCTGATTCCCATTTGCTTTGCTCTGAAAAATAGAGGATACACACATGCAAGATGCAATGATGACTCAACTGTGTGCGTCTTCACATTTGGAGATCTCGCGGTTGTGGCTGTCAAATTAAATGTCAGGTGAAAAGCGCAGAGTGAAACAATTAAGCAGTTTATTTAAGAGTTTATTTTATATACGTACTTGACAGCAAAATGAACAGGGAGGGGATATAATTGCTCTTGTTTTTCCTCAAATCTTGAACTTCATTAAAAAAGCTGAGAGAAACAAATAGAGTACACTTAATTGGTAGTTATAAAATTAGTTTTTTAAGTGTCTATCACGGAGGGTGCCGTTTCAAAAGGGTGGTGGGGGGAGGCACTGCAATCTGTGTGGTGTAAAATAAAATTTTTCAGAGTGGCCTGAAATATTGGATCAGAATTTCCAATTTTTTTGGTGTTATTATAATTGTTTGTAGTATTTATACCAATTTATATTTGTACTACTAAAACCCTAAACAGAACATCTTGTTTATTGGCTATTTTTAAGCACTAAAAAAATCCATCATCTTTATTCATCATGAATAATAAATTGACACAAAAGCAATTACTATGTTTTTATATTTATATTAATCACAAGAAAGGCATTATTTAAACACCGCGATTGGAACAAAAAAATCAAGCAAAAAAATCAGGCCTTTAATGTTACAGATGAAACCAAAGGTTTTAGGTTGCAGTATCAGTTTCAGCAGCAGAGTTCAGAGGTCAGGCTGGCTTCCATCATCTGCCAATGCAGGAAAGACAGAAATGCTCTCTAAATCATGTCATCTTGTCGACAGAGAAGAGGCTTCGCTGTACGGCAGAACTCACGTGGTTAAATGTGAAAGGAAGCTCAGCTCCTCTGTGAGCCTAAAAATGAGACCAATCAGTGAACTTGTGTTGGTCCAATCTCACAGAGGGAACTGGTCCTGCACCAGTTCAGACAGATTTAAAGCCATGCTGAGACATGTGGTGCCAATCACAACCTTTTAGCAGTGGCTTTGATACAAACTGCTGCAGTATTTAAAAAAAAAAAAGAAAAAAGAGAGAGAAGAACAAATAACTCTAGTTACTTTTTATAACTCTACACACATTTTATTTGTACAATGACTGGTCGTACTTTTATTCAGATTTGTCCATGGGGCTTTTTTGGTCCGGGACCATTTGATAAGGCTTTCAGACTCATTTGTAACATTCAGCACTCTCTTTACCAGACAGCTGCTCCTATTAATGCTGACCATTATAGAGAAGGCACTGAGTGAATTTGTGCTATATTTTTCCCTGCTTAGGTGCGCATTTAAACTGCACAATACCAGAGTGATATTGCAATCATATTCTCACACAAAGGCATGCAACAGATAATATGAGCAACCCAGTAAACACAGACAATAATACTCATATCCAGCCATGCGTCTTCAAAATATCACTGGATCACCGTCGCCCAGCTGTTCCTCACCGGTCACACATGCAGAACAGACACTTACCTTAGTGATCTTTGGATGGGTACAGCGGCTGTTTCCAAGTGTGGCGTGCATCCACCCTCCGCCTTCTGCCAGCTGCAGGGGGAGGTGGGAATTTCCTCCACCGGTGCACTCCTGCCTGAGGGAGCACTTCCTGTCCAGGACACACCAGCCACATTCGAACCTGGGGTCAGCCTTCAAGCACATACCACAGCTGTCCCGCAGTGCTCTGCACTTGTACAGATGCGCTGGTGGACAGAGAGAGACAGAAGGGAGAGAGACAGACAGACAGACAGATGTAATGAATGAGCAATGCAAACTTATTTGCATAATCAGTGATTAAAAAATTCAAGTATATTTGTTGGAAGATGTGCGGAAGGTTTGATTTGAGAATGAAGAACAAGCAAAATACACAAGATAAATTAGCATGATATTTAATTTAAGACAACGCTGCATTATAGATTAGGTCACAGAACAATTCCGCTCAGGGATTCTTTCATCATTATTTTATGTTTCACTTTCACACACACACAAAGGAGCAAATACGATGAAGCCTGTGTGAGAAAATGCATTGAAACTGAAAAAGCCAGCAAAAAAAAAAAAAAAGAATGGATAAAGAGATTACAACTAATATCATAATAACAACAATAAGGGCTTCAAATTCTGGAGTTGTGACATTTTTTTGTTTTTGTTTTCAAAAATGATGGAGCCCATGCACTTTTGGATGTAAAGAGTGAGAAATTGATCAGTATACCCGTTAAGAGTTGATGAGAAGTGTCATTTCTGATTAGTACATATTATGTATAACTGACAGCTTTTTTCTTTCAGTCTCGTATGAGTGTCACTCTGTGAGTGTGAGACATCAAGGAAAAACCTGCATAAATGACTGTTAACCACCTACATAAGACCTAAACCCTCTCTGAGGCTGTGTCAATAAGACAGCAAATGTATGAATAAATAGAGAGCGAAAAACAAGCGACCGTGAGGGATATTAGAGGTATTAATTCAACAAGTCAATGTGTTCCGCTACCAACGGGGAATTGATCATTTGTTGTGTGTAAAACCATTCCCTTAACTCTGCAGAGTGAAGGAAAAAAAAGTCATTAAAAGTGAAAACGCGCACACACAAATATAGATATTTGTATATAAATAAATAAAATTAACAAAATAAATAATTAAAAACTCAAAACACCTAAGAAATGAGAGGAGAGGGAGATGAAAGCAAACAGGGAAGAGGAGGGGGATCATTTTTTTTAGCTGTGCTTGTTAACAAAACAGCAACACGAATTGTTCTGAATTTAAAGACGCTGAGGGCCCGCGAGGGAGAGAGAATCAGAGGAAACAGAGGAGGAGCAGGAGAGAGACAGAAGAGACAAGAGCAATGTGAAATCTGCAAAACAAACAGAGGACAGGAAACCACATGCAAATAAGACAGCAAACTGAAACGGTGAATGTTTAGGTTCTTGTGATTTTTGCTTTGATACCATTTGTCATCTGTTAATCTACATCATAATTATCCCTGTTTAGACCTGAAGGCAGGTGTTTTTTTCTTTTCACTTCCCCCCCCCCCCCACTGTCACACCAGTTAAAAACATTTGAAATGAACCAAAGTGGAAAGAGACAAGGTAAAAAAATAAATAAAGAAAAATATATCAGTGCGACAGAGCATACAAGATTCTCCTCCTCCCCGGCAGACACATGGCGACTGGACTTCAAAGCGAGCTTCTTTCCGGTCCATCTGCCCGCCGCGGCCCTTCGCTCGCCCTAATCTGATTAGCTGCGGCTCAGCTTAAAAGTTGCACGATGCTAATTAATCTGAACCAAATGAATGATTTAATTAACATTAACATCTCCACTTTACACCGGGGCGAAACTGGGCGAGCGCTGAGCGGCTCTGGAGCCTCAGACGGATAATGCAGCTCCAGTTGAGAGGACGGAGTGGGGAGGGATTAAAAGAGGCTGGAGACAAAAGGGAGGAGAAAAGGAGGAGAGGGTCTTTATGAGGTTTATGAGTGAGGACGGTTGTATAATGTGTGTTCCTGTAAAGAGTTTTAGACCTTCAAAATTAAGCAATTGACAGAATTCCCCATCTTAATGTGTGTTCTGCTTGGCTTAAGAACAAAGAGATATACTGTTTATCAACTGTATAGTGCTAATGTTGATACAAACTAGTTCCACTTATATCACAAACCTGTCTTTGGCTAAATTTATTTTATTTATTTATTTATTTTTTAATGTTCCCTGCTGTTCAGTACGGGCCAAGCCCCTTCAGTTGATTGTCAGTATGTTAACTTATTGTTAGTCAGTTGTCCATTTATTGTCCTTGCTGTGTGTCCTTTATCTGTTCTAAGTATAATTACAACTTGTGGGCGCATCCACTACCTAGAAAGTCAAATACTGCCTACTTAGAGTCAAAACAACAGACAAAACAAAACACAATCGGTGACTATTAGATACACCTGTTCAATTGCTTGTTAATACAAATATGTTATCATTTTTCGGTGTATTCAGGCATGTAGACGTGGTCAACGCGAGCTGTTTAAGTTCAAACCGTGTGTCAGCACAGGGAAGAAAAGAGATTTGAGCGACTTGACATGGTCATTATTTCAAAAACTGATGTTCTCATGGCACTGCACACACAGCCGGCTCTGGGGTTTACAGAAAATGGTCCAAAAAAAAGGCAAGAGAAGAGAGAACAAAAAAGAAAAAAAATATCCTGTGAGCAGCAGCTCTCTGGGCTAAATTGCCTTTTTTTTCATGCCAGAGGTCAAAGGAGAATGGCCAGACTGGTTAGAAATAATAAAAAGGCAACTGCACCTCAAATAACCGCTTGTTGCAACCAAGAAGTAAAACAAAAAAAATAATAATAAAATACAACACAGTAAAGAGCAGCAGAAGACCAATTCAGGTACCACTTCATTAGGTGTCTGGTGTACCTAATAAAGTGGCTGGTGCCGCCAAAAACACTGGATTTCACAAAACTCTCCTTAATAAACACCACACTGTTAAATGTGAAGTCCTCCATTTGGCACACATTAACTGGAGCCTGTTACAGGAGCTATAAATTGGGAATCATTTGCACATTTTATCTGTGGATTAAAATAAGAGATAAAATAAGAGATGAGGGGGAAAAAAACAAATATTTGGATAATCAGTTGATCTGTAACTAGTAATATGTCATGTTTGTAAAAAATAAAAAGAATTCTTGTCAGTGGTCAGACACTGCTTCACTATGATCCAGAAAAATACTGTGGAAAAGATGCGTCACATGAGGCGTGACAATAATCAAGGAAAAGAAGAAAGTCTGCTTTAAACCCCATAGTCTGTCTCACACATAACATCATCTTGTGACTGCAGTTTCTATGACTCTGATTAAATCAACGCTCACGCTGACAATGCTCATATCTAGCGAGTGAATTATTAATCATTACATTCATCGCTTTAAAGGCCCAGTGTGTGACAATTGGTGAAATCAAATGGTGACACTGCAGGGTGCAACACATGGAGGAAGCTCCTTTCACCCTTCCCTTTCCCCAAGTGTGACAGTGAAATAAGGTGACTTTTGCATACATTAACGGATGCAAACACTCTTGCACAAGATGTTTTACATTTGGATAGTAAGCTTTCACTTCAAGGGGAAAAAAAAAAACACCCGTGAGGGCCTCTGTACAGCAAGTCACCTCCCTAAAGTACATATAAGTTTCATTTTACAGAACTTATACACATACATGAAAATTTAGAGGTGGCATATTTAATTTCTGCCAGTGGGGCCTTCAGCATGCTACACACTGGACCTTTAATGCAAAGGACAGCAGAGGCTGGTGAAACAGGATTTAACAGTTGGACCAAATGATAACGCAGGGACAAAAACTCACAGAAGTTGATACGAAACGATCGCTGAGATGTTTAAGTCCGGTGTGGTAAAAAACTTCTTTATTATACAATTTGGGTGATGGACATTCTATACCGTCAGTTTAAAGAAGTTATAAAGTTCATGGTAAAGTTGTGTTTCCCGTGAAGAGACTTGGTTTAATTTCCGCCCACTTGTTCCGAAGTTTAAAACTTTCCGTGCCGGTGAATGTGAGCCAAACCAGAAAAGGCAAATGCACTGAACTGTTAGCAATTTAACCTCATTAACTCAAAAGTATCATTATATCTGAATATGTTTCTGGCTTAAAATGTTCCGTTAAATACATAAATGTTAAACCACGTTCTGCATAATTACTTGACTCATTAAATAAACACAGATAAAAAGTGCAGAATAAATTACTCACTCGAGATCAGCCTTTGTTGAACAGTGAATACTGATTAGGAGCAGTCATCAAACCCACAGAATGTGATCAATTGACTTGAATAATTGAAATGGGATTATTTATTTGGCTGTGACAGCTACAGAACTTGTCGGCACTTGTCAAAAACAGGCTGTTTGATTCTCCTTCAGCAGAGGATGATAGAAAAAGCCTAAAGGAGCACATTTAAAATAAAATTACCCCGGCAGAAGAATTAGGTCATGACCGATAAGCAACTAATTTTCGGAGCAATCTGCAAAACGAACTGCATGAGTGACATTTATCAAAATGAGGTCAGATACAAGGAAAAGGATGCGTGATTAAAATGTGCATATGTGTCTTCTTAAGGCTGAAATGTAAAGTGATTTGTGTGTGGAAAAAAAGAGAAAAGAAGGTTAGTTAATCTGACTCTGGATGTGCAAGTTCAGAGTGAAAGACTTTAAGGCACTCTTATATTAGCTTACGTAATGGGACGTCTGAAATCATTAGCCTCCTCCACCCAATATATTACACTTGATAAAGAATTCAGAATTGGAAATTGTTTTCCTCTTCATGCACAAATAGCGATTAAAAATAATAAATGCCATCCCTCCATGTCGCTTTCTGTTTTTCTTCATCAATTCTTTTTTTTTCTGCCCCCCCCCCCCCCCCCCCCCCATCTACCCCTTCACCATTACATGGTGCATTTATCATCCTGTCATCCACCCATCTCTCACCCACTTCTCCAGTTTGCTTTCTACATTTGTTCGTGTTCCTCTCTAACATCCATCCCTATTAATTTCTGTGTTGGATGTTTGTTTATCATGGATTTCCGTCAATCACTCCGTCTGCCCACTGAGATGAGAGTGTTTTTATTTATTTATTTATTTTAATTTCTAACCGAATGGTACACTTTCACCTCTCTCTCTCTCTCTCTCTCTGAAGCCTGAGCCATGTTTCTCACAAAGGGGAAAAGTATATGGAACTCATTACCAACGGATAAACAAGCAGAATTATTTATTTATTTATTTTTTTGCCAAGCATTAAAGAATATGTTCTACCTTGGATGTTGAAGGGGTTGTCTATGACGAAGTTTCCGTTCCACACCACGGAGAGGTCGACTGGTAGGTCGCTGATGTCGCTGCCCTCGTAGTCATACTGAGAGACACAGAGAAGCAGAAAGACAGATTTATGATTTATGAAGGACTGCATAGTGGGAACTGTATAAGCTATTGCTTCATTTGCATAGTGATTCGCTGCTGCTTGGTCATCGCAGACAGCGACACAGCTCGAGCAGAAATATATGGATAAATCCATATTCAACCCCCCCCCCACCCCCACCACCACCAAAGAAGCATATTTTAGAGGAATAACAGATGGGTAACAGTTGAATGGGCATGAATGAATGGAGAGGGGTGGGGAGAAGGATGGAGGGAGGGAAAGGACAGGTGATGAGAGGAAAATGGCGGGGGGGAAGGATGAGGAGAAGACATAGGAAGTGGCGGAGGAGGAGGAGGAGCACGAAAGCAGACAGGAATCGGACACTGGTAGACGTGTGTGAGGACCTTATTCATTTACACATGAGCTAAGTGGAGGGATGGGGGGTGGGGGGGGGGTGGGAGAGATAAGATACCGAGCAGTGCAAAGTGAAATTGGCATTTCCAATTTGCTCCCTGACACATTGGATTTGGGAGACACCGTTCGACCATCCCATACAGGCAACGAGGCCTGAGGGTAGACACGCAAGTGAGTTGAAACTTTTCTTAACTCAACTCTGATCCAGTATCACGGCTAAGATACCAACACATCAAGGACTGACTAGGAAACTTATATCTATTAAGGTATGAATGTCTCTCTTGAAAGACAACACCTGTATACTATATCGAGATAAATGGACAATAACGCCATTAAGGGAAGATACAATTTTCACAATGGTACTTATTATGACAGCTCATCCTTAAAATCCTCATCCTTATTGCAATAATTTCACTGAGATACACATCTGAACATCCCATACACTTATTTTGTTTACACTTACCGTTAAGACCCTGATATGAAATAATATTTCTTGAAATTTTATCATTTTTTGTGGCGTCATCAGTGGGTAGATTCTTAGCAAAATTTAATGGGAACAACTTTATATTGATCTGTGAAAAACTGTAGATAGGAAGACACTAATGGTGGAACAGATAAACCCACGTCAATGAAAACCTAACCTCCTTGGTGCCTGCAAATAGACATTTAATGAGAAAAGAAAAACAAGGTTGGTGTAGTGGTTAGCACTCTTGCCTTTGCAGCAAGAGGACACGGGTTTGCGACCCGGTCAGGAGAAGGGCCTTTCTGCATGGAGTTTGCATGTTCTCCCTGTGTGTGTGTGTGTGTGGGTTTCCTCCAGGTTCTCTAGTTTCCTCCCACAGTCCAAAACCATGCAGATTTGGGGATTAGGCCAATTGGACACTCTAAATTGCCAGAGTGAATAGTTGTTTGCCTCCATGTGTGGCCCTGCAATGGACTGGTGACCTGTCCAGGGTGTGACCCCGCCCTTTGCCCTGTGTCAGCTTGCATTAGGCACCAGCCACCATCCTCATGTGGAGGATAAAGTGGCAGAAGATTTTATTCATGATGTCATAATCAGTTATTGCAAAACATTAAGTACAATTCGACAAAATTCCCCACACACACTTTCAAAAAAATGAATAAATAAATCTGCCATATCGTATATGGTGTCTTGATTAATTTGTGATACAGATGGAATAGGTACAGGTAAAAAAATAAAAAATAAACATGGTTAAACTTCAGATCTGTTATGGTTTTGGTTCATCATTGAGACTCCAGGAGAGGGCAAAGAAGAAATAAGAGGACAGACAAAAAGAAAGAGACATTGTAAACAGGCACACTGTGGGAAGTCTGGATGTCTGCTGAGACAGTGAGAAGCTGAGCGGAGAGCAGGCCACTGAAACCACAGGATTCTCAGAGGTCAGCAGCCCCAGAGCAGAGGGATTCAACCAAAACACGCTCTCACCACAAAGAAAAGGCTGATTGGCCTTAATTCCTTCCCACCAGTTCAGTACGATCCAAAATCCATCACACATGAGGTTGGCTGTTGATTTTATGAGCATCGCCATTATGTCCCACTGGCTCAAGGTCTGTGTACAGCAGCGAGTGGCCACAGAGAAACCACACACACTCGTGCCCACACACTCCTCCTCCTCTCTCTGTGGCATGGCCCCCATTAAACTTTAAGGCTCTCGGCTTGTTTGCCGTCACCAAAACACTGGGTGAGCTTGTTCTCTTGTCAGTCGCTGCCCACCCTGCTGCCCGCCACATCATGCTTTATTCATACTCTCACATGGTTTAAAACGCCGACACAAACCACACTGTGACACCGCGGCACCGTGTGTCACAAGGCACACCGAGCATCGCCCGCTGTCTACTCCACTTCCCAGGGGAAAGTTGAGAGTAAGAGATGAGTCGTTGGCAGGTTCAGTGGAAGTCAGGGAGAGTCAGTGTGAGTAAGATTCATTCTCTGGTGACTTTGAATGTAAAATTACATAGAAATATAATTAATAATTAATCACACCAGTCTTGTCGGTCGATCCCCAGGTATTACTCCTCAGTGACCACTAAATGATTTTCTTATGAGATGAAGATGAATGGTTTGCACCTAACATTAGACGTGGTCATTCTGCAAAACTTAACATTTTCATGAACAATGCAGTGGCCTTTCAGGAGCCACAGCTATCGAATTAAAATGTATACATTGTATTGTCGTCATAGGGACATTTTTCTACAGCAGCTTCACAGCACATCACAGGAGAGACAATGAACAGCCTACAATGGACAAGAGCACGTTGGTTTCACTCCACAACTTGGTGACTTCAACCAGGAAGAGAACCCATACAATTATGTCAAGTTTCCAAATCATGTGTATCTTGTGTATTCATACAAACACATGAGAGATTTTACACAGGAAATGATGTGCAAAATCCAAGTTACTTAGTTTCTTGTCTCCTGGTTGACACCTGATGTTTTTCTTCTTTTAGCATTGCCATATGTCATGTCATATAATATGATGTATTACTGCTCGTTCTTCTTGTTCTCATTGGTTGACCAGTTTTGTATTCCTCTCACCCTGTCCTTGTCTCTGATTGGTCTGAACTAATTTGGGCCTGGAAATCTGACCTAAATCTGCAATGCACGGGGGAAAGCTTCTACAAATGCGTCTTTAAAAAGTTCTCACATCGAATTTGCCGATCACCCACCAATCAGTTGCTAGTTGCTTTTGTCAGCATGTTACAAAACTCATTAGCGACTGCAAAATCAAGATGGAAATTATGTGAACTAGGCTGAATTGAGACAGACAGTTTGAGCTTTATTCCAAAAGTAGGCAATTATCTTTTGAAAATGATTAAAAAAAATACTGTCCTTTTGCCATAATGTGCACTTAAAGCTTATTTTTTAAAGCAGAACTTTGCAAGTCTGGTTGCTTTTTTGCTATTTTCTCTATGGAGCTCCCCCTACAGTTTCAAAGCACATATTTGTACGGCACCACCAAAAACATTCTTCCATCTATTGTCTACCTGTCTATCCTCACTGCTGTAAAAATTCACTGCTGACGCTCCCTCCTCGTTTCCCTTCTCCTGATCTTGGCCAGCAAACACAAACCGGAGACGGCAAACACAAACCGTGGAGCCATGTCTATGCTGGCTGGCATCTGTTTTGCATGCGTTTTTCAGTCGTGGCCATTCAAAAATGCCTGTCCGATGTTTACTCTTGTGTGGCCCCTTGCTCAGTCAGACAGTCGTTTCCTGTTCCTCCGAACAATGGTTTTCTCTGCTTCTATTTCGCTGGCTCTACCATGATGAATAATGATAAAAATAATGCTAATATATATATATATATATATATATATATATACTAAAATAAACTTTTTTGCTACCTATCACAAGACTTCCTGATTCGGCGGTTCTGATCCTGCAAGGGGATTGGGGGTTGTAGGCAGCCCCCAATCTCCCTACAACAAGCCATTTAACCATCACAATGACTCCAAAGCTGTTAAATTAGGGTAGATATCCTGCATAGTTCTGCTTAAAATTGGCAACTGTTACATAAATCTGTCTAAAGATATTAAATGATGATGATTACATACTAAAATGCTTAATCTCTGGACAAGAAAATATATTAAAGGTTCATGGTTAGGATTTGCACCACAAATCTATTCTGCAGTGTTTCCCATAGTGGCTTACTGTTATACTGCTATAATGTGGCACATGATGTTTTGACGCTTTCACTGAGGCAGAGAACAAAATGAAGGCAAACTCACTCTGGTAAAACATCTCAAATATGTCACCTTACATTGTTACCGTAAATCATTTGGAGTCGGTTCTATGCGTAAACTACAGTAATAATTGAAAAGTGAATGAGTTCAGACGTGGCTGCTCTTAGTGTTTCACTCCTCAGCTAATTTGTGTGTGAATACAAGAAAACAAGGAAGAGCGCGGCTCAATCAATCCATTAAAATGAAATGTGTGTAATCAAGCTGCACCCAATCCATGGCAGATTCACCTCATTCTTGTGTTCACTCACGAGCTGGGAAAAGTTGAATGCTTTCCTTAACATCACCTTTCTCAGAGTAAAAACGAGTCTCTCTTAGGGCTTAATGAGGGACTGTAGCTGTCTTTTGTTTTATGATTTATTAGCTAGGCTTATGTTTTCCACATTTCCTGCCAGCAATTATATTTTTGTCCCTCAGCCATCCCTCTCTGGGTTACCTTCTTGGCCTCCATTAAGGATTTCTTCCATACTGAGCATTCTTTTGGTCTACTGGAGATTAGATGTTTGGATTCATGTCTTGCTGGCCTACAGCTCGTCTTTTCTTTTTCTTTTTCATAACTAGAGGTAGAGGTTTCATAACATAGCTAGAGGTATATATACGTAGTAGGGCATGGCTTTGTCCTCTATAAACTCTCATCACTGACGAGCTTTCTGTTAGGCGCATCAGCAGCTGTTGACTCTCAGCATGTGTCCGACTTTTTGAAGAGCATTGATGTTAAATCGGCGGCAACAGTGTCTGTTTATAACTCGTCATTGTTGGAGCCCAGTAGGTGAAAGTTGCTCTTCCCCAACTGAGAGGCCTCTCTGCTGGCCTGCTGTCCCGACTTCCCTCCCCTGAGCGCCCTGAGCTGCTGGAGATGAGTAATCAGACTCATTACTGAAGCCTCTGGCCAACTTCTCCATGTCACTGCATGTAATTAATCTACCTGAGCCAACTCATAGTGTGCACCCCCACCCCTCCAGGGAGGAGAGAGGAGAGGAGAGGAGAGGAGAGGAGAGGAGAGGAGAGGAGAGGAGAGGATGGTAAATGTAACACCTCTTTCATGCAAAGAAGAGCCGGTATAAGCAGGACGTTTTCACTCACCTGTGCACGTTGCAAACGCGTTGCAAACAAAGAACAACACCACAAAAAAGCTCTTCTTCAATCTCTCATTCAAACAATATAATAATTTTAAGGCTGTTACGAGGTATAAAAAGTAAGATTCACTAACAACATTCAGGTGCTAATGACCATAAAATGACCCTACGTCTTAGCACTGTGCTGGACATGATGCGAGTATATGAATTGCTTCAGCCAGGTCTTGTGTTCCTACTAATGTCAGAGCCTAAGCCGATAAAAACCAACATGCATTGCAGTCATTTGACCCGGGAGTGAATGGCGATTAAACGCATTCCCACTGGTAAAGAAATACAGATAAAACTCAAAATTAAATGTTTTTTTCTTGACTGTTGGGAATGAGGTTTAAGTGGATGACGGCTAAAGAGTAGATAAAATGGGGAGAGGATGGGAATTAGGAAAAGAGGAGAGGCGATTAGGACAGCAACAGAGGGCAAGGAGGAGAATGGGAGGAGGCAGTAAAAGGATGACAGTAAGAGGAAAAGATGGGAAAGAGGGACAGAAGAGCACATGGGATGAAAAAGGAGTAGAGGACAGTGGTAGGAAGAAGTGGAGTTTAAATGAGGAGGAGATAAGGGAGAGGAGAGTATAGAGAGGAGAAAGGGCATTGAGAGGGGACAAGGGAGGGAGGGGAGGTGACAAGAGGAGGAAAAAAGAGAGGGAGGGGAGGAGGAGGTGTAAAAAGTACAAGGTGAGCACAAAGCCGTCCCTGGCCTCATTACAGTAACACACCAGTCTGGCTCGGGTTCATTCGTTATCTGCTCCTGCACTCGTTTATTCTCCTGCTACATGAATCGTCTCCATGGAGTGCATGTCTCCATGGACTGTGTGCATAGATATGGTTGGTGTATGTGTGTGTGTGCGTGTACATGTTTCAATGTGTGAGTGAACTAAAAACTGCCAATGTTAACAAAACCGAGCAGCTGGCTGATGAGAGGAAGAGAAGGAAGGGAAAAAGAGAATGAGTGGGCGTGCACATGTGCGCGCGTCCATGTGCGGGTCACACTCGTGTAATTAGTCATGTTGAAGGAAAAGCTGAAGGATACCGTGTGTTAAAAATACCCCCCCCCCCACCCCCCCACCCCCATTTCACTTCCATTCAATTCAGTCCATTAATGGGGCTTCATTAATGAAGTGGCTCTGTTTAATCATTTTACGTACTACAAATGCCTTATTGATAATAATCTTTAACTACTAGCAGAAGGCTCATATTTCCTACATTATTACTTTTGCATTAGTGTATTCAGTTTGCTCGTATGACAATAAACGCAGGACTTTTATTTATAATGGAGTGTATGACTAGCCCCAGTCTTTTCTGTAAGACAAATGGCTGAAAAAGCAAAATCAGTAGTAAACAGTGTTAGGCACATGACTTAAAAAGGAATTAGCTTTAGTTCCCAAAAAGTAACAGCAATAAAAAAGTAACTGGTTACCAGGGGAAGTAACTATTGTGTTCTCAACTAAATGGACACTTAATAAAATTAATTATTAACAAAAAATATTGTACACTAATCTACACTATTTACTTTACATCTGTGTCGATATTATCATTATTATGACTACAATAGCAGGAACAACACAACAAAAAAAATGGATGTTTGAGAGCCTTTGAATTCTCTGGGCTCGCCGTTGCCGTGTGTGTCTCTCATGGTAGTTTGTGTGTGCAACTGTGCGTGTGTTTGTATGTGAACACCTGCCCAGCTCTGCCTCTGGTTGGCTTACATATGAAAGTTTACTCTACCTTAACCAATCATCATCACTTATGCGGTTGTCTCCTCCCCCCCCTAAAAAAACAAACAAACTGTGGATGAGAGAGCCTGGTCAGATAAAAAACAGCTTCAATGAGCTATGTAACTATAGTTGGCGGTAACGGTAATGACGTTGTAGTGATGGAAGATTACCAGTTGTAAGTAACTCTAGTAAACGGTTTATTTTTCAACGGTTGTAAATTAAGTGTAGGTTGCATGTTATACTTGGAGCACGTTTATGGAAGTTGGTGAAAGTCTAGACGAGTGAGGAGCGAACACAAATAACACAAACAGTCTGTCACCCTCCTGGTATTTACTGCACCACACTCAATGGACTTACAGTGGAGAGAAGCGCGCGCGTGCACACATATGCACTCTCACACATGCTCATGCAGCCTTTGATAGCGTGTGTGTGTGTCAGTGCAATAAATCATGTAAAGCAGGTTTGCCGGTTGCTGCTGATGCTAGACTCTCCGTCTGCTCCACATGATTAGGAAGAAGATCATGTGGAGAATCTCCATATGTCTGCTTCACATTGGGCTTCCAAACCCCCGGGGAGTGTGTGCATGTGTGTGTGTGTTTGCCCATGAAACAAACCAGTGGGAATCCACACAGCTTGCATATATCCTATCTGTGCATTTCTACGCGTGCGTATGCTGGTGTGCATTTTTCCTGTGAGCATCCCACTGTGCATTCATGCACACTTTATGTCCCCGGGGGATTTGAGTATGCCAGTTCAATGTTTCAGTGTTTGCAGGGGCTAAATAATGCACAAAGAGACAGTGAGATTGAATGGATGAGTGTACATCTACTGCTGGCTAATTTTCCCTGTGATTTATTACACTCGACTGTCCCCGTTGAAGCCAGCTGTGATACAAACACACACTCGCCTGCTGAGAATACTGAATACAATGGTTACCAGTGTGCAGGCTTTCAATCATTGATGATTCCTCTACTGTATGCGTTCAGGCATTGCTTTAACATTTCTGATCCCATCGTTCCTTAAAGAAAAACCACAAATTATTATGTCTGAAAAAGTAATTACTACTGAAGGGAAAATAAAAAGTACACCATGGCATTGACATTTTAGCAGCAAAGAACACACATAAACTGATGGAGCAGGGTCTTTGAAATGTCCAGTCTTCTTCCATGTCATAGTTTGGGTTTGATTGTCAAAAAAAAAAAAAAAATGAATGTTTCT
Source organism: Brachirus orientalis (assembly GCA_016785285.1). Taxonomy (NCBI): domain Eukaryota; kingdom Metazoa; phylum Chordata; class Actinopteri; order Pleuronectiformes; family Soleidae; genus Brachirus; species Brachirus orientalis. The sequence goes on from JAFBJR010000150.1 coordinate 4,828,719, forward strand.
TGGCTGGTTCAGCCTCAGTCCAGGTCTTTAAGTCTGAGCTAAGTTTGTGATCGACAAGCTCCATGTGACTGAATGGAGATACATTATTGGTTGACAGCTGAGTTTTGGAAAGTTTTGGAAAAAGCTGCTTTTACACATCCAATGCAATCTTAAAGCTTTGCAGAGGTAACATGGAGCAGCTGCATGTTCAAATATGTATATCCAAATCTGTTGAACTGAATATTCATCAGATTTTTCTCTGATAGCCTCCTCATCCTGGGCAATGTTCGGTTAAGGCTGGTGCGCTGTGAAGTTACACAGTGGTTTTCAAACCAGTTTGTGGAATAAATTCCACACTGACCACACATACTTCAGCCAAACACCAGTGTTGTGATGCAGACAGAAGCCACTTTACATACAGCTAGAAAAATCTACAAGAGACCCCAAACAATAATAATTATAAATTAAATTATAAGTATAAAAGGTGTGATTAATCGAGGACTATTATTGGTCAGAATCTAAATCTCTCCTCCTTGAGGATCTTGATAGACTAACAAATAAATTTATTTTATTTTCTTTTAAAGAAAGTTACATACTACATATAGACTTTTTAATCTGAGCTGTTGATCCATATGGCATTAACAGATTTTGAACTGCAGTCATTTGGGAAAACCACATACCATAATTTTTTCATTTGCTTTGCATTGATACATTTCCTGCACAGCTGAACTACTTTATAACTCCTCCCTATTGTCCCAAACTGTCCTTTCACCCTCTGCTGTTCTCGTTAATCTAGTCTCCCTTTCACTTTTGCATGGATCATGACTTCCTTGTCTTGCTGCATCACTTTCTCAGACGTGCACATCTTTTACATTCCATGTACCTTCTCTCTCTCTCTCTCTCTCTCTCCCTCTCTCTCTCTCTCTCTCTCTCTCTCTCCATCTGTTTCTACCTCATTTGTTTATTTGCTTTCTTGTAGTCTGTCGAGCACCTCAACCCCAGCAGTCTGTCTCTGTTCCCCTCATTCGTCATGTTCCCTCTTTCCTCTTTTTATGTCCTCCATCACACTCTTTGTTGCATCGACATTGTCTCTTTCCTCTTGTGTGTTTTAGTGGTTTGCCCAGTGTGTGTGTGTGTGTGTGTGTGTCCGTCAGTCTACCACACCACTGCAATTCATCATCATTTTATCTACAGCTCCCTTAATTGGATCCTATCACAGTCCCACCTGATGTGGAGAGAGGCGGGGGCGTGGAGAGATGGAAGATTACTCCCTCACTGCACCATGTGAATGGATGTAGACTCACACACATGTGCACGCACACACAAACTGCAGTTTTGAGGTCTGTATATGCAGAATATGAAGCACTAAAAGTACGTGTGTGTGTGTGTGTGTGCGTGCGTACACTGGAGATGCAAACTGCTTCTTCTTGGAGTCAGTGCTAGTGTTTCTGAGGCATGAGAATATTTTAGAACAATCTAATGGTCCAACAGAGAGTGAATGGAAGTAACTAAACATTGCCAATAATAAAAGGAATGACTTGTTTCTTTAAAATGGTCACACCATGTCTGAAGTACAACTGAAAAGTTTAAAAATGTACCTTTTTGCAGCTTACTCTGTTACATAGGCCTTTAAGAGGTCATGTGACTTAGTAAAATGTGACTAACACATGCAATAACAACCAAAAATGTAAAATTCAATAGAAATGACTTGAAATGAAGCAATTACAGTCACATGAGTTGCTAAATATGCATAATTTACATCTCATAAGCACAAAAAAGAACTCCAGGAGCCATCACTACAATGTAAAAAAAAAAAAAAAAACAACTTCACTCATGTCTCGTGGAACTCTTTTCCTTGTAACCATCAGAAATCAGACGCAGAACAAGTTCCAGTGTCACAAGAGCTCAATCTTTGCCTTTGTGGAGAGAGTGTGGGTAGAGATCAAACACAGCAAGTAGCCACAAATCAGCAGCGTGCTCTGAGCTCAGTGGTAACGCGGCAGCGGGCTAAATGACCCGCAGCCCGTGACAAGTGTGTGACAGACTGGAGGAAAAGGCGGCGGGCGAAGCTGTCAAAGCCACACAATGACTCCCGCTGCCTTTTAACTGCAACTGCTCGCGAGTGGACCTATCAGTGTGAGAGGGTGCCGCGGTGCGTGGCTCTCATGTTAATCATATGTCTCGTTAAGTAAGTCATAATTGGTGTCATTAAAATGCCTCCCCTCTGTCTCATGACCTGATTGGAGCTGAGGAAATTAACATTGCTGAAATTGTTGCTCCCCATTAGTGGGGACAGTTTGACTGGAAGATTAGAGGCAGGAATGAGGAGACTGCAGCTTTGCGACAGTCGGTCCCTGTGGCTAAGCCCTTACCACACCAGTCTATTACTGCTGCTACCTCTGTCTCACATTGAAGCTAACCAGCTGTAAAGCCTCCTAATGGTTAAACCAGTATGTCTGTCCTGAAATGAAGCTCCTGTTGACAGACTTAAAAGCAGGGGTTGGTGAGAGCAGTGAGGAAGCTGATGAGGATTGGCTGAGGTGGTAATCAGTCAATAACAAGCCGCTTATTCAATATACCAACTCACATTTATCGGGTCAATAGACACTGCTGAGGTTGTCACCACTGTGGGCTTGTGCTAGTCTTACCGTGGTCTTCTGACACTGTATGCTGGTGCTGTTGAACCTCAGAGCCGGGACACTGTACGTGTTGCCCTGGATGTGGAAGATGCACTCGTAGTTCCTCTGTCCAGACTGAGGCTGGGGAAGGTTCTGGGCCAGCAGTGTGATCGGCCTCAAGACTCCTGCAGGGATGTAGATTTGGGTGGAGGGCAGGATCTGAGGACACTCCTGGAAATGAGGAAAATAAGAAGATTGAGACGTGAGTTGGAAAGGGCCTGTCAGTGGACTGCAGATACAGTGTTGGCAGGAATGGAGAGACAGAATGCAGAAAATTGCTTCTTCTCCACGGATAAAAAAATATAACATCAGGTGCAGATCCAAATGCATTGAACCAGCTTAAACAAAACCTGACTTGACATCATGGACAGTCATGAGGACCAACCTTTTGTCTATATGTCAAATACTGAATGTGGCAGGTGAGAATAAAAACATTTTTGAATTAGCCTCTTTTCCAAATATTAAAGCTGTTAGGGATTTCACGCACATTTTGTCTCTTAAAGCGTACACTTGAGGATGCTCTAATTCTTTTCAGCATGAACAAAAATGAGAGACGAAGGCGGTGTCCCTGAGGAGCGTGGACGCTAATTCAATCAGGCTGTACTATAAAACAGCCACGGTCTCAGGATAAGAGAGGGCACTTCCACTCGACAGCTTCAATCAATACAAAAAAAATAAAATTTGGCTTTTTTTGCACCAAATTGACTGATGTGAAAATAATTAATTTTTCTTTTTATTTTTCATCTCTAAATAAATCAGACAACACGCAGCTGTCATACCACCGATCATGATCTCTAATTAATTTGAATTTCAAGCTATGTTTTTTTCCCCAATAAATGACATTTAATTTCGTCATATTTGTGTGAAGCAATTGTTACTTTAGCCTTCCTTCATTTACCTCTACTGTCAGTTGGCATCATTTACAGTTTACATCAAGACAAGAGTCACGGTCATCTTGCATGACTGATAATGACAGTGATTTACCTGATAAATCACTGCTTTAAAATTTCCAGCATATTGTTTGTGGAAAGCCTAATTAAAATCAAGTCTGACAAAAAAAAAAAGAAAAGGCTGGGACTTCAGAAGACAGATTCTGCAGCATAATTGAATATTAAGAGACTCTGCAACATCATAAAATCTGTAATTACCACTGAACGAGTTAAATCTACTTATATGTGTTACAATGTTGATCTGGAGATGTGGTAAACAATCAAGGCCACACAAATACCAAAGTAGAACTTATAAATTAAGTCATATTCCACTCGGAGTACTATTAAGCAGACTGTAATTTTCCTATTGGGATAGTGATCGTTTACACACGCAATGATAAATCACCGGGAACTGCATTCTATTAAATCAAGAATGACTATCTGAAGTTTAACCATACCAGCAGGCTCTCGCTCTGCAGAGTGATCTGAATATGAGGTTTTGCGATGCTGTGGTTTTGTGTAATGGAGCATCAGTAATGACTTGCAGATTGGTCTGGCATGGCAGAAAAGATGTGGGGGGGGAGAAAGGGAGATGCATGGACATAATAGCATCAAGAGACGCCTCGACTCCAGCCACTGTAATACAGACACTCCAACAGCTGCAGGTGATCACACTGATGCTACACTGGATTGGAACAAAATGTGACATTTGAGAAAAAAGAAAAAAAAAAAAACGTGAAAACATTGTGTTTTTTTTTTAAATCTTTAATTTGTTATATATCAGTTAAAAAAGAGAGAAGTCACACAATGCAGTCAGTGCTGTGTCAGCACCGTGACTGCGCCATCATACTGCTACAGGGACTAAAAAACACTTTGGCTTGTGTGTATTTCTTAACACCAGTGACAGTTTTCTTAGGTGGCACAAAGCCCAGGATGCAGCAAAGGCACACCTGCAAAACTGTGTCAGTAAAAGAGTTGGTTCCCCACAAAAGAGAATGCCTGAAAAAAATAACAGATGCTGACCGTGTAATGCTACATTTACTTATAAAAGGGATTTAGCTGTAAAAGAGGAGAAGTCCGCATGTACTCTAGCCCGAGAGAAGTTAACTGAACTCAATCAAACCACAGGTAGGTGGCTCTAAAGGAAATTTATTTAACCAATGTAAGAGAGGCTCCTGTGTAGGGGATGGGATCTGTACATTGGCGAAGTCAAAGTTACTGGGGAAGTATGCGGTCAGAATATAGATACGATGCAGCAAATCAAGTTGGACTGAGGATGGTGGATTTTACAAGTTCTCCCTGTGTCTGTGTGGGCAGGCAGGTAGGGATCAGTATAGATAATGTATCATGTCTGTGTAGATTCTCATTCATCCAGGTCATGTAGTCAAAGGAGTCAAGTTTTAAGCAACTGGACTTCTTTTTGGAGCTTGAAGACATTTTCACCTCATCCAAAAGGCTTCTTCAGTTCTGGCCTGATGATGGGAAACCAGGAGCTATATCTCTGGATTACTGGAGGTGGAGCTGTAGACCACACCCCTCATTCCATGACAAAGGGTCACATGAGTTGAACTGGAGTGAGAGTCGTTGTTGACACCTGATCCGGAGAATGAGAACTGCTCTGATGGTGAAGAGCAGTTAAACTTCCTGGGATGAGATCTCAAGGCAGAATGGTATGTGACATCCTTTGACTATAGATAATGTATGGAGGGGAAGGAAACTGACACCTTACATAGCCAATGACATGCTCATATAGAGTATATACAGTACATTGAAGTACACTTATTTATTTTCTTTTGGGTTCTCCCTCTTTAAGAGTCACCATGGCTTTTTTTATTGACCCACATATTTGATTTAGCAGAGGTTTTTGCACCAAAAGTTCTTCTTGATGCTACCCTCCCATTTATCCCAGGCCTCGGACCGGGACTATGAGTGCACTTTTTAGAGCATCCAATTAACCAAAACAGTGGGCAGCAATTTGGATTGGGTGCTTTGCTCATGGGTTCCCCAGCCCTTGACCTGCCGGGATAGGAACCCTCCAATTTAAATGTAAACTCCCTCTGCACTAGGCTATGTGCTGCCTGAAATGTGTAAACCATCATAATGGCATGTTATTAACATAGGTTAATTTTGGTAACATTTTACAATAAGAGAGCATTAATATTAGTAAATGCTGTAATAAGCATTTACTAACAGTTAATACATGTTTTTATTTAATATTATATAATGTTATTCAGGTAAAAAAAAAAAATGTTCTAATTGAAGGTTAAGGCAACTACTGGTTAACAGTAATAACTGTTCACTCTTTGTGGGATTATAGTATTACTTAAGTATAATTTAGCATTAGTTAATAATACTCCTCATGACCCTTGCTGTGAAATGAGTCACATACTGTATTGCTTAACAAAGACTTCACAAATACAAATGCATGTTAACTTAGCTTCATATGAGCACAATTTACCACGTTTTAACCATTGTTAATCTTTATTAATGCTGCAACCCCACACATACTAAACATTTTTGGAAACTTAAGCTTCCCACTTTACAACAGAGGTCACAAGGAATGTTAATGAAGAGCAATAATGGTTAACAAATGCTAAATTACAGTTATGTTTCTAAATTCCAGTATCAATAAAGGTAAAATATACTTAAGTAATACTTAATTATAGTAGTAGACACACACAAGAACGCACGCATGCACACACACCTCTAATGTCTGTTCCTGATTACTGATGCATCAGTCAGGATAAAAAGCACAACATGAAATCTCTCCGAGGAACATGATGATACACGCATACACAAAGGCCTTTCCCACACATGGGCTTTCATACAAAGACTCACAATTTCACAAATGCATGTAGGGGAAAAAATAGAGGGAGAAGCACTCATATACACACACACACACAAAGGAAGGAAAAAGAGGAGAGAACAAAAGATTCAGGAGCAGAGGATTGTGGGAGTTGTTTCATTAGGAGTGGTGACAGGTGTTGGAGCTGAGTCTGCATCAGATAGCGCAGCGGTTCCACACAATACATCACAACAATCTCTTTACCTGTGGGATTCTTGTAATCCCTCACTTTTACTCCTCTACTGACTTTCATCCTCACGCACACACTTGACCTTGTTTATGTTCCCTTAACCTCTCTCTCTCCCTCTCTCTCTCTCTCTCTCTCTCTCTCTCTCTCTCACTTAATAACACCTCGTTCACACACTTTCCATTTCAGAGTTAATTTTCGTCGCGGTAATATTTTAATTCCATTAGAGATGTCCGGTAGGCTGTCCTGTACTGTTGCCCGCTCAAAGAGGTGCGACATACAAAGAAGCACCTTGTTGAGATATGAATTTACTGCAGTGTAAGTCAGGGATGAACAGCGATGCAGAGGATGAGCCGACATAAACCATCGGATAAGAAAGAGGTGAGGAGGGGTGAAGTGAAAAAGGAAGGAGGGGAGGAGATGAGGAGGCGATGCAAGGTCTTGGGAGCCATACACTCGTTTATTAAAGTGGGGGATGAGAGTCTAGGAGGTCAGGATCCCAACAGAGCGAGGCAGAGGTGGAGCGCTGCAACACGGGAGTCATACACACCACTTATATCTATCCAAACTGCCTCCCCGATGGGCAATACGAAAACACACAAACACAAACTACCTCACCTTAAGATGCATACGCCCAAAATGCACATAACACAGTGGATGCACAAACCAAAAACATACACATTATTCTGACACACTAACTACAGCTACACACACACACACACAGCAGTCTAAATCTTTCCCTCTGGCTCTGTGCAGTAAGCCAGTGCACTCTAAGGCCTGTGGAGTGTTTTATAGTAGCCTTGGGGCCAAATACAAGAAAACTGTGATCAAAGGTGGGAGGGTAAGCCTTGAGAGAGCAAAAATAGTTTAAGTTAGCCTTCCATGCTGCCAAGATAAACCTAAACGTTTCTCGAGCAACGAGGAAAATGTCTTTGTCAGCTGGATCTGAATGTCTACACACACAAGTCCAGGCATACTGTACTGATGCTGATACAATATCTCACTTAGACTCTCTATACAGAGTAGGCTGTTTCATGGAGAGACAGATAGAACAAAATGATGCAAAAGATGTAGGTCCTTGAGTGTCAGAGTGCCACACAGTGGTGTAATGGTTAGCACTGTCGCCTTGCAGCAATTACGACCGGGTTACATAGAGAATGATGTGCAAAACCAGGGTCACACAGTGGTGTAGTGGCTAAAACTGTCACCTTGCAGCAAAAAGACCTTGGTTTGGGACCCGGTCTGAACGGAGGCCTTTCTGTATGACGCTTGCATGTTCTCCTGTTCAAAAACATGCAGACGTAAATTGGACACTCTAGGTTGACCACAGGTGTGAATATGAGAGTGACTGTTTCTTTGTTTGGTGACCTGTTCAGGATGTATGCCACCATTCGCCCTGTGTCAGCTGGGATTGGCACCAGCAACCCTTGTTTGGTGGATAAAGCGGTAGATGGTTGATATAATATTCAGATATATCAACAACAAAGCAGAAAAGGTGACTACTTCAGTCAATATTCCAAAGATTTGGGAACTAACATCTATGCTGCCCTCTCACTTTTGCTCACTCAATCGTTAGGTTATTTCCCCGCTTTCTCCGTTCACCTTCCAAATCTCTCATTTGATCCTCACTCCTTCCCTCCTCCCGGTATTTATTTTTTTTTACCTGCTCTGCTGTTTATTTAACCACAGCGCTGCCTGCAGCCAGGAACTCCAGCTGTTTATGAGGCTGAGCAGCATCTTCATATTGACTTTTCCTCTCCTCTTCTAGCCTCTGCTTTTCCTTTCTCATCTTATCTCCTTCACTCTTCACTAGCTGCTGCAACATGATGTCGTTAGGGGAGGTAGACGCTGCACAGGCCATCAAAACAACGACAACAACAACAACAACAACAATACTGCTGAGACAAAGTCAAAGAACAAGAAACGCATTACACCTACTGTATCTATGGAGGCAGGAGAATAATGTGTGCAAAGTTTAATTACCCTGATGCTTCAGAGGTTTTGTGTGTGGGATGAAAGAAAAGAATAAACACAACATTTACTTAATTTATGTCAAGGCCCACCAGATCTAGAGTCATCATATCACCTGATTACCCTTTTTCTTTAACTTCACATGATTTTTTTTTTTTATTAATCAGGATGGAAACATCCACATCCACGCTGATGTCAGAGATGAGGCGAGAGCCCCGATTGGCTGGTGGCATTCACCCATGAGGCCACCGCACTGAGGCACTGACAACCTCCAAGTATGATGGATGAGGGAGCCTGTCTGTGTTTGTCTATGGGTGTGAGTGTCAAGGGGGTCACCGCGGCGTAGAGGGTCCCCAAAGATTAGCGTTACAGTCCAATGAACCATTTCAGAAAAGAAAGGGGCGAGACCCCATCGACCAGTAGACATACACACACACACACACACACATATATATATATATATATCTACACTAAGCTTGGATATGATGACCACATCTCCCAGGAGACAGGAAGAGTCATCTGATGAGCAATGTCTCAGTTTTAGACACGTATATAGTCATACCCTTAAAGGATGGATCTAACACAAAGTAACACACATACACATTCATGCGCACAGACCCCAGAGAATACCACTATAATGTGCAATGGTTCATGGGAGCAGTCCCAGTAGACCTCTCCATTCCATCAACTCACAGACAAGCTGTAGGCTTGTATCCTCAGAGATCTCAGGAAACACTTCCTCAAATTTAGTCTAATCTTTCCTCATGAGCATTTTTTTCCCCTCTCTCTCTCCTCATATCTTGGCTACTGTTTTTTATTCTCTGTGTCTGTGTCTCATAGCCAGTGAAGTCAGGTCAAAAGGGAGGGAAGCTTATCAGCAAGCTTCCAAATCCTCCAGCTATTTCAGCTACAGGACAGCACTCTTAAAGGCTGTGTACACACTGACTGCTGTGACTCACCACCATGTAAAAACAGCCGAAAACATGGGCAAGACATAAACTGATATTATCAGTGCAGCAGACGGGCTGTACTATAGGACAGTCTGCCCTTGAGTTCAAATTTTCCAACAGAGGGAATAATCAGAATCATACATACATTGCATGTCTTTGCGTCATTGGTGCCGTCTGGCACGAATGAGGCAAAGACAAGGCAAAGCTCACATCATTTGGTGTGAATGCACCTTTAGTCAAGACTGCAGACCTACCTGGCTTTTTCAACCTTTCTGAGAAAGGCTCATTGGAGGAAACTCAGCCTACTTGGAGTGGCTTTAAACTTAATTGGGTTTAGTGTGCTGTTAAATGGGCATTTGCTCTGTACCTTGCAGGCATAATGTTACTTGTAAATAAACCACATTGGTTAACATACACAGTTCCAAACAAGCCATGAAATCATCCCCTTTCTGTGCAAAGGAAGATTCTTCACTGAAATTAAACAGCTCCGTTAAAACGCAACAGACTGGAACACCTCAGGCTAGAGTTGCCTTATGAGTCATATTTAAAGCAATAGACAACCAATGCCATTGATATGAGGTATGAAGGAGCAGAAGCTGATTTCACAAAGAAAACCTTATGGACTATGGTTTCCTTCCTTCTGAGTAAGTCTATGTTTAAATCCACTACACAGTTCTAGCACGGCTCCGAAAGCCACGGCTCGACTCTACTCGTTTTTTTTTTTGTTTTTTTTTTGCTCATCCACTAGCAAGAGTACCTGGTACTTTTGTAAGCCGGTACTAAATGTGATGTCTCGGCCACTGATTGGTCAGACAGTGTCATCACTGGAAGAGTCATGAGCGCAACGTCCGACACAGGAATCAAACCGAACAATGCCAAACTGTAGATCAGTTAAAAAGACTTAAAAATCCACTTAAAAGCAACTCTTAATCTCAAACATTTAACAAGGAAATTTCTAAAATCTCAATATTTAACAGAGGTCTGGTGTATTTAGCAACAGCACTGACAAAAGCCAGCGTACATGAGCTGCATTCAAACCCCTTCCACCATATTTTACTTCATCGACTGTGTCAGATGGAGTTTGTGCTCCGGTCATGCAGGAAGTACTGAACTAATCTTTTTAATGAACTGATTCCAATGATTCAGTACATGAAAAAGAAGTGCTTTGCTGTTTGTGTCGCGGCCGTTTCGTGCAGCCGTGCTACGACGACCCCGCCCACATCGAGGAGGTACTATATTAATGGAAAGGGACATGTCTGATACCAAACTGAATAGAGCCAAGCTGTGCCATGCCGATCCATGCTGGGACCGTGTTGTGGAATACAGCCAGAAGTCAGTCTATTGCGGAAGCTTCTGCATGTTCAAGGCTTTAATGTGAATTTCCATGACTGACCTTGCCACCATGAAAAATCCCTTAGCTTAGTTCACTTCAACAGAAACATGTTTGCTGTGTAGGAGTAAAAAGTTACAAGGATATTTACAGGGAATTCAGCAAAAGGGTGTTTTAAAAAAAAAGACACACAAGCACACAAAAAAACTCCTCCAAACATAAAACAATCTCCTGATGACCCACTGGCTCAAAGTGGTTTGACCTTACAGTTTTGTGTGATATTGGGGGTCAGGTGATAGAAGTTTCAGTCCAGCAAACGTTGGCGGACCTGGGTGTGTCCTGTTTATAGCTATTGCGGAGGAATAAACATCACCATCAGCTATGTGTCAGTCAGAGTTTTTACATTTGGCAGAGATGGCTGTCGGAGCGTTAAAAATAGACCTTGCAGTCTTGCCTACTTTGTCACGTTTGAAGGGCCAGAGGCCGGGTTGACATTCACTAAATACTGTTTTTTTTTTTTACACACTTTGCGCTGCAAAATTGTCTGTATCAACAAAAATCTCTATGATTACAAAGCTGCTATGAATACTGAAACTACTTCAAAGTCAATACTACTTACAACAAAATTGTTGTAAACAAAAACATGTATTATTATTAATATGGCTCTTTTTGACAATCGCAGTAACCAAGTGTTTATGAATGCTTATGCTATGAATTGCAATGTAACATTAGATAGTACATATCAAGCAATTAATGTTCAGAATTGAGTAAAAGCTTTTTTTTTTTTTTTTTTACAGAAAATATGATCTATGGTTGGATTTGATTGATTTAGAGGAGATATGTTTCTGTTGTTAGGCTGACATTAAGAGTCAATGCCATAAAAAGAGTGATTTCTGTATCTGTATATTTTTGTATAATTTTCTGTATGAATGAGGGCAGCTGGAAATTAAGAATGTAGGCAGGCTTTCTGCCAGGCCTCTTCAGTCACTAAATACATGCTCTATTGATTTTTTTATTTGTCTATATTGTTTTCACTCATTTCATCATTTGTGCCAAGTGAATGAAATAAAATTAAACAAAAATATTGGAAATGCCTGCATTTGTCCAACAGTTCGGCATAATAGTAAGCCACCAAGCTAACAAGCTGTTGTTAAAAAAAAAAAAAAAATCTCTATGATTACAAAGCTGCTATGAATTCTGAAACTACTTCAAAGTCAATACTACTTACAACAAAATTGTTGTAAACAAAAACATGTATTATTATTATTAATATGGCTGTTTTTGACAATCGCAGTAACCAAGTGTTTATCAATGCTTATGCTATGAATTGCAATGTAACATTAGATAGTACATATCAAGCAATTAATGTTCAGAATTGAGTAAAAGCTTTTTTTTTTTTTTTTACAGAAAATATGATCTATGGTTGGATTTGATTGATTTAGAGAAGATATGTTTCTGTTGTTAGGCTGACATTAAGAGTCAATGCCATAAAAAGAGTGATTTCTGTATCTGTATATTTTTGTATAATTTTCTGTATGAATGAGGGCAGCTGGAAATTAAGAATGTAGGCAGGCTTTCTGCCAGGCCTCTTCAGTCACTAAATACATGCTCTATTGATTTTTTTATTTGTCTATATTGTTTTCACTCATTTCATCATTTGTGCCAAGTGAATGAAATAAAATTAAACAAAAATATTGGAAATGCCTGCATTTGTCCAACAGTTCGGCATAATAGTAAGCCACCAAGCTAACAAGCTGTTGTTAAAAAAAAAAAAAAAAAAAAAAAAAGGCTGTGACTGCTGGGAAAAGACCTCTACTGACTGTACAGAGCTCTTCATCACACACGTCTCCATTAGAATAGCAGTGCACTGAGTCTTATCTAAGATGACCAAGTCTGATTGTGGGTCTATCTGGATGCTATCAGCTCTGGATGGTCAAAGAGCAGGATGTAGCTGATTAAAATCAGTTGGCAGATCGATTGGAGCCTCTAAAGTCTGTGTGTATTCCTGTGGGTGACACAGTGGATACGTGACAGATAATGAGAAGTTATTTCGGATGTCCTCGTGAAACAGCCCACTGTTCTCTTTTTCTCCCAGCTTGCAGAACCACAGTTTGATGAATTTTGTTAAAATCCTGTGAGCGGGAATTGACAAAGTGCTCCTTGTCACATGGGAACCAGCCAAAAACAGACTCAAAATACCCATTTTAGACCATGACCCAGTGAAAAAGGAGAGATTTCTCTGACCCACCTGAGACTCAGCCAGCCTGTCAAGGTCAGGAAGTCTATGATTAATACACTGACTCTACATGTATTTTGGGTTCTTTTTTACTAGTAGTCTCAAGGCAAGAGAATCTTTATCCAAGAGGTTTTAGGCTGGAATAGTTTAAGCAACACACAACACAGACAACTTCACAATAAATTATGTAAAATAGAATATAGCATGCAAAATTCACCAGGGCAGAAAACTTTTAAAAAGTGGTCGCTTATCTTTGCAAGAACTGTTTCATCTTTTTTTTGACTCTTCCCCCCCCCACGCTTCATTTCAAAAAAGAAAACTTTTCATCTGTTTTGCTCAAATGAAGCTCAGTTGTCTAGTCTCAGGTGGAAGGAGGGCAGGCACCCCATCGCACTATTCCACGAGTTCCTCTGTTCAATAAAAGATACTTTGAACCACGTTAGAAGCCTTTTAGAGTGTCCACCCACTCTCGGCAGCACGTTACTATAGGGGATATGAAGTGAGACGTGAAGTAGGAAAGATGAAACACTGAACTATTTTCTGTTGTAAACTGAATTTTTATTTTTCATGCAAACATAAGCAGCCCTTTGACCTAATTACAGATGCTTCTGAAGTCAGAATGTTGCCAGTTTTTTTTTTTTTTTTACTGAACTTAATTGTAGTACTTGACAATTTCAATCAAAGCAGGTTATTACCTTATTTCTTCAAAACTGATACGGACTCCCACTGTCTCAGCCTGAAAGGAGTTCGCACTGCTGCTCCACTACAGTAACAACAAAGCCAGGCGACAATGAAAGGACACACTATGAACTCAGCAGCATGTGTTATGCATTAGGGCTTATAAAATTCATTTACAGAAATGCTGCTTGTACTTTGTACAATTTATTGATCAATAGTCGTACATGTGGTGAGGAACAGAGGGCTTCCTCGGTTACTTTTACTATACAGTACATGTATTCTGTGACTTGTGCACAAGAAGGACAGGGAAAAAAAAAAAGATTTATACACAATGATTTTTTACTTTGAACTGGTTTGACTTGAAGTTGAGTACGAGTACCTTTCTGAGACCAGGAGCGCGTTCAGAAGTCTCTCTCTGTGTGAATCATATGTAAATTTCCTTCAAAGAGAATGTGGCATTCCTCGACAGCCTTTGAGATCTGTCTGTTCCTGTTTGGTGGATCTGTCAAAGGTGATACAGCCGCAGGGCTGAATATTAAAGACAACCTTAAAGTGTGTCCTTAACTTTAGGTATCAAAACATATTTATTATTATTATTATTATTCCGCTATGAACTAACGACGTCTTTTTTATTTTTCCTTTGGATTTCTTTGAAGTCTTTGTACTCCTCAAAGCATATTGTATCAAAAGGTAAAACTTCAATTCCAAGGGCATCGTTGTATTCATTTCATTCTTTAAAGACAGAAGTATCAACAAACAGAAAATTGGCAACACCAGCATGCCATATATAGGGCCACTCCAGTTATTTGTGCACTTCAGGAAAGTCAGGGAACACACAAGAAAGATAGACGACATATAATAAATAGCTTTGAAGCTCCTTTTAGGCTCAAAAGTAAATTAAAGGCATATATGTAGGTTTTTCCCCCCTTAAATAACGTACAGTTTTACATGCCACGTAGACAGCCACCACATTCGAGTCTTAAATGACTGCATTTTTTTATCATTATTCTTTCTTTTGTGATGATGCTCTGTTTGCATAAAGCAGGAGGCTGAAGACTACTGACACCTCCTGCTCCTCCTCAGTGCACCATTCAGCAGGTTGATGGCCATTACTTTTATCCACTGAGATGCTGCACACCATAAAACTCTTCCAAAACAAATTTCCCACATATGATTACTCATGTGCCTGAGTGGTGTATGAGCAACATGGGAGTGAGATTTATTAAGTCACTGGTGAGAGAGAGAGGGAGAGAGGAGAAATAATAATAATAATAATAATGATAATAATAATAATAATAATGATACTTCAAGTTACCCAAGGCCACTTTACAGAGTAGGGAAAATAAGGGCTGAGCAAACAAGGGCAGAAAAATAAAGGACAGGATTTACAGGTCAACTAATAAATCATTTTAATTGATTAATCGGCTCTGATTTTACAACTCTCAGCATTGGCGGACCCTGGCTCTCATCATGGACGATGGCTGTGCTGCATATAGAGATGCAGATCACAGCTCTGCATGGAGGCTCCACAGCCATGGCTGCTGCTGGCTACAAATTCAGGGTCAGTGGCTATATTTGCACATTTAAGGGTCACCTTTGGTGAGTGTATGTGTGAATCCACGAAGGAGCCAGCGCATGGGAACTAGTGACAGCAGAGTCCACAGCGTGTTGAGCTTAGAGGCGCATCCAATCAACCTCATGAATTCCATTACTTCTGCAAACACACATGCACTCCACAACCAAATGCCTGCTATTGGTGCATTCAAGGAACCTTGTAAATGTCAGTGCTGCTGCCACCTTGTGCTGACAGATGCACAGCTAATTGGGTAAGACATTCTGTCACAGTAGATACAGTATGTATAGAAATACACTTTATTTTCTAAAACATTTATAAACCATTGTTTGTTTTTTTTAACATTGTAATGAATATTGTTTTTGCAATTTCTCTTGGAATAGAATTATAGAAGTGAGTTGATACAGTGTATTATGATTTCAAAGGAAAGCATACTGCATTCATGTCAGAGTGCACTGTTGATATTTATACATTGGGCTTTCTATAATCGAAAAATATTAAGCCGACCTTGTATCTTGCATGTAGCAATGTGGGAGTTCATAAATAGAGGCTAGGAATAAAGCTATGAAGAGTTATAAAATGAAAGGTGGCGTTGAATCCTCTGCAACTTAATCACTGGTGACATTTGAATATTTCCTATGTTTATTTATGTTCTGCAAACAGAGGCAAGTATTGTGTCTAAAGTAGGCAGTTGAGCTTCTACAAGAGAGGAAGTAGGGTAGATAGCATTAAATGACATGGAATTATTGAGTAGATGATAAGAAGACACAAAGACCGAGGTGGTGCCACGACCCTTGAGAATCCTTTCATCTCCTGAATACTTAAATATCTTCCTCCCACTCCTCCAATCCATCTCCTCCTTTCATCAAACTACCCTCTCCTACTGGTCAGTCCGCTGCGTGTGAAATGTGCACTGAATTGCAGGCCGACTAAGATTTGTTAAAGGGGAAACCTGCAGGATGATAGGCAGCTCCCCCCCCCCCTTTCTTTTTGGTATGCAGTATGTGTGGTGTGTGTACAGTTTCATAAATGAGACCCGTGGCTGTTTTAGCAAGCTTGCTTCTCCAACAACTAGGCCACTGCCACACTCCACCCCTAATGTTTTATTGTGGATGCTCCACCTTTCGCTTCTCATCTCATCTGTCTCTCTCCATTAAACACACCAACGATCAGAGAGGCATCTGGAGATGCATCTTTAAGCTTTAATTCACTTTGAATAATTAACACACATGCACACACACACACACACACACTGCAGAGTCTATTAGTGGTAGGCTGCTCCTTCAGCCCTAGAGTCTCTGAGTTGGGTGACTCGGAGCTGTGAGCTATGTACCAGCTTTGATTAGAGCACGGCTGGAAGGAAAAATGCAAGTGTGACACACATACTGTAGAAAAGACACACACCCAGAGGGAGTCTGCCTCCTGCTCACTGACCTGCTGAGGGAATAAAGAGTGTGTGAACACGGGGGAAACGTGATCACAAAGAGAAGCCCATGTGGCGATAGCTGATGAGATGAACGCAGGGTTCAAGCAGTGACGAGGAGAGGCTGGCTCGCGGCTGAAAATGGGCATCTGCATGTGCGCATACCTGCACTGGTGGGACTGGACTAGTGAGGTGGCTTGACAGAAACATACGACCAACCAAACAAGTCACTCATCATGGTGATTCATCCGCTAATTAGCCGCACGGAACCTCATGCTGATCCACATATCTATATTCACCTTCTGTACATTTGGGGCCCAACGCAGCCTGCTAATGATAATCAATGATGCTAAGCTACAAATCCCGCACCACTGCGCTGCAGCAATACATCATGGATCTACTGCATGTATTTTACTGGCTCTAAGGAGGTCAGGAAGAGGAGAGGAAGGAGGAGGATGAGCAGAGAAGCAAGAGATAGGGATTGAATGGAGCAAATGGGAGGAAATAGAAGAGGACTAAAAAGTCTGCCCATTCTCATTCAAAAAGGTGTCCGCTCTGTTACTGTCCCTCAGCCTTACAGACGCACAAGGTATCCTTCCGTGTCTCAAAAGACCTAACCCTGGTCTCAGTCCTTTTCTTGATCCTAACCCTCACCTCAATCAATTGAAGCGTGACGGAGCGTGTCTCCCACGTTCTGTCACGCTTTGACAGACCTCGGCGGCGAATGACGCTCTCGGATGGGAGAAGTGGACCGAGTAAGGTCAGAGGGCATAACATGGAAGAAGAATGAAGTAAATGGGTTGGAAACCAAGAAATGAGGTAGAGAAAATTATAAATTTGTCTCATATCATAAACAAAATTACCAAAGGAATATTCAAGAAATATAAGTAAATAAGAAAGACATTTTCAGACAAAGTATATAGCACTTTTCTAGTCTTGATGCCCACTAAAAGTGCTTGACACTAAAATTTTGCCTTTCACCCATTCAAACCCTTGGCCTTCTGTTTGGAATGAAGTTGACTGAATTAGAATTAATTGCGCTATGACTGATCTAAAGAAAGAAATTGATGAAGATTAGGAAGAAAGAAAGAAAGAAAGAAAGAAAGAAAAAGAAAGAAAGAAAGAAAGAAAGAAAGAAAGAAAGAAAGAAAGAAAGAAAGAAGAGATAGGGACTTCACTTATTATAAAGGTCAGTGCCTCGAGTCAAACTGCTTCAGAGCAGCTGATGCAGAACAAGCACTGGCTCATACATTATGAAGATGTCATTCCACGGACTCACATGACTTCACTCAGGCCCAGTCTTCATCACCACATCCGACCTTAATCAATACACACTTTAAGCTACACTTAAGACAGAAAGAAAAAAGCCTGAAATCAACAATTTAGTACAATATGTTGCTGATGCATGATGAAAAAAATTGATCCACTCTGGTAGAAAGGTGAAACTCATCAGGTGTTCAAATACCACTGCACTGAATAAAACAAAAACAAATATTGGTGGCAATGTGTTTCCTCTGGTGAGAAGATTAAAGGTGAACCAAGAGGGCAGAAGATGTGGGTTGAAAAGCATATAAAACTCAAAAAAAGTGGCAAACAAAGGCAAAGGACAGCGAAGATCATAAGATGAAGGTTTACAACTTGGGAGAGTCATCACTGCAAGAATCATGATAAGCTCCATTTCAAGCAGATCAGCATCACTCGTTTTGAGGTCCCTGATGGACAATTCTGTATCTCAGTTTTTATATCCAGGGCAATATTTGATGATACCAGTGCAGGTGGTGTGGTTTCTGCTATGCTCCAAGGTGAAACACTTGAGGCAGAAGATGGGATCAGAGCCAGCCTCACACTCCTGTTAGAGTCAGAATCCCACAGATATGGAATCAGTGTTTCTGTTATCCTTAATGACAAGGTTTACTTTACCATAACACAATAGGAGCCCTGCCATCAGGGCGACTATATCAGTGGGTCTTCATGTGGCTCTTAATCCACATACTTTGGCTCAGTGAGGCCAGAGTGAAGTGGAGGAGGTGAATGGTGGCTCAACTTTTTCTCTCATTCCTTTCTGTGATGTTGTTTTGTGTCTCTAGGATGCCGGTACAAAGTTGCATTTCATGATGTACCCTCTCCTTCCTGCACAAATTTCTTCCAGCAATACCTGTCCAATGCAGTGTCCTCCTAGTTGGTTGATGAAGTGTTTTGTTTTATTTTCAGACCAGTTCTGATACTGTCCTTGTAATGTTTCTTTGGCCCATCAAGACCTAGTTGATATTCTTAAATCTGGGAATACAAGATCTGTCTGGGTAGAGCTGTGTTAGATATGCAAAAGGCATGGACTGCTCATCAGAGCTGAATTAGTGTTGTGGTGATGCGGAACATGTTGGCTTTTTCCAAGATGTTTGTGTAGAATCTCATGTAGAAAGACATACGCATCCAAATGGCATTAATCGGTAAAAAAAACTACACTGGTTGTTGAAGACATTTCACCTAAGAGGCTTATTCAGTTCAGTTGACGATACTGGTGTTGACATTGTCCCTCTTTGAGGGTCCTGTGAGAGTCTCATTTGGACCTTTACGTCTTTGTCTTCAACCACTGTTTTTCCTATTGATTGTTATCCATTCTGTTCTTCTATTAAGAGTTTTTTTTCAGAAGTAAAGCTATAAGAATGGGGGGAAAAATATGTGAAGCCACCTGTGCCTCCAAAGAGAGCTACTCAAAGTCTAGCCAATCACTTAAAGCAGGGGTGTCAAACTCAGTTACAGAGGGGATCAAAATAAAAAAAAAAACTGTGTCCAAGTTAAGGGCCAGACCAGATCAAATAATATAAAATTCAGAACAAACCATATCGATAAAATAAAGAAAGAAATCAGAAATTAATATATAATATAATGTGAATGCAACCTTTTTTTTTCCATAAAATAAGTTTAAATGATTTACTCATAGAATAAACTCAGAAAGGGCTAAATAATTTCTGAATGATAGTAGTAGTATATATATATATATATATATACTACATATATATATATATATATACTACACACACACACACACACACATTTCCATCCATCTTAACTGATGTCCTCTGCTGTATTTTACATACAGGCCTGTAGTCGCATGTATCTTAGCCAATTATTTGCTGTACTAAATAATACTAAATCGTTTTTGGTTCCGGCTGTGTGTTCTCAAAGTCTGCATTTAATTCATTAATTAATTTATTTATTTATGCGGGCGACGTAACTTGATGTATGGTATTAATATGTGTCAGTGGAGGAGCAGGAAAGACATATTATCTTGGGCCTTGAGTTTGACACATGTGACTTCAAGTGATATCAACATCAGCTGAGGATGGAGGCAACAGTTTTGAAAATGAAGACCGCCTAGGGTGAAGAGTTAGTTTTTGTGGAAGAAATATTTACGATAATCCACCGATACATATAGGTATCATCAGTTATCAGCAGCTCGGGTCATCAGTCGTGATGGTTTTGTCGTTGCATGGAGCTCTGACCTTCTCACATCAAAGCAGCTCATGATGACACACAGTTACAGTTCACTGTTAGACAACCTCTGGCAAACAAAGTTATCATGATGGAGCAAAGAACAACTTTAGGTAACACATTAAAAAGAATGACAAAGTGTGTGTTAGGCAGAGCCTGGAATGAATGAACGGATCAGCAACAACAACAACAACAACAAAAGTCGTTCATCATTTGTGTCCGTAGTTTCTTTTATAACCGTTTTTTATTTTTACCATGAAAATGAAGGTCTGCTACGCCTGCTGCTGCTTTGCTCCTATAAATCACATCTGAGGGTTGGGACGACTGACCTACTGTACTGTGTATGGTTATGAGCACTTGTTTTACAGGCGCATAAAATAGAAAAAAAAAAAAAAAGTAATTTATTATCAAAGCTCCTGTCTGGAGCTGCTACTTGGCTGCTCTTTCATGCCTCTGCTGTCAATCCTGCGCTGTAGTTAATCAAAGCAAAACGAATAAACAAATGAATTAACAAGTAGGCAAAGTGTGATCAATAAATGAATAAGCATGAATAAGCAATAAGTAATTATTGTCCTTGGTAAAAAGGACAATAAAATGCAAACAAGTCTCTTTTTTATTTACCTTTTCTTTTTTTATTTAACTACTACACTATATGACTGTTCTTCTCCCTGTTTCCTTGAATCTGAATGAATTGAACCAACTCAAAGGCCCACTGTCGGCCCAGTCTGTTGTACCAGCCGAACGCTGAGATTCACTGAAGCAGAGCAAATTTGTTTGTCTCTCTGTTTATTTGTCTTGGTGTTTGTTTCTCCCATTGTTTGTGTTTATACACATTTCTGCTGATGGCCTTCTCAAGTGTTTCTCTGACTCTTGGCAATTTTCTGCCTGGTCGAGCCTAATGTGTCTCTCTGTTTATCTACTGTCACAATACAGCTGCTTTATATGTATTTACACACCCCGGAAGTAATGGCAGAGAGTTATTTTTTACTTTAGGAGTGCAAGAATTATGCATCAGTGGTTATCTGTTTACATGCACACAGAGCGAGAGGAAGAAAGCGTGCTAAGTGATTTACATGTGGCACCGATTCACAGATGCTATAAATTTCATCAGATATGAAGTGGAGTCAGCCCGAAGAAATATGACAAATATACCTTTGGGAAGATAACCAGTGTTGTGTGAATTCCATCACTTTGGCAACCAACTGCTAATGACACAGGGGAAAGACGGACAATATTGCATTCAGCAGGGGCTGTGGACGGCATTTTGGAAACAAATCTAGGCTAGAGGAGATAAATGTGTAACAAAAAAAGGTGCCGCTGCTGCCAGCTCAAGCACTGCTTCAAAATGCTACCCATTCAGCAACAGAGAGAAACATGAGGATACACACATCCATCAGAAAAGCCCTAAGCTGTGACTTCACTTTCTGCCGCATTAATACCAATAATCCATGTAAAGATAAGGTGTGAGTGTGTGTGTGTGTTCTTGTACTTGTTGCAGAGTGAGGACCAAAAATCGTATAAACACCTACACAGTGAGGACATTTTGGCTGGTCCTCACTTTTTTTCACCCTTTTTCAGGGTTAAGACTTGGTTTTAGGGTTAGGGTTAGAATTGGGTTTAGGTTAGGGTTAGGGTTAGGCATCAGGTTGTGATGGCTAAGGTTAGGGTAAGGGGCTAGAGAATGTATTATGTCTACGAGGATCCTCACTCTGATAGAAGCTCAAACGTGTGTGTGTGTGTGTCATCAAAATTCACTGAACCCATCCCTGCCATTCAAAGTGTCTTGGTTACCATGGTAGCAGCCGCATCATCAGGAGACATAAAAAATAAAGGAAGGTGGGGGGGGGAGAACAAAAATAAAAAGCTGAATTGGTGTGGTTCTTGAACTAAGACAGGTGGATAAGATGTGATGACAAAGTGAGTGGGGTCATGTGTACATCACGTCCATTCACCCACATTTGCACCCATTTTTACTCTCTCCGACACATGCACTCACTCTTGCACTAAATGCCCTTAAAGTGCTGCCAAGTTTGGGCAACTGGACATTAGAACACACAAATATCAATGTGCAGCTTGTCAATAGGGGGCACTAGGGTGCTGCCCTACCAGTTTTGCATGCGAATCGCAGACTTTGATTGACTTGAAAAACATATATTGTTTAGGTTTGGGCTCATACAAGACACAGAAGCATGAGAAAGAGAAGGGGGGGATGCATGCTGGAAGAGAAGAAGAAGAAGGGGGGGGGAGGGAGAGAGAAAGAACTGCAGAGGTCAAAACAAGATGGAGAATGAAAACTCAGTTCAGTTGCTTAAAACAGCACTGTTTGAGAGGGTCAGGACCCACAGATTAGTCACCAAATCAATTAGCATTTTCTTCCCTCTCCAGCCTTTTTTACTTCAAATGTATTAAATAACAATTAAATTCATTTAGCAAACATTTTGTGGTTCACCTTTTTTAAACTAATATCCAAAATAATATTAAGTGTTACAGTCTGTAACATCCCTGTAACATTCCGAAGACAGTTACAAATATTATGTACAAATTTGTTCCGGGCATGACTTATATTTTCAGTTGGGTCAGATAATTCATCATCTTTAAAAAAGTGGGTCCCTGTATAAAATGTTTGGGAAGCAATGTTATATTTGAGTTTGTAATTTGGAAAACAGGGCTCGAACAAATTCTGGAGTTTTCAATAAGTTTCATTTATATTTATTTTATTTTCATTTTATTTTCAGCAAATATGTAGGTATAATGCACCTGTAGGCTATTATGCATTCTACTGCTGATACATGGTTATAGCACATTTGAAAACTGACAACTTGCCATATTTTATATTGCAAGGACATAAACAAGATCATAAAGATTGCCACAAATTGATGGCATACTCACTTCCACATACATACATCAGCATAGAGTATACACACAGCCATACTTAAATTGCTATACCCTGATAAACATGTGTGTGCACGGTAAGAGAAAAAAAGGAGTGAAGGAAAAAGGGAGAGAAAAATATTCACAGGTGCAGTGGATTTTGGGTATAAGTGAACATGTCTTTGTGGTAGGCAAGGTAACATCTTTTACTACAAACTAAGAAAGAGAGAGAGAGAGAGAAAGCGTTTTCCTCTTCATCACTGTAATTCCTGTGTTTGCATGAGCAACAGTGAGAGTTTGAGACGAAAACAGATGAACTGAGGAAGGTAGTCAGCTCGTGGATGAATGTTGGTGTTCATGCAAATCTAACATTTGGGACGATGCTGCGTGCAGCCATTTGCATACTCATTCACCTCTGCCTTGTTTATAAGTAAATAAATCCAGCTCTGCTTGGAGTACAACATCTGCTGCTGGGCCAATTGAGGCAGTACTCATTCATACGCACACTCAAATGGTGTACAGGTCCCAGCTGCATGCTCTGTATTACTATGCCACCACCATACATTCTGTACGTGTGTGTGTCCATTAACTTTTAAATATATTCATGTGTTTTGCTCTGTGTTACAGAATCTGTCTCTTTGTGTTGTGAAATGTTGGAGAACATGTGCTCATGGAATTTTGTTTGAGTGCTTGTGTTTTTGTGCGTGCGGGTGTGTTTAAACCCTCACCTCGGAGGAGTTGACTCGTCCCTCTTGGAAGGAGCAGTCGTTGGCATCCTGTGTGCACATGTGGCGATATTTGCACCAGTAACAGGGGAAGTTTCCATTGACACATGACAGACACCTGGAGAGAGTGACAGGAGAAAACATAAAGCAATATTCACTTTGGGTGATAACAGGCAAGATAGACAATCTTAAAAGGGAAACAAATACTCTGTGTTGCATCAGTTTTGTGTGGACAGGAAATGCACGTATGAGCTGCAAGAACAGCTGCAACTGTCCGACTGATTTTTTTTCTCTCCACTAAGTTTGTTCAACAGTAGTTTTCTCTATATTCCTGAGCACAAAAGACACCCAGACAAAAAAACTGCACATTTATGGAATCTGTAGGACTTTATGGACAATATGGAACTCTAGCATCATGGTAATGGGTTGTTACGTCACACTTTGATTGGCTGTCCTTTTACAAGGTTGGGTTTTAAGTAACATGAGATGGCCAGAGAGAGTGCAAAGTAAGAAACGGAGGGTGGCATGCTATTTTTTTCCCCTGATGTGATGGGCAATTAATGATAAACTCCATAAAGGTTACTGTTTAGTTACTGTCCAACAGCTCATGGGATTATAGTGCATGATTATGGACATGAGGAGGACCAGGGTGGACTGGTCCTCCTCTTGTGTCCATGACTGTTGTGCATGTGGAAAGGGTGTTCCTTTCTTGCTGAAGTAGGCCTTATCAGTATACATTCATCTAAATGTATAACCTCCAAGTTAATTTTTAGACCCAAAATGAACTCCTCCAATCCAATTCCCCTTTGTTTGTTAGCTCTAAGTCCCTTTACTGCTCAAACCAAATGACTAATGCAGCATAAACTTCCATTAGTCATTGGTCAATTCTGTGTTACGGAAATGTAATTGTTTAATTTCAACCATATTACATGCTTTTATCTGAGAACAAATCAAAAAGAAAATGTGTTCAACATCTAGGAGACAAACAGGTTTAGATTTAAAATTGTTGATTATAAGAAGGTTATGACGCCCTGATGGAAATTTAAAATTGTTCATTATCACCAGGTTACACTGCACTGATGGAGATTCAGTCAGCATGACCTGAATTCATCGTAGATTAGGTATGACACGCTCAGGGAAAACTGCTGTCAAGTTAAACCCAGAAAGAGTGGAAGCACAGATGAAAAGAAAACCTTTTTGGCAAGGAAGTGCACATGAGATTCTGACAGGCCAAGTGTGGACGTGTGTCACCACAGTGGCCCGACATCACGTGTTCATGGGCAGATCACTGGAAACCAGGTCAGAATGACAGGTGTAACTGTGGCCTTGTGCATTAAGACTTTATTCCAGCTGTCAGCGAGGCCCAGAGAAAACAACCAAGAGAATAAGGAAAAGAAAAAAAAAATCTGTTGTGATCTACACTTCTCTTCATATATTCTTAGTGCTGGGAGGCTTATGGGGGAACTAAGCTGTCAGACCAAGATAAGCCAGTTTTATTTATTTATTTGTTTTTTTTTAAATAGCATTTATTCTTCTTAAGAGTTGAGGAAACAAAGTGAATATATGTCACATTCAAACAAGGATTACGAGACTAAAGCAAGGCTTGCATGCATGAATACAAGAGAACAGGTGATGCACATACATTTAAATGCCACTTTTTTTTTCTTATGTGAATGAGAAACATATGATAAACTCACTCACTCATTTTCTACGGCTTTATCCACTAGGGGTTGCGGGGGGGCACTGGTGCTTATCCAGCTAATATATGGCGAGAGGCAGGGCACACCCTGGACAGGTTGCCAGTCCATCACAGGGCCACATAGAGACAGACAACCATTCACTCTCACATTCATACCTACGGGCAATTTTGAGTGTCCAATTAACCTAATCCCCAAATCTGCATGTTTTTGGACAGTGGGAGGAAGCTGGGGTGCCCGGTGGGAGCCCACGCACCATATGATAAACTTTGTTGTTGAAATTAACATGTAAGCAAGTTAATTTGCTAAAGCGCTTACAAACCAAATTTCACTTAACTAGTATGCTCTAATTACATGTCAGTCCTCTCTCTCATTCAACCTGTCAGTGTACAGAGTCAGCCCTTCTACAGCTCAGCTACTACACACCCACAGTCTCTGCTCTACTCAGACCACTTTTTCAACAAGGCGGTCGGTTCCTTATCTGGAACCAGCCATTTGTTTTTTGGCCTCCAAAGATTTTGAGACCAGTAACACTGTACTTTTTCCCAGTTTCCCAGGGAATAATAATAATATGTCTCCTTTCAGCTTAACAGTATTAGCCATTTTACGGTTGACCCATTATGACACAGACCAAGATAACGTAAGATGGCAGCTATTATATTGATTGCAATTTAGTTTTTTCTTTCATCCATTAACTTTGAAATATTTACTTTAAACTGGCAGTTTGATGTAAATACAGCATGCTGACTAACCCATTGTTTAGTCAGTGTTAACTAACAATGTGAACAGGTAAATGGTCTGCATTTAAAGACTACTTTTCGGGTCTTGATGATCTTTTGCACATTCACCCATTCACACACACTCACACACAGTCATACAGTGTATCTATGTGCAGCGTTTTTTCTGCCACACATCTATCATACCCATTTACACCCTGCTGGCACAGCCCTCGGGAGCAAGTTGAGGTTAAGTGTCTTGACCACTAGGAGAGCCAGTTAACAAACCTTCAACCTTTTGGTTGTAAAATGACTAAATTATACGGTGTGGAAAATCTCCCTAAGCCTGTGAAAGAGTTTGAAAGAATGAATGAATATTGAAATTATACTCAGTCCACTATGGTGCACTTCCCAAGTCCATATCCATACATGCATCCACTTGGGCTACTATATTATGACAGCACAACCTGCAAACATGAAGCTGTGCGTCAGTCTATATCACATTTCCTTGGAAAAGTAAAGTGTATGAGACTTGGAACAAGCTCCACCTGACAAAGTTTTACGTGTATTGTCAGAGGAAATACAAGCCATGAGACCACCTTCACTGTTTAACTGACAAGTGATCACTGCCAAGTCGAACCCAAAACACCCTGTAATGAGCCACCATGGGGGTTTAAAATCCAGGTCCTCCAAACCAAAAGACAACAGCTCAGCTCACTATTCCACCCTGCAGCCAGGAAGACTGGCTTTTAAATTGGATTTCAGGCTAATCCTTTCTCTGCCTTTGTCCCACTGTCCTTGGATTATTCAGATTTTCGAGGGTTAAGTCCTAAATCGCCCATATTACAGTGAAGAAGTGACAGTGGGTTCTTCGTGCAGCCCGTGATAAGCTAGTGAGACAAAACTGAACTGCATTGTGAGGTTTGTAATCAATGCCAGTGGATTTCCATCGGAAGGAAGGTGGACTGGGGTTATGCTAACGTTGTGATGTTTGTTAGTAGAGCCGGGAAGCCAGTTCCTCCTCACTATTAACCCCGGGCTTTATCGATTTCTTGTTGCAGGGACATATCCGTGCACATTCACAGGGTTGTGTGAATGTATTCCCATGTCTATAACAACACACACTCACTGGATAAGATGCACTTATGCACACACAAGCTGTCACCCATGTTGACATCGCAGCATTCCTTTGGGTCACCTGGACAGTGGAGACTTGTTCTACAGTAGAGCTGTCAATGCCTGGACAACTGGCCTTGGTAAGTGGCTGCGCTGCTGCAATGTAATCAATAAAATCCCCTGCTATTTAACAAGGCCTAGCAACACAGTCAGGTCAAATGGCTTTTCATCTTCTCAGAGCTTTTGTTCTAGAGAAGCTGGATCAATGGAGCAAAGCTGTTGATATGCAAGGAGCCGACCTGCACTGAAGCATATATGAATGGGCACATGCTCATTTAATTATATATATATATATATATATCCACTTTTATGGTATATATATATATATATATGATAAAAGTGGATCTATTCTCCTACAGTACTTTGTAGGGTGAATCTAAGCAGGAAGTAACATTTTATTGAAAATTTGCCAGTAAACCAGAGGTTGCAATAAAACAGAGTGGAAAATAACCATACTTGTCTCTTGATTAATAAATGAAGCCTTGCAAAACATGGCAGTCATGTGACCTAGCTGGAATCAGCTGACAGCCAGCTGATCATATTATATTAGTCCCACTCCACTCACAGCAAATTTCACACTCTGAATAACATTCCTTCCTCACTCCTTCCTTGCTACACCGATGCTGCCTTTCTGTACTGTGGTCCCTGTATGGTTTAGCATGGGATTCAATCTAGGGAGCATCTAAAGAGCTGAGCCATCAGCATAGAGTCTAACTGCGTTTCCATTTGTTGCAATAAGTCAGGAGTTACTGGTCTCGGGAACTCTAATTTCATGTCTTCTTCAGTACCATGTGATGTCAATTTTGTTAATTATGTTCCCATTTTGAGGAAAACAGATGATAAATCACATAATATGCATGGCCCGGGAGCTGGTATTGTCCAATAGGGTTCCTGGTTAGAGGTGATGTCTGTAAACATCCAGTTTCAAAAACTGACTGACGCAACTGAAGTCTATTTCCACCTTTTATACTATATGATCTATGGAGCCGACTCAAATCAAGTACCCCACTGACACAAGGCACAAAGCATAATCTTTGATGCCTAATCATGTCTTGATTCTTGATTCCGATTCTGATTAAAAGCCACACATGGTTTGAATGAATGTCTCCAGAAGTCTTTCATGTACAGAGAGCTTTTAGAAGGCAGATAAGACTGACTGCGGTGCCATTTGAATAGGCCTCTTTGTGTTTTATCTAATAAAGAGTGCAGCAACATAACGATGCACACATCATTAAGTTATGCAGCAGCTGAGTCTGAGGAGAAGTTTAGATTCTCAGTGGGACTCATCATGCTACAGTATATTACTGCATCTTATCACAGTGATGTCCAAAAGCAGTAAGACTGTGAGTCTCAACCCTCAAATTAATTAAACAGGGTCACATTTACTGGACATTGGACAAATAGGTGTTACCTAAAAATCAGCTACTGGACTCTGAACTGTTTCAAACAAGATGATGGTTGGAGGCAACAGCCAATGGTCAGCCTGGAAATGGCAGCCATTATTATGCAGCAGAGCGTGGGTGGGTTCTCTCCCTTGAGTGGTCTTTTTTTGACTGCATAGATTTCAAGTCTTTCATATTGAAATGGTCATGACGGCCTTTGTCTGGGGTACAAATCTTTTAACTGTGTGGGACGCATTATTCCTGACACAATGGGGGAACAATCTTTCGCTCTCGTTCACTAACACGCAGCTTTGTATATCTCTCCTCCTTCACAGTTGTCTTTTCCCCCTAGAGCTCTTAGGGAATGTGAATTTCCTTCCTTGTATCACTCTCCCCCTGCAGCACTCTCCCTCTCTTTAAAGATGAATCATTCCTCCGCCTGCATGCTCAATTAAATCATTCCAAACCTCGTTTTTAATGCAAATGTCTAATATTGTAACAGTGTATGCAAATAGCTTAGTGTAATTTGCCGTTTCAAGTCTGTCCCTTCTGTCTCTATGTATTCCTTCTCACTGTGTGTGCACCTCTTAATGTGTGTTTGCGTGGGAACGTGTATCGCGGGTGATGCCGACCACATACCGCATGTTCCGCAAGGCTGAATAAAGTTACACACAAGCCTGCAGACAGCTCTGTATGTGCATCGGCCCCGAGACTGTCTCTGAGTTTGCTGGTCTACATTTTCTACCTTACCTAAGTTCATTATCTGCCACTGTAATCCAGCACATTGTTTTGTGCAGGTTAGGTCAAATATTTAGATTTAAGGGGTGATGGCGGAAGGGGAAGGCTTATAATGGATGGTTTTATGGTGGGGCAACTGGTGCAGTAGTTGCCCCACAGTTGAACAGTCCTAATCAGTCCCCAGGGAGCCAGCAAAGCCATCATCAAAGATTTAAACACTAGAATGCCTGTTTAGCCAGGGACAAGAGGAGGCTGGTTTGTCTGGGTTATACAGCAACACACACACACACAATGAATCAGAGTTGTTGAACTAGGCCTGAAGGCCCTGAAAAGTGGCCCAGGTGAGCTCTCTCTACAAGCCCACTCCATTATGACCATCTTCACACAGTAACATTGGCTAGACCTAATTAACGGCCTATTAGTATGCAGATATATGTGGGGCCAAGAGCAGAGTACAGACAATAAACGGGTTGGAGAAGACTAAGAGTATTCTGGGGGAGTGGCTTCTATAATGAGCCATGAAAGAGGAGGAAGTGAGAAAAGGTTGGGAGGCAGGAAAGGAGGAGAGATGTGGGAGAGCGTGGTTTAAAAAGACAGCAAAAAGTCCATTTTACACCGATAATTACCAGTTGTACACTATGTAACACCTCTGAGCTGGGAATTAATGTTTCATAGCATAGCCTAATTATTACAGTTTTTGACTTTTGTCAGAGTTGTAACAATGGATCTTTTCAGATCATCCAGGATTTTTTTTTTTATAAAGACTGAGGGAATAGGTGTCATGTCAAGTCACTTTTATTTATAAAGCCCAACATCACAAATGCAGTTCGCCTCGGAGGGATTTACAGTCTGTACAGCAAGTGACACCCTTTTCCTTAGACCCTCATATTGAGTGAGGAAAAACTCAATGTGAAAAAAAAACCCTTGTACAGGGAAAAAATGGATGGAAACTTAAAATACAAAAATGCAAAATGTAGAAAATAGTGGGAATTGTGACTGAAGGTAATAAAAGAGAGGCAGATGGTTAGAATAACCATCACATCAACCGGTAATAATATTAATATCAATGAACGCAAGGCTTCAGGTGACTCACACCTGTACGGTATATTCAACATATATCAGGCTTTTTAACAAGGGGGTGGTGTTGCCTTAATCTGCAGGTCTCTTTTCACTGTAATCACAAAAAATTGTTTTTAAGTACAACTAATTTAAGGCTCTCCTATTGAGATCTTCCTCCACACAGCACACGGTCCAGCACACAGGTTTCAATATTGTGGTGCTTTACAGACCACCTGGACCCTAATCAAATTCTTTGAAAAAATATAGTGAGTTCATCTCAGCTCTCACCTCACAGTATGATACAATTATGATTATTAGCGATTTCAATATCCATTTAAATAAGTCCACTGGCTCCTGGGCTAAGGCATTTCTGGCCCTTATCAACACAGTTTATTTCAACCAATTTATAAATGGACCTACTCCTTTAAGAGGAAACACCTTAGATCTTATTCTCTCACATAGAAGAGAGGTCTATCATCAGTCTATCACAAGGCAAATAAACGGTCTCCATTTTAACTAACCCCAGTCTGTGTGTCTTTGAACTATTGGAGGAAGTATGCAGAGAAAACCCACACATTTAGGACATGGAGAACATTCAAGCTTCACACAGGAAGGTCTTCAGTCACACCAGGATTTGAGAAATCGAAATCACAATATTGAAAATGTCAAAATGTGGACTATTTATTTCTTTTTTCTTCTTCTTTATGGGAGCAGAATATTTATTAAACCAAGTTTAACAAATATTCTAAACAAGTATTTGAAATGAATCATTATGGTCAGGTGTTAAATGCATCAGCAGAATTTATAGTTTCAAAGATGATGTTGGTAATCCAGGTTGAGGTATTGGTACCAGAGAAGAAAAAGTGGTATTGAGCCATCCCTACTAACTACCAAATCTACCTATAATTAAATATAACACATATAAAATACAAATAGAAGAGTAAAGGATGTCAGACCAGCTCTTACACAAAGAGTGTAACATTTGGTCAAAACACAGTAAAAAATTGCACCACAACCATTTAGTAGATTAAGTTATATATTTTAATTTCCAAATGTTTCTGAAATTATGCATTATTTAGGAAAGGAAATAAAGCTGTCATCAGCATATGCTTGTCAAGAGAAATCTATTTCGATACTGTCGCAGATGCATTTTTGTTTGAAGTGTATCAACAGTGCGGTAAATATGAGATGAGAGTGCACCAGGTGGGAAAGAGAGAAAGTGAATCAACGACCTCAGCAGAGAAGCCAAGAGCCATTTAGAGAATGAGATTTTATTTGTATTGCATTTGACCTTTACTTAAGCAGGCAGATCAATTAAGATCACGTTTGTCACTCGTTATCAGGCTGATCTCACTGCTGATCTCACTGCTGATCTCATTGGAAAAGCTGGAAAATCATCATTGTTGAAGTTAAAAATCATGGAAATCATGTTTGTCACCTCTCTGAGTAATGTTTCAATCCAATCACTGGCATCACACAATGTACATTTGAATTAAACACCGTTAATTTTCCTCTCAGCTTGACATAAAAGGAGCTACAAGTTTTGAATAATATTCCATTATACACATGTTATTATAGAATGAAATGACATTTTAGTGACTAAAGTTGAAGCAGATTCTTTTCCTTTGCTCAACCGCTGGTCACATACAACAATAAGGAAAACTGCTTAATTCTTCCCTCACCTACATTCACTGCAACTCCTTTTCAAAGAATACAACTGATGTGTTTGAGCTTCCTCTGCTTGGCTTCTCATTTAGGTTTTGCATGGGTAGGAATCAATTTATTATTTTAGTCACCAGTGGTTCCTCAATTGCTTGGGATTTAATTAGTTCATTGATTTGTACAAAAAAAAAAGAAAAAGATTGAATACATTGGATAATGAATTAGCAGAGGTTGCATGCTGTTCTCCCCATTCCACATTACAGGAGTTATTTTCAGGCCAATATTTTAACATAGTTGCTTCAGGAAAAGAACCACAGGCAGCCCTCTATTGATCATTGCTTCCCACCGGTCAGTGTTTTGCTGGGTGTGGAATGTTATTGTGAATTTAGATTAGCATTCAGGGCGGCATGTAAGCAAGAAGCCTTCTCTTCTACTTTCAATTCGACTTTTTACAAACAGTCTAAAGCAGTGGTTCCCAAACACTGGGTCGGAGGACCACAGATGGGTCGCAGGGAATGTTTTTTTGGGTCCCCAATTGAAATAAGCTTTATGTGATTTAAGATTTATGTTTATATATGAATATACTTAAAACAACTCAAAACAAATACAGATATGGCTATAAATGTAAATGTAAATTTTACACACATTTGCTCTTGTCATGACCGCGGCTGTGATTTGGGTCAGGGTAGTTTAGCATCTGTGAAAAGTGGGTCGCAATGTAGAAAGTTTGGAAAACACTGGTGTGAAGAGAACTCACGATTGGTGAACACTGCAGTTGTAGAACACAAAGTCTACGCTGGCAAACTTCTTTCCTGTTTCCTTTGACTTCAGATACAGCTTTATTACACGTCGATCACCTGCAGGAACACACAAAAACATCTTTCGTGAACATCGATGCGACCACAGCTAAAAATGTACGGACTTGATTTAATTATTACTGTGTTACTGGCATTTTGAACAAAGCAAAATATACGGGATTTTCTTGCTGAGCAGCAGAGGACACAGTTCATTTGCCCATGCATGGTGCAATTTTATTTGTTTACTAGGTTTGCAAAACTGTAGTTAGTCATTTAATAACGTGCAATAAAAAAAAAGGCATAATTTTATCTTTCAAAAGAGAATGAAGCAAACACATTATATTTGAGCAGCATCAAACCAAACCTCTCCACTGAAAGGCTCAGAATAAGGCATAGTCCAGGTTGTCACAATCACTGTCATTATTATTTATTTTTAAGTGCAGATGCCAGATTTGTTGGGCTAATTTGTAACATCATGAAAAGAAAATGTTTTGTCACATTTCATGACAAAGTTGTTGCCAATTTCACACCTTTCAGTTAATCACATGCCGATTTGGGTAGTAATTGAGGGAGATGTGGCAGCTGACAACGTGTCTGTCGTTAAAAAAGAATCATTAAATACAATCAATGAAAAAAAATCTATTTTATTATTCCACAAATTGATTTACTTTTACCATTTACACAATTATTTCATTTTTATTAAAAAACATTTTATGAAAACAGAATTTCTATTTTTTTTCCTTAATTTTACCCTGGTCTCGGGTGATGGGGGCGACTTCTTTTGTAGAAGGAGACAGGCAGTAAATCCGTCCACCGTAAATGCGTCCCTCCGTCTCTACATAGTCCTCAAAGGAGCAGTTCACTCCAGCAGACAGACTGGGAACGTTCTGGGTCTGAAGCACCAGCTAGGAGGAAGGAAGGAAAGCAGAGAGGTGAGCAACAACATAAATCTAAACTGATATACTTCAAAGGTAATGCAATAAAGAAGATTTCTACAGCCCCACAGAAGAAAATGCCACTGCAGAAATGTGTCCCTAACTCATTTTTCAGCTCATCCTCAAAGTGATGGACAGATTGCCAGCAATGACACAAGAACACGTTTTATTTAATCTCATTCCACATCTGTCATACCCACTTTCTCTGTCCATCATTCTTACATCCACTTCTCCCCGTCACACAGACACACACCCGTACAGTACGCAGACATAAACAACCCAGCTCCACTGCTCCAAGTCACCGTACCTGTACTTCTGACATGGTGACCGAGATGGTGTCAGGTTGGACGGACATCCGCACGCACTGCTCCGCTCTGGTGGTGAAACGCTGGGGTTCATCTGCTCGCTCACAGCGATCCTTCCTCGAACATCTAGACGAGGAGGACACATACGGAGAGAATGATTTGTTTAGTATTGTACATTTACATCGTTCTGTTTTCATTGGCGTGTCCTTGTTTAAATGAAAAACAAAAAAAAAAAAGCACTTTGTTCAGCATCATTAATGTTTGGTCAGAATGTGGTGCAAACCCCTCCACTTACTCACACAACTGGTAAAAGACTCCAGGCTGTTTAAGGTGCAGGCTTCACTGATTTAGTGATGGCCTCTATACAGTTTTTTCATTGAACAACCCCAGGATGCTTGGTTTCAGGCAGAGCTCCTTTTTCATTAGTGGGTGCATGGATGCATGGAAATTAGAGTAACATATGAAACTGAATATTTTACTATAATTTGCCCATTACAAGAATATATGTTATTATAAAAAGGTTAATGGTCAATGAATGATATGAAGAGGTTCATCATTTTCTTTCTCTGATTCTGCTTTAATTAAATGAGAGGGTTTGGAAGAGAGAGCAGCAAACATTACAAACATTAAGCATAAATTCATTTCTTCATTGGGCTGTGTATTGAGGTGAAAATACGTTACTGGGATGGTACGGTATAAGCAAGGCAACGTATTACAATTCTCCCTCCAAAGGGGTCTATGCTACATGTATTAGAAATACAGTTTTCGGAAGGAGGGAAAGAGTCAAACTTCTCAAAGCCTGCTGCCAACTAGTGGTTGGAGGCTTAAACACAGCACAAAACCATTTTCAAAAACCAATATTTTCTTAAACCTCAATATCTACAGCACCTTTCACACCAAATAAAACAATAGAAAATATATTTGGCAAGAACATATAATTAAAATGGCATGGATGAAAGGCACATATTAAAACATTGTGATAGAATTAAAGCATAAAAATGCATTTGCAAGACAAAAGAAGATAAATAAAGGAAACTAAAAGGCTTTCCATAAAGGGATGTGGGCAACTTGCCCACTGCTTTGAGCACTTTGGAGAATCTCAGGGCTTTCTGTGGTTAATAGGCTATTAAAAGGTCAGAGATGTATTAGGGTGCTATGCCATTAAGAGGTTTGTAGGTAATTAAAAGGACCTTAAAAATCAATTCTAAAAGAAACAGAGAACCAGGGCAGTTAATCTCAGACAGGAATCATGTGCTCCTTAGTCTTAGGTAAATGTCCCTCTGATTATTTTTGTATGAGTCCAACTAATTTATAGACATCACAGTTGTGAAGTTAATAAGAACAAAAATTAGTTGAAAGTTAACTTAAATGGCACATAAGCTTCTAACTAGAATCTCAGGCCCACACTGTCTGATGTGTCTTTCACCTGATGTACCCAGGTCAACTTATTAAAAAGGTGATTAACACCATTCCCATTGGTGGCTCTGCCCTGTGATTTTTTTTCACCCCTGTGTGTGAAATGTGATGCCATAAATGAACTGGAAACAACATCACAACAGAGCTCAGGGACAACATTACATTTGCCACTACTTTGCATCTTTAATTTTGGTCACCCCTTCAAACACAATGGAAAGTGAAGGATTTAAAGGTGCTAATAAACGCAGTAAGATGATATAAAAAATACCGAGTGCTGTCCTAAGTTGTAAAAAAGTAAGATTTGCTAAAAATCATTCAAGGATAATGGATGCACAAATGTCCAGAAGATTAACATTGTGCTAAAGTGGAATTTGTAATGCTGTTAAAAATGAAGGCGACGGAGAAGAACGTCCTGTGATCACTTGGCTCTGGCATTCCTAAAAAAAAAATGCTGAAGTTGATAAAAACCTGCGTGCATTGCAAAGTTATTTGAACCAGGAATGAATACGAATTAAAATGCTGCTGGTCAAAAAAATATTTAAACCCAGGAAAAATTTCTTCTTTTCTTTCTCTTTTTTTTTTGTATTAAAGTGAAAACAAAATGCACAACACTGCATTAACTCAGGTAGAGAACAGGAACTGGGTCTGACTGGTACCATCTGCTAACTGATGCTTTACCATCAGTGGCTCATTCAGCATTTGTTTGACTGGTAATGTCTTATCACATTAGCACAAGTGGTAATACAACCAGTTTTCTCAGCTGATACCTCACAGTACACAACAGCCTCTTCATTATGTGCTAAGTTGTTGTTGTTTTTGACACATATGTGAAAGGGATTTATTCATATAGAACTACATGATTTGTGACTGAATGAATGAAGACCTTATGGCATGCAACCCCCAAACAGGAAAAAAAAGCCCATTGTCTAACCCACAATTACAAATCACTATTAAATACTGACCACCCTGTTCCTTATTGGAGAGTAGAGGTCAGAATGAATTAAATTCAATAATCATATTTATGAAAGTAAACCTGACTAATAAAAGTGGAAGTGATGCAGATGAAGTAAAAGCACCCTCTTCAATATCAACGTCGAAGTTATGGCATGGGTACAACAGTAATTAGGATACTGTATGTGTACTTACATATTATGCAGCACACACCAGCCACAGTGAGGGTCTCCTGATCCCAGGCAGGCTCCACAGGAGGTGTACTGCTCACAGCTCTCCACTGGAACAAGTGTGACCTGGAAAACACACACAAACACACATGCACGGGTGGTTAATGTTGCGTCCAAACTCTGTGTACACCCCCTTTAAACTATTTAAGCCATAATACGGGCCTGGAATAAACAGGATGTACTGGAGGAGCCCTGGACCTGGAACATGAGATTAAGAGGAGCAAGCCCACTGTGACTATCTGAGATAAACAGGTCTGGAGGAGATGCTTACAACTCCACAGTGATGCATACAAGGCAAGCAAGAGGGGAGGGAATCAAGGTTGAGGCACATGTAAACACACACACCTGGGTTAACATTACACCCTCTGACAAACATTTCTCTGTTATTTACTCTGCACTGCCCACAGTCCTTTAATGGATTTGAAAGATACTAAAAAAGGGATGAGGGAGAAGGAAATCACACAGTTCTGCGCACCATAGCTGGAAACTGGAGGAAGTTGAATTGTGTGGACAAAAACACAACATCATGGAAAGTGGATCCTAAGGAACCTTGTACATCAGTATGTGAAATGTATATGAACAAAATTTATGTTGTGTTTGTACAGCCATTTACAGCTACAAATCACCTCAAAATGGCAGTTGCAGCATTGAAATGAAAGCTGAGCACAGTGAAGTTGACCATCATATACTTTCTAATTTTATTTATTTATTTTTTTTGTGCAGAATCTCACATGTGGCTCACATGTTTCTGCTGATTTGAACACAAGAGGACTACATTTGCTTAATGCATGTGACATCCTTGAAAAGAATACGCTTTTCTACCTAACACCGTTCAGATAAACATCAGGGATTACTCCTCTTTGTCTGCTAAAGCTCTACCGGTTGCCATCTGTGTGCGTCTGCATGACAAAGATAAGATGAAACTTTAATGATTTCTTTGGGGAAATGAGAGAACCCGAGTATTAGCAGGGCCATCAAACAACGCTGTCCAAATTTACCTGCCTCTTAAACTGCCAGCAAAGAAAATTCTCAACATCTTGGGAGACGGCGATACAGGCAGACATTGCTATTTAAGAAGTCCATTCCTACAGACAGCTCTCTTTGCAGTTATCATTAAAGAGACATGTTTTCTGCTGCTGTCTGCAGTTTCATCATCTGCCATCTGTCTGCGCAGTTATCAGGAAGCACACATTACCTTGAATTTCACCCAGGTTGTAGAAGACTCTCAAGTTACAGAATTATTGCTAAATGCTTTAAACATGTCTGTGCATACTGATGTTTGCTCTGCTCGCTCTTGAACCTCTAAAATATCCACTGTACAGTAAGAGCATCTGTCCGCTTCCTGGATGCTGTTTGTCACTGACAGGCGGACTGATAGACAAGAAACAGCCTCAGGCAAACAAACCTATACACACACACACACCAGTGGGAACAGGTTGCATTGTAAGAGTTGACAAGTTTTCTGGGGCAGTTGATAATTACTTAAATACATCTCTGACCACCCAAGACATGTTGAAAAGCCTGGGCACATGCCGACGCGCACACGTCCATCTTTCTCAGTCAGGTGAAGTGTGACATCAATATTACTGCAGAGACAGAGGGCACACCAGGTGAACTGCAATATAGTGAGGGTAAATTTGAATAGCAACTACAGGCGCAGCTGCAGGCACAGTGGTGTTGTGACCATCAAAGAGGAAATGCTTAATTCCCCCCCCTTTTTTTTTTTTTTTTTTTTTTACCAAGCTTCTTAAACTTGAAATAATAAATCAGCATCCTTCTATGCCTTTTTCTGACATGTAGTTCTGAGTGGTATTTGGGTCAAATCATCGAAAAAAAAGTAAAGAGTTCAAATTCTGTAACGTACGTACGCACATGACATCAAATTTCCAAAAGAAACAAAAATAGGGGGAATCTACTTTCAAAATTCCAAAGGTATACAACTAATGGGAATGATGTATTGCAACTATAGGCAAAACAAAAATTAAAATGTTTGTTTTTCTTCAATGGTTGTATTTTACTAGTAATGTTTTAATCTTTTTTACTATTAATCTCACCATGTCTTTTTTTTGTCTGTTGTTGTGTTATTATGTTTCTGAACTCAGAGATGCCTAATTATTTTTGCTGTTTCGGCACGGAAACACAAAGACAATAGTTTCTTAATCTGGATCTGGCCGACATTATTATGTAAATGAGTTAATTTTAATCACAACGGGTCACTACTCACGCTACACTTACCACCCATAGAAGGCACACACTTGAATTTGTTGGACTGTGTTTAGCTTATGATTAGGACGGGCATTCACCGCACCGTTGCTTTAATGAGCTTATGCAGTGTCACAGCGTTTATTTTAACCCACAGTTGTTTTATTTTTTTGACAAGATCTTGTTATTATAATGGGAGAGTTGGACCAGTGTGTTGAGTTATTTTCTGACAATATTGACATGAGTCTGATGAGTCCTGGTATTGTCATCTTGGAATATGCCCCAAAAACCTGGCCATTCAGTATATTCAAATAATCAGATGACCTTCATTTCTGGCCACATAATGTTGCTAAATCTAGATTTCACCGCCTGAACCAACCACAGATCATAGAACTGCCCCCACAGGCAGAGTGGTGTATATTTGAGCATCTGTTTATTTATTTATTTATTTATTTATTTTCCTTTTGTGGTTGAGATACTGCATGTGCCTAATATGATGCTATTTCATCCCGAGACAGCTTTTACGGAAAGAGCACTGCTCCATATTTCATCCTCACCTCTCCTTTTGTGTCACTCTGATGTACAGTTGGATACAAGAGCTTATGGCAGATTCATAGCATGATAATAGTAACCTGAGTCTGAGAACTATTATACAGTGCTGCCATTACCAGACACAGGGCTCTTATGGGACAGCAAATAGCGGCAAATTGTAGTCATTACTTGCGCCTGGACAAATACCCTGCTAGTAATATGGCCTATCTGATAGAGGGAGGAAGAAAAAAAAAAAAACATGTCATGCTCAAGCACAATAGCCGCAGAGAGAAGTTTATTCAATGGGGTTTTGTGATAGTAGAGCGAATGATGTATTCAAAGAGAGCAGTTCAATTATTCAGTTTTAGAGACAGATAATGGGATGGGAAACGAGAGATGCTCAGCCACACTCTTTGTCTTAATTTGAGAGAGTGTGTGTGTGTGTGTGTGTGTGTGCATGTGCGTGATATAGTAAGTAAGTGAGAATAGCTTCGTTATATTAAATATGACATTTTCATCTCTTGCTGTTTGCTGCTGCAGAGGGAAACGTATTCATCAGTGGACATACAGTATAGGAGGGAGGAGGATAACAGGAGAATAAAGAGAAATGGTAGAAAGAATGAGACCACAAAGCATTAAATGTCTAACCTGACCACGAATTTTAGTCTTTAAATTATAATGGGCAATGTTTAGGCCAAAAAATAGGAACCTGTGAGTGGGATTCAGAGGCTTTTTCTCTTTTGTTCTGATTCCAGAGTGCAGGGCAGAGGGAAAGCTGCGGAGATGAGGGAAAGGATTGGTGTGTGTGTGTTTGTGTGTGTGTGTATTACAAATTAATAACAGCTACAAATGAGCCTCTCTTATTTGGATCATGACGGAGAGCCTCTTAATTTTCTTCGTGGCAGATGAGAGGAAAGAACAGGGGGTGTGGGTTGAAGGAGGAGGGGTTGGGATGAGGAATGCAGGGAAGGATAGATGACAAAAGACACAAATGTAATTGCGACTCATGTTTCATTCCACATATGGGGCCCGTGTGGTCCCAGCTACATGCTGCTATAAGCCCAGCAGTAATTGTTCCATCTGTATAATATAAGGGGGGGGGGGAAAGAATTCGGTTCTATCACTTCACAATAGATTGATCGATGGCCTGTTCACACAGAGAGCATGGTTTTAAGGCTGCCACGTGCAAAAAACACATGTTCGCATGGAGAAAAGTTATTTATGGGGACATTTGTAAACTGATGCAGAAGTATTAGTTCATACAAATGCATAGGTGACTTGATATGCTGTATGTCTCAAACTTGGCCAGGCAGAAAACTAAAAACTTTAGTTGTTTCAGACCTAGAGGCTGTGAAAGAAACCTGACCCCCCCTGCTGACAGTGTGTGTAATCAAAAAAAGCTACACACCAAACTTCTTAAACATGTCTCTCCTTTTCTTCTTTCTCTGTGAATAAAAACTCTACAAGACATATACTGTAGTAGGAACAAATTGCTATATGACATTACTGTCCTGTGTTGTGTAGGTCAGGCTGAGATTACAGCAAAACACTGGTAGTTAAAAAACTGCACAATGTATTCATATACCCTTATTAATGACAACATAAAATGTAAGGAAAAAATCCCCATACTCCTGAAGGCACATAAATAGTTCAGGAATTGTTTAAAGCTGTCGTGTGTAACTTTTGCATGTAAACATCTGCTTTTTCAACCCGTTCTCGTCACAAGAGTGTCATATTCCGCCACCAGACGGCACATTTAGTGTAGACACTCACATCAGAGTGTGAGCCAACAGTGAATATCCACTAAGCCTAACCCAGATATTTATCCTTACCCTAACCTCAGTCTTACCCTGGCCCCAAACCCTAACCTCAGTCATGAAAGCCTATGCGTCTCTTTTAGACACGTCCATAAGGCGATGCATTGCCAGAGCATGGCTCTATGTATGACACTATTGGATGAGAACAGGTTGGTATTTGTTCGTTCAGCATTTTGATGGGGGGGGAAAAAATCACTTTTTGCAGCTGTATGCACACAAATGCATACAGCTGTAGTGCTGTATGCATTTGTCTGATAATATCTGATAATATTGCTTGACAGAGCCACTTTTTAGAAGAAGCATACAAATAAAGTTACATTGTCTCTGTTCATGGAGAAAGACAGAAGCATAACAACAATAAATTTCAGCAAAAGTTAGGCACTGCAGCTTTAAAAGAGATCTGTTTTTCTGAGCAGCTACCGCAGAGGTCAGTCCGCTCTAGTCTGCTGTCTATCACGCACCTGCACATTAAGACATCTTCCTCTTTTTCTCCCTCTCCTGCTGCTGTCTGTCTCTTTGATCGTCTCACAAATCACATCCTGATCAACCAATCACTCATCTCTCTGCCTTGACAGACTGACAGCAGGGGAAAGTGTGTGCGTGTGTGTGTGTGTGTGTGTGTGTGTGTGTGTGAGAGAGAGAGAGAGAGAGAGAGAGAGAGAGAGTGAGTGTATATTTTTGTGTAAATAAGTAAAGGACAGCAATAACATGTCATTCCAAAATATGCCATCCTAGTGTTGTGGCAGCATAGTACATTTATGATTGATATAATAACAACACAGCACAATAAAATATGACATACTGAAAATATGGCAGGGCTCTCAGAAAAATAAAATACATTAAGAAGCTCTGCAAAAAACTTCAGTCAACACTTCTTGCAACACTTTGTCGTCTTCTCAAAAAAACATTTATCCACCACTTCTGGCCCGTGCAAAAGAAAAAAAAAAAAACATGTTTCAAGGACCAATATGTAAGATTTTGTGACATCTAATAACCTCGCTTTCTCAAGTGTCAGCAAACTATGGTGGCCTTCTCAAACCAAAAATGATGGAAAGTCACTTCAAACGTCCACATGCTCTGCAAATTCTCTCCTACTTCTTCAATAGTTTAAGCATATGATTTAATGTGGGATGAGTCGTTCTACTTCAAAACACGAAATGCATGCTGGCTGTTTTGAACTGTTTGGGCTACAGTAGAAACCTGGCAGCCCAACCCTCTGTAATGCAAACTTCTTGCCTAAAGAACATATAAAAAGGTATATTCCAAGGCAAGAGAAACTAAATAATATTTTAATTTAAAGTTCCTATACATTTATACAAACATACTTAAAGGTAGTATATTCAATGTCTACAACCCTTATAGATATTATTAAAGCTTTAAGAGGGTCCTAGGTCATTAAAAGTCAAGTCTTAAACTCCAACTTTCATCAGCAGGGCCTGCTGAGGCCTTTCTGACATTGATATTCTCAGTCACCTTCTGTTCTAAATGACAACAGTCTTAACAATCCTGTCACCACAATTTAAGCTTGCCTGCACAAAACAACTGCTTAGACATGCCATCCCAAAACTCAATTTGACAATTGGCTGACAAGGCCAAGAGCAATTCCTTTAGATCTGTGTAGGTTTATAACTTCAAAGTTGGGCCAACACCAAAGGAGTGCATACAAAAATGTTTTCTCGCTGACCTCTAAGTGCAGTAAATGCTGAGTGAATTGAACATGAACCCTCTCTCATGTAGTGCCAGGGGTAGGGTTTCTACACTGTGCAGTGCAATACACCTCAGTATATTTCTGCACTGTAGCTAAATCAATAGAAGGAGGCACATCGTCAGACCATTATGCCACTGTCTGAGTGGCCTCACGGAGGCAGGAGGTCACCTTACGAAGCTGTTTTACAAGCAGTGAGGTTTGACCTTGCCCTGTGACTTCAGTAGTGGAAATCTGGCGGTGACGCTAAGGAACAGAAAAGTTCAGAGGCCAAACTTGGACAGTAGCAAGCAAACAAAAACATACAATAGAAAGAAATTAAGACATACAGGCCTCAAATGATAGGAAAGAATAACTCATTATAAGGGTAAACAGCTTTAGACCTTCACCTCATATCTCCACTGGAGAAAAACACTGGTACCTCTAGGTGAAAGGGAGGTGCAGCAGAAATCAATACATTCTACAGTGTTATCCACTAAGTCATTTACTTTAAAGCCATTAAGTGATATCCACCCTAAGGACATAACAGATAATGACAGCCTGAAAAATCTCTCTCTCTCTCTGACACTATGGTTTTCGATTAATTCGGGACAGTTTGATCGCACAAAAGAGGAAACAAATTCAACAATAAAAATGATCTAGTGCCAGTGTTAATTTTTATGAGCAGGAACATGATGTGAAGTAATGGAACAGAAAGCAACAGACCAAGAGCTAAAAGATACACGGAATGAGAGAGAGAGCATGCATAAATGTGTGCGTATAGAAGACTCCACAAAGAGAGCCATGAATAAATCCATCGCTCTGTAATCGAAAACTCACCACTTCCAGTGAATCGGACATTTTCATGTTTTCACACTACGTGTGTGCAGATGCTTACATGTGCAAAACTCGACTATACAGATCTGGTGTCTATGCCGTGTAGTCCGATCCACCACTTTTAATTATGTGTGCGAGTGAATATAGGAAAAGGTAAATTGCTCTGTCAAGCTAGGAAATGGGCTTTTTGATGTCTGAGCTCTCATCACTTGGCATTTCTATTATTCAACA
Source organism: Brachirus orientalis (assembly GCA_016785285.1). Classification (NCBI taxonomy): domain Eukaryota; kingdom Metazoa; phylum Chordata; class Actinopteri; order Pleuronectiformes; family Soleidae; genus Brachirus; species Brachirus orientalis. The sequence continues at coordinate 4,872,952 of JAFBJR010000150.1, forward strand.
AGGAGAGAGGAATGAGGGGAGGAGGAGGACAAAGAGGGCAGAGGTATAGCTCACTGCTGAAAGTGCTCATCCTAAAGTCTGTGAATATGACAGGAATTCAAATGGCAGCACGCTGTGGGCCTCGACACTCCAAGGCCTTGTTTAGACTGTGGCCCAAATTGGATTTGTAAGCATATCCAATCCAAATCTGATCTTCCTGACCAACTGCTCACATTATGTATTGCAAGCGATCAGACTCAATCTGTGTGCGTCCATACAGATATTGTCTAGCCTAGTCTTCCACATTGATTTCTACAGTTGCAGGACACACCCCGGAAACTCAAGTCTGTGGAGCCGAGGTGCCAACTTTCTTCTGATTGCAAGGAAGCGACAAAGGAGAGTGTTGAGTTGTGCCTCACTTTGTGCTGCCATCAGTGCTGGTATGGCAGTCGAGCCAGATCACGTCCTGCTTCACTGACAATGCAAAGGGTTTATTGCTGCTCTCGATAACTTAGCTATTTTTATCATTTATAAATACTGTGGCTACCCACCCACTGCACATTTTGTTTTGTTCACTCTCACCTTCCACATATGGTGCCAAGCAGTTGGCTTAGCAGCGATGGCTACTCTCTTCCTGTCACTCAGGTGATTTGTGAAGTAAAACACAACGGTACATTGCTTTAATGCTTGAAAGTAGGACGGTCTGATGGTTGGTACTGGAGGTAGCTATGACAGGGAGAACAATCTTGTTTGAGAGCTCCATTACGGCTGTGTAGTAGGGATGCACAATATTGTTGGCACGGTATCGTTATTGGCAGATATTGGCTTTAAAATGTATTATCGGACTTCAGCAAACACACAAAGATCTGCTGATATAACTAATGACTACAACAATAGGCAGCCACCTGCTCGACTTCTATGCTGGTGCCCTCTACGACAATTTTTTTTTTTTTGCTCAGCAAGGTAAATTTAGATCTACATCTGCTGAGACATGAGTAGGCAAAATATGATGATTTCACTCCAGAAAAGACGAAATAACCTCTGCAGTCAGGCGCAGGGAAAAATGTATATATATCAGTATCATATCGATTATCGACCCAAGCACTCCCAAGCACCGGGACATCAGATATCAGCAAAAAGTTCAACATTGTGCATCCCTATTGTGTAGTATTGGAGCTAAATGCAGAAATGATTGGCTTACATCTGTTGTGGGATATTTGCATTATATGGTTTGTTTGGCTAATGCTTGGGAAGCTGAACATTTCTCAAATTCTCACACATGCAACATGAGGAAAAAAATGAATCTACCCAATATCAATCTCTGTTGCTATGTACAGCCACGTGTGGGAAGGGGAGGGGGTGCAATGGCATGACACAACTTGCTTTTAAGCCACTCTCAATAACAGGAGTGGAGATTTTTTAACCATGACAGTCCAGGTCTATGAGCCGATGCACTGAGCGCAGGAATGAGACGCATCATCTCCTTGAGCAGCCAGGTAACGTCTAAGAAAGGAAATGTATGGAAACTGTGTTTATATTTTATTAGCATTTTATTTTATGGAGTAATTTCACTGCAAGCAAAAATACCAAAGTCGGCACCTTGGCCATATTGGAAAATTAAGCAAACCCTACATTTCTAAACTATTACTGTTTGGGAGTTTAATATTCCTAGAACTATCCAAGAAGTTTACTTGGATACAAGTAAACTCCTGTCAGCTATTTTGATACTTTTCTCTCCAGTTTTGATTGAATAAGCACAAGTTTGTGCACTGCTATATGTGACCTTAAACCACTGTACATTATCCAAAAGTCCAGACAGCCTCTGGCTAAGAAGTTGCTGCTCATCAGCAGGCAGAGGACGCTCTGCACACCCTCTGGTCCTATACTGTCTGGAACACAAGTTCACATTCAGTAGTGGAGGGAAGCTCCTTAGTCTATTCTATGCTTTCTGAAGCCACTACTGGGAGAGCACTTACTCCACAAACTCACTCCACAAGAGGGAGGCTGAAGTGAGGACCCCTAAGAATATTGAAAAGATGAGGCAGCGAGTCAGGAAAAAAAAAAAAAAAGGAAGCGAGCACATCCTGCAAACCAATTATATTTTCCCACCTCTTCAACTCTCACTGCTGTTCCTTCTACCCCTTATATTCAGTTTCACTTTCTGAGTGGCTGGCATTTTTTTCAGCCGTCTATAAAGATGGTCATTCTATCTTGTCTGCTATGCCAGACAGAACCAAAATAGATTATATTGTTTTTAGATAAGGAATCGACTGCCTTCACAGTATGGGTAAAACATTTAAATAAATCTTGTTTTGGAGTATCATATATTCAAAGTATAGCTTGTACTACAACAGCTATAGGCAACTTCTGGGAAATGTATTATATGGAAAAAGTGATACCCATCATTTTGGAATAGTTAATGCAGCAGTGTCATCGCATTGCATCTTTATCTGAAAAGATTAAGAAATAGATTTAAATGTGCTGCTGAGCAGTGAGATTTGTTTCTGCTTTCTTTCTTTATACTAAACTAGTTTAATTGACTATTCATCACATGAAAGTGGTATTGATTGTTTTACTGCAAGGAAGCACCGAACATGTTTCCCAAAACGTCATATTATCTCTGTAAGGACTTTTTTTTTAGCAGAAAAAACCCAGTATCAGATGAATTCCTGATTATCTGCTCTGTCAACTTTGAGCAGAGAAGCACTGTGACCTCTCCCTGTCAGAAAGTCTCCCATCACAGGTGCAGTAACTTGTACAGACATGAAAAGGTCATATCAGCGCTCATCAAAAATAAAGCATGGGCTTTAATAATTGAAAAAAAAAGACCTTCTTATTTTAACGGGAGTCATTTTTAATGCATATGACATTAGTTAAAAAAAGGGAAAACACAGCGTGTTATAGTTGCTACGCAGCATTTTTCATCCTGCTGAGCAATGCTTGCTAAAACAGAGATACTTGGTGGACAAAGAGGCTCTAATTGATACCATCTTTGATGCAATACTTTTTCCCCAAACATAAATGATTCTGAAGGTCTCCCATATCTGTATTTTTTTATTTCACACACACACTTTGTTTGGTTTGGCTCAGACTTAATTTCACTTTTGCACTGTAATGATAATGATGATCTATTATTCCTGTCATGATCCAGAGAGTCAGCTTTATTACTGTTTGCAGTGTTGTGAACAGGCACTCACACATATTCCACAGCTTTTATTTATTTATTTATTTATTTATTTTTTGTTGTAAATGGAACCCCAAATGTGAACGTTAATAATCTTGATAGTTTGATACAACTGGTCCCTACTTTGTTTGCATCATAACTCTCGTTTTTCCCAGCTTGTGTTGACTCCTTCTGCTTGAATATAATATATTTATGTATCTCTGTGTGCTGAACATTTTGGCTTCCCGGACTAGTATCAATGATCGATGATTTCCCCAGTCTTACATCAACACAGACGATGTCCATTTGTATCAATTACACTCAGCTTCCTCTTTGCGCTCATTCAGACACATGGAAGTCAATTATGTCTAATCACTGGTAAATTACACAGCACTCACATGGCAGTTACTGTCTACATATGGGGGAGTCTCACTCCACAGGGTTATCACAGCATGGTCATTAACTGTTAGGAGATAAAAGAGTCGTGCAGGTAAAGGGAGATAGTGGAGGAGCAGCTTTAGATAAATTGTGGAATCAAACTCTCCTGAATGAAAGCAGTTCAAGATAATGATGCCTTCAAGCCTGGACTACAGGTTTTTTTTCAGATGATGTCAGTGAGTATAAAGTAAAAAAGATGACTTGTTATTAATTGGTTGGTTGATTAATCAGGATCACTTTTTCTAGGTTTTAATAATCAGAATTGGCCAATCATTGAGTTCTCAGAATGCCAATTATTACTTATTTCATTAATTCTGCACACACATACTTAATATAGGCAGCTTATTTTTTATCCAAAACTTAATTTGATAAAGTTTACTTTTATTGATTAACCTTTTTTTAAAGTTTAATTATGTTCACAGTATCATTTTCCTTTGAAAATAAAATATATACACAGTATATGTAAGAGCACTTGAGTGCAGACCATATGTGTTGTTCGGTTAATGGTTCTTCAAGTCATGCAATTATATGTATCAGTTATCACAACTATTACATTATATAAGATGGAGAGAGGAAAATGGCCAAACATATTAACCCCGAAAAACTGGCATTATATATAAACCACCAACTGCCATGACTTCTAAAGATCAGCATCGCATCTGCATCGGCCAGAGAAGAACCTATATCATTTATATGACAGCAGTGACATTTAAAATGCTGGGGATGAAATAGTAAATACCCACCGGGCCACAGAGAGAGAGCGGCTGAAATGAGCCATTCACATGGTGCTAGTCAGAACAGCTTGGTCAGCTGGAAAGAAATAAACTTTAGCCACTGAATGCTAATGCGGCAGTATTAGGTGGAGAGCTGATATGAGACTTGATACACACTCATAATATCAATCAAGCATTCTGGACTCTGTGTAAGGACATTTTAGGAAAGTAAGGACATTTTGTCTCGTCCGCACACCTTTACGGGGCTTTTTGTTTTTAGGATTAAGGTTAGAATTAGATTTACTGTAGGTTAGGGATAGAGACAGGGATAGGGAATGCATTATGTCTATGAGTGTCCTAAGTGAGAATGCTGTGTGAGAATGTGTGTGTGCATCTACCTGTATTCCTTATGTTGTAAGGACCTACATTTGTTTTCACAGTCATTATAAGGACTTACCTGAATGACTCCATTTTAATACCTGTTTTAAAGTTAGTTTACGGTTAGGGCACTAGTAATTATGGCAAGAATAAGTCTCCAGGAAATGAATGTAAGCCAATGAAATGTCCGCTGAAGTCATGGAAACCAGCGTGTGTGTGCGTCTATTTTGTTGCCAATATACTTACAATTAAAGTACTTCATACCTGTTTATCAGTGAGGGCATATAAGTACTGGTGATCTGGGCTGAAGAGAAGATCTCTGAGGATGGGGCTTCCATCGCTCACCACCACATTCTCGTACAACAAGGCAGGCTGGGTAATGGAGTTCACAAGGATCTGGAGGAGGAGGACAGAAGTGATTGGTTATTGGTTACAGTGCTAAGAGCCTTTTTTACTACAGAGAAAACACACTGTAAACAGCTTATCAAGGAACTATTTTGTTCCCGAGAAACAGTTCCTTTGAAAAAAAAAAAAAAAAGTAAGGTGTGCGGATTATATTTTGTATGTTCATATGTAAAACGGATTAATTAAAGACTTCAACCACCCACATCAACAAGCTTGTTAAATATGTTTTCACTCAGCTTCAGACTGTCAGGATTAGAAGTTTCAACTAATGGAGCACAGATGTACAGTCAGTTCCAGTAGAAATAAAGCTTGAAAGTCAACACACTAATGCGTCCGTTCCAGCTGTTTGTGTCTCCAGACGTCAACCTATTACCTGCAGACCGTTGGCTACTGTTAGTTACCTGCAGGTGGAGAAAGACTTAACAAGCTGAATCGGACCTGTTCATTAAGCTGTTAACTTTGTCAAAGGTGCACATAGATTGTGACACTGCACTTTAGAGAGTTTTGGAGACTCAAGGCGGCTAATGTGGTCACACTGAGAGCTGTTCACAGTCTAATATTATATATAAAATGTTATTTAATGAAAAACAATGATGAAAATGTGGCTAACTTAAAAAGTCTTCCTTCTCGACCTGCCCGTTTTTCTCTCCTTATTTCTCACTTTATTCATAGCTAATTTTACAAAAAGGCATCACATTTAGGCTCAGTCCTTATAATATGTCCTGGAAAATGATGCATTTGCTTTCAATATTAAAACAGTCAGTTCCAAGTTCATTCCCTGTGACTTCTCAGACTTTTAACTAAAAATATAAAAGACGGTTGGTGTAGAGGCAGAACACATTTTCAGCCCATTTTGATTCAGTTTTCTATTTACGCTGAGACTCAAAATCACCGTAGTTGGTTAAGGCGACACACTGTAGAAAGTGTAAGTACAGTCCACAACTAAATGATGGTTCTTTTGTTTGCGTTTGCCTGTGTTTAGTCTACTGACATAATTACAGAGCGATGAGAGCCACTGCCCGTGTACTAGAAACAAAATCTGTTCTCTTCTGCCTGTACTTTAAGCCAGGGTTTTTCTTTGTCCTAATCTCCCTACATCCATCTGCTCATCCATCACCTGCAGCAGTTGAGTGCTTCCAAAACTTTGTGTCACATAAACTCACTCTGTCATCTCTGTCTGTCTTTTTTTTCCTCAATTTGGGCTCAATAGTCTTTGTTGTTATCAACTGTCAAATCACTTCTACAGTTTCCTTAATCTCTTTGTGAGCAGAAGGTTCACTCACAGACAGGCTGTCATCACGGTGACTGCTTTTGTTTCTGCAGTGGAGGAGGTAGCTTTGACAAATCTGCTTTGAGGAATTGACACAGTAAAAGAAAAGAAAAAAAAACAAAACAAAACAGGGGTTTCACACTAAAAGTTAAATGTGAGTGTGCTTCTACAGGAAATAGAACAAAAGCAGCAACTTTTATGATATGGACTGTCACATGGGGCAAATTGCTGCAAATGTGCTTTTGCATTCCATAGTTTTGGAAGTATCAGAAAGGTCGCAGAGATGACTTAAAAAGGTGCGTGGAGGACAAGATGTATTGTGATTTCCACTCTAATCGCAATATTAAATTGCACAAATTAAAACACCCACCTTTGTTGGAAACAATTTACAAGTTCTTATACATGTATAAGATAATATAGATGAATTCATATGGTGTTACGTGTTGTGTGCTCTCATTTAGTGACTACTGATCTAAAAGTTGATTTAAAATGAAACATAATGCGAATCAAATTGCAATCGCACATTAGATATTTTTCCCCAAAACCATTCAGCCGCAGTTGTTCCAGACAGAAGGTCACTTGTTTTAGCAGTCGCTTATGTTGCTCCTACATGAGAACACATCGAGTGTGACCTTTACTTAGTCCTTTTGTACCATCTATCTCTCTGTCTGTCAACAGCAGCACAGGGAGGCGTACAAATAAATACATACACGACAAAAAAAAAAAAAAAAAAACAGTCTAAAAGTGCAACATGCACCATGGCGGCCGCACCACTTGTGATGAGTGACGGACTCTGGCAGAGCGAGGGGGGAAACAGGGAGCACACTTTGCCCTACAGCTCGGGGCAGAGGGCAGTTGGAGTGGGATTCAGGTCAGCTGGCACAGAGAGGGGACCACAGACTGGAGCGGGTGACCGCAGGTTCTCATCTACTTTCTTAGCCTGCAGGTTTCTGCTCTCCTCCAGCGACCTCTGCTCTCTCAAAGTTACTCTGTCCAAACACCGACTTCAGGGTGAGAAACTGTGATTCACCCAACAACTTTATCCTGTGCTTAGCATATAGTGGAAAACTTCATTTAGCCTCACTTAAGTGTAGCGGATTTATTCCAGGAGTTGCAAATATATGTCTGTTATATTCCTCTTTGCGCTCATTCAGACACATGGAAGTCAACTGTTTCACTAGCTGAAATAACCTCCAGGGACCAGATACATAAATTCCACATCTTTTCTCTGTGTGTAGCCTACAGTCACTAAATTCAAAGCCATAAAAATGGAAAAGAAAAAAAAAAGAGGGTGACAGTGGGGCATCTGGCTCTGTTTTATGTATCCATTTGTCCAGTTTCTCACTTTCTGGAACTTATTAGCAAAGAGCTCAGGCTAAATGATGAAAGAGGCCCTGGTCCAGAAGCAGTGGCTGTCTACCCGTTTTAAAAGGTACTTATTAAGCATGCTTTTATAACTGCTCCCAGAATGATTATTAGACCAAAGAAAACCTATAAAGTTTCCCACTTTGATGTTACTTCTTGCCTATAAGTCATTAAAACAAGCTGTGTTTAATGAAGAGTTTACCTATTCAGAGCTGTACACATGTATACTGACCCCCCCCCCCCCCCCACCCTTTATCTTGTTTAGCAGAACCTCTCACTGACTAATCCACTAAATATTAATTGCTGCTATTTGCATTCAAATGATCATCCAATCAATTAGCTTCACAACACAGTATTTATGTGGAATATAGCTGAGCTTAAAATGACATCAGTTCAGTCAATTCAGAGCAGGGATTCTGCTGCATTAATACTGTAAGCATATTTTGCAGGGTAATCACATAGAGGAAGCAGGAACACATTGTGCGACCTGCTTAAAGTCATCATGACATGGCTCTTAGAGCATGAGTAGCTTCAGCAAATTTCTTTTTTTTTTTTTTTTTTTTTTTTCGGTTAAAACAAGCTGTGAGGGTCTTGTTGCCACACTGATTGGTGTTTAGAGCAGCCAATAGCGTTAAATGGGCATTTTACAACTATGACGCAGCATGGCGACATTGCTAAAAATAAAAGACAGTGGCCCCTCTGCTGCCGGCCTCCACTATCACCTACAGTATATCAGTGGTATTAACCAAAGAGGAAGTGATGTTTGTGAGGAAGAAGAAGATGAGGAGGAGGAGGAGGGCATTTCTGGAGTGAGGCCATACAGTGTACACTAGGGCTGAGAGATTTTGAATTAATATCTAATATTGATTATATTATATATATATATTATATATAATATTGATTCTGATTATTTTGACTCAAATTGCGGTTGCAGTATAATTCGCAATATTTGAATAACATATTCAAAATGATTATTGTGTGATATTTGTACAGGTCTGTGAGAAACAAGGATGTTTTTCTTCAGTCTGTAGAACATGATGTGTATAGGACAGGACATTAGTTTATCTAAAATGGTAAATTGACACACATTTTTGACTTTAAGAAATATTATGCCTCCTGCAATTTGAAAACTGCATTAGGTCATATTGTGATTTTGATAAAAATTCGATTAATTGTTCAGCCCTAGTGTACAGTAGTTCTGAGCATCTGCATGGTGTGTCAGGTTGGAGTGGGGCATAAAAAGAATCACACAGTGCTTGACTAGATGCAACATACCCCCATAAATACAAGATAACTCATCAAAAACCTCCAAGTAGGTTTGAAGCAGGTGTAGCAACCATTAAAATCCAGAAGAATATTGGAATTTTTTTTTTTTTTTTTTTTTGGATATTATTATGCCACAAACGTGGCATTTCAAGCCACACATATGCCATTAAAGCTCTAAACTGTTGATCTTGAAGTCACGCAAACTTAAAAGGACAACGCTAAGGACAAATCATGTCTTCGGCCTTTTCAATTAATGTCTTTTCCCAAGTCCATCTTGAGTAACGCGATTTAAATGAAGATGACACTGGAGACAAAGTTCACCTTAGGATGGTCGTTAACGGCGATTTTTCCCGGTGAGATTGCAGCCCACGCTTTGACCTTGGAGTCAGCGCGTCCCCCTCGTCCTCGCCCCCTCCCCAAGACCTCTCTGTCTTCTCGGTCCTCCTGAGATGAGGCTCATTACCAAAGCAACACTAAAATTTCCAAAGACACAGTGACCTTTGGACACACTCTGAAGTCCACGGGTGTACAAAGACACGCATGCGCACAGACAGAGGGAAACAGGACGTGGACACAATATTTCAAATTCACCTGCCATTTCATCCACCCTGACCCTCTCACGTTGAGTCTGTGCTGTGTGAGAATATCTGGCTGTTCCCACTGGGGTTTTAAAATCAAATTCCCATTGTGACTAATGGTCCTTCTAATCATCACATTAAGGCTTGCTGTGGTTTACTTGTGAGAACAGTCTCCATGTGTTTTATGAGCTAATTGTCAGAAGTGGCAGCAAAGGAGGTCGACTTCAAAACCTAACTGTACGAAATAGTCAACAGCGAAGATGGGGAAGTGCACGCTGCTGTGCTATTTTATTTCCTAACAAGATACTTCATACATATTGCTAATGTAAGATAGTGTTAGGTCAAAAAAGGTTCTCTTGTAATAAAGAGAGGGCAGTTATAATACTGACCCCAGTGGCAAAATGAACAAACAGCAGACATTCTACATTATGGAACAATCAAAGACTAACTGTAATACTGGTTCTAATCTGGTACATGCCAGGTTAAATGATCCTAAACTTGCTGTTATCTGCCCTTTGTCACATACACACTGTTATTCTAAAACAAATAATATTTGCATTCAAAGAGGAAAATCTGTCCCCTCATTGTTTTCCTCCTCTCCCTCTTGTTTTCTTATAATTAGCAACTGTCCCAAGCCATATTAACAGAACAGCAACTCCAAAATAAGAGGCATGAGACACAGGCTACTGAGCAGTCTGATTAAGGTTCATTCAAAAACTACGGACTGGTTTGAATGGGAGCAGGGCAAAGTAAAAGGTCCACAGATTGTATATGTACAAATATATGTCATGTCTATTGTTGGCATGGCTGCTTCATGTTTGGCACATCAATAAAAAACAGTACACATACTATTTTGTGTATGCGGTACAATTCAAATGTGAGCAATTTTAGATAAGGTCTGTTACAGTGTAATCAGTCAAAATTAGAGGTAGGATAAAATATTGATTTGGCGATATACTGTATCGCTGCCCTTCCTTGTGTAATATAAGAATCGATGCGCTGGTGAAAATATAAATATTCCAATGAATAAATTATGGCACTCTAAGGTCCCATAACAGTCCCTGCCAGTTTCAGTCGCTGGGTGTCGCTATGATGTTGCTGCTCAAATGAACGAGTGAAACTTGGGTGGAAGTTACCTGGTGGAAGAAGAGAGTTAACAGCAGGATAACGGTGGAGAAAGCTACATAAAGAGATGCCTCATCCACATTCAATACAGACATTATGCACTGTGTTCTCTGTGTTATGAAAAAAAAATAGAGAAATCCTGCACTTTGAACTTTTCACGGACGTTTTGTCTTCTTCCGTTACCATGATGTATTGTTATATGATTGTTTTGCAATATATTGGTTGTTACCTTTTTCTTTTTTTTGTTTTGGTGATATTATTGATATAGTAGACCATGTATGGTATATTATGCCGCATAATGATACCATACATGGTCTACTATATCAATATAGTGGTCAAAATCACCCATTTTGACCAGGGGTGATTCTCACCCCTGGTCAAAATGTCACATTTACACATTTAGCCACATAAGCATTTATCTGCAGTATTGTGGGTTTTTTGTTTTGTTTTTTTTCTGGACACCTGATGAAAGTATTGTGTTGTCTCTCTTTTTGAAGCTAAAACAGGATCTGGCTCTTCAGAAGAAATGTAGACAGTAAACTGTGTTTATGGATAAAAACGTGGCAAAGAAATGAGAGGAAGAAAAGTTACAGGCAAGAAGGAGCTGGAAAAAAAAAATGACCAAAACACTGTGTAGAGCTGCAGATGCAGGAGTAGCTCCTTCACTGAACATCTCACATAAGGTAAATATAGTGAGTGATGGTTATTTGTCAGTGGCAGATGCTAACTACCCTTCGATAGTGGCTATATTTTCTTTGTCAAGTATAAAAAGATGATGAACTTAAGAGGGTTCAGGGTGGAGGCAAAAGGCAATGATGATGATGATGATGATGATGATAGAGGAAACAGATGAGGTTCAACAGGGGGAGCGTTAGTGGGTACAGACAAGGGCGACGTAATGAAAACAAACACAACAGAGTCATGATGTTTAACGGGAGCAGTGCAGTGATTAATGGTTGATTAAGAAGAACCGTGTAGGCAAACCCTGGTTACACCCGTGGGTCAGCTAGGGTGGAGAAACCCACAAAACACTTGCGCTCTTATTCTTCATTTTTACAGCATCGCCTCCATTCATGTTTTACTTTTTTTTTTGTCTTTTATGCTTTTTTACCTCCTTTCTCTCCTTGCTTATTTTATCCCATCTTCGCTTCTGGCATGTATCAATTGATTTTTTTTTTTTTTTTTTTGCTTCATCGTTCAATTTTCCACTAGCAATGTAATCAATTTTATTATTTCGCTCGCCTCTCCCCTCCCTCCCTTCTTCCTTCTTTTAATACTCCTTCACAGTGTCACATTTACTTCTTCACTTTATTTTATCTCTTCTCCGCTCTGTTTCCCATTTCTTTTCTTTTTTTAATACTTCTACTTTCGACTCTTCTCTGCTTCAAGTCTTCCCTAACCCCTCGCCCTTTCTGCACCTCTACAGACACGCACACCTCCACTGTGTGCGTCTGTGTGTGTCCAGTCCAACCTCAGCTGTTAAACATCTAGTTAATTACATGGCTGGACAAAGGGAGGGAAGGAGAAAGGAGGAGGGAAGGATGCGGGGAGGAAAAAGAAAAGGAGATGTAGGAGCAGCTTGGTAACCCTGTTAGCATTTCTCGCTGAGAGCCATGTTACAAATGTCCAGTGAGGGCGAGTAATGAAGCAGTGTCCTCAGTGTTCAAGTGGCTCTTTGATGATGGAGGGAACAGAGGGAGGGAATAGGCATTTCCTTAATGAAATCTGCAGAACTGTGTGTGAGTGTGTGTGTGTTAGGGTGCTGTTGAATAGGGGGGTGTTAACAGCTTTTCATTGTATTCATGAGCCCTAATGGAATTGATTTTGGTTTCATCTGTTAAGAGGCAGATCTGAAGACACATACCCACACACACACATACACACACACACAGAGGTTTCCACGACTTCAGAGGACATTGCGTCGACTTTCATTCATTTCCTGAAGACTTACTCTAACCTTAACCATAATTATTATTGCCCTAGCCTTAACCCTGACCCCAACACTAACTTTAAAATATGTCTTCACCTTAAAATGTAGTCATTTACGTTATGGAGACTTTATTTGTGTCCCCATAAGGAAGACAAGTCCCCATAATGTCACTGTGCAAACAACACAACATAAGGAACACCAAGTACACACACACACACACACAGGTTTGTGCAGCAATTCCTCCAAGGACACTGCACTGCACTGCACTGACTAAACAAAGTGTTATCCCTAACCTTAAACATAACCACAGTTCAAATTTTAGTCTTAAAATCGTCTAGTTCATATAAGCATGCTTCTCCCTTTGAGCTTCTGCGTCATTAGGACCAGGTTTTGGTCTCCACGAGAACCACTGGCCCCGACAAGGTCAGTGTTTATCGCAGAAACGGTCCTAAAGAGGCAACGAATACAAGAACGCACACACAAAAGCACACACAGTGATAACAAACGACAACGAGGTCTTTACTACAAAAAGAAATTCAATATACCATTGATAGTAAAAAGTCTAAGTACATATTATGTATTTAGCCAATCAGATCTTTCAAATGTGTGCCTGTGTGTGAGTGTCAGAGAGAGAGAGAGACAGACAGAGAGAGAGCTGTAGACTGTGTAGTCAGCTGGTGTGCTGTGATACTTTGGATGCCCTCCACTTAGGGTCAGCCACATGCGCACGCACACACACACGCACACACACCCACGTACCGAGCTTGATAGAGAAACATCAGCGAGACAGGTCACTTGGAGTGAAATTAATCATCGTTCTTTTGTCGCACCACTGCTCTCACAACAGGGGGCTGGCCCCAGGTGACACACACACGCACGCACACACACACACACACAATCACTGATATGAATACAAAGACAGCTGGTCGGTGACAGCATGCCACTATGAAGTCGCTTTCTTAACAGCTAATAACAGTTGGCTCTGGATAAAGAACAACACTGCCAAGGTGTGGTCAAGGTAAAGTACAGTACACTCACTACATCAGTCTAATATGAGATTTATTCTGATCATTTTTTTTTTAATAATAGCAGCAATAACATCAGAACCGTCTTGGACATACAGCATGATTCCGTAGAGTTGCCTCATGCTGAAATTAAACTGTGCATACATTTAGTTGATCACATGTGGCTATCAGTTGTGGTCAGAAGTGTCAACTTTAAAAACACGTGAAGACGATGATGTCTAGTAATCTAATAGTCTTGTATTGCCAACCCACATTGTTGTCTTTGGCCTTTTACCAATTTCAGTTTAAGGGAACGGAATTGGGCTGTAACTCAATGGTCACTGGTTTAAGGGCTGAGGTGCCCCTGAGCAAGGCGCCCAATCCACCAGGTGCAGATACCTTATGTACTGTCCACTGCTCCAGCTTGGTGTGTGTTCACAGAGGTTAAATGCAGAGGTCAAATTCACTAATTAGTGTGTGCACAAACATAACTAATTCTAATTATAGCATTTCTCTTTTCAAATTAATCTATTAGCTTTGGTGGAGTTTTGCTGGAATAGTAGATTGAACCAAACTACCTTAACATAAACAGTTTGTTTCAGCCTGATCAGAGTTATTTATGAGCATGAGTATCCTTTCACAGTAATAACTGTAACTGGCTATTAATGTTTTGTAAATAATACAAAATAGCACAGCTGTAAATGCCAGACAGGAACGAGGAGCGACTATTCAGACGTTATGAAGTTCGATTCCACAAATTAAAACTTATATAAAGTAAAGTTCCCAACTAATAAGAGATGTAGCAGACATTACACAGGATTACATTATACCATACAGCTGCACTATTAGGTGCAACGGCGTATGAGACAGGCAGTGCACTGAATAATGACCCCGCGGCTGTTCTGAGAATGAGAGAACCTTCATTTTTCCTCGACTATACTGCTGTGCCAAAATATGCCAATAAAAAGATTGTCTCGGGAAGCCTCTCAGCAAATTTGCAAGTCATGATAATGATGAATAGAAGATCTCTGTTTTTTTTTTTTTTTTAATTGTCTATCATAGAGTTAATTCTGAGATTAAATTCAAATTCCACATTCATTCACAAAAGTGTCTCCCAATGATCTCATTTGTAAATGCACCATCAAGCCTTTTTTGTGCCTCTTTTTACCTACTTTTTCTTTCTTTTTATCCAGACAAGACGACCCTTCTCACTCACCTAAGGACGGAATAGACAACCATTTTGCTTACATTTGTCACAATGCTTTTTCAAACTGACTGCACAGTACAATAGCAATTAAGAAGACTGCATCATCAGTGTTTGTTTTGCCCACTATGATGGGGCATTTGTGCCGTAACACTGACACCCACTCTGACTGAAAGTACCTGTATCCTTACTGGCATCCTGCTACAGCTGCATCTTAATGAAAGTAACCAAACAGAAACCATTGGTTACATATTCCTTTAAGTTTATATACTAAAATAAACTTTTGACAGACGTTAATTCCTTCGTTTTGGCTTTCATGACAACAATGTTGCCTTTAAAATAATGTGTCAGACTGAAAAAAAAGAAGTGTTTTTGACTGCAACAGTTGGGAAAATTAACTGTGTTTTTGAGCAGCTGACATGTTCGTCTCTCAGCACCGGTTGTTTGGAGCAGCACTGAACCATTTTCACTTTCTGCTGCCTGGACTTGCCAGGATGTGACAGGAGCGGCTGAACAGCAATTAGATGCGCTCACCCTGAAAATTCTCAAAGGTATAAGTTGACAACAGCTTGAATTATACTGATGTTATTTTTGTTCTTTAGACCCCTGGCATACATCATTAGCACTATTAGAGCTGTTTGGATCTCTCATTGAAACTGCAGGGCACTGAGCGTCAAAATGTCACTATATCCCTTTGACTTACATCCTTGTTGGGGGCTACGAGCTACAAAAAAAGTGACATTTTAGAACCACACGACACAAACACAAGACGTCTCTTTTTTTATTCACGACACCAGCACACACATGAGCACATGCACTTGCACAGCTCCCTTCAGCAGGACTTCACGTGTACCCTTTTTCTTTGGCAGATACCGACCCAGAGCATTTCCCGACTTTCCTTTCCCCGCCGTCACACACAAGGCATGGTCATGTGCGTGTTGTGAGTGTGTGTTTAATCTTAAAGTGTGATGTTCCCCTTCTGTGTTGCTCTCACACAATGCTATCATAACGGCAAGCTGTAACTTCCACTCCCTGGAAAGATCACATTCCTCGTGCCGTTATTCTCTCCATCATCTTTGCTTCTTTATTCTCCACCTGTTTCATTT
Organism: Brachirus orientalis; assembly: GCA_016785285.1. Lineage (NCBI taxonomy): Eukaryota > Metazoa > Chordata > Actinopteri > Pleuronectiformes > Soleidae > Brachirus > Brachirus orientalis. Next base: position 4,888,876 of record JAFBJR010000150.1, read on the forward strand.
CTCTCTCTCAGCTCTCTCATTTGCTTTTTCCCGTCCCTATTGCTATAACTTTATCTCTTATTCCCTCCCACTCCACTGCAGCAACAACAAAAAAAAACTGTCATTCTAAGCAATTTAGCCTGAAACTTTTTCTTTTAAACCAAGTAGAAAGTTCTACTCATGGGCCTGCATTAAAGAGCCGTCAATGTCTAACTCACAAGTGTTGCTGCCATCAGACACATAATGCAATCGAAAATGGAAATTGAAATGAGTTCATGTGGATTTCAATTAAGTGGCAAATAGGATTAAATGACATGTGAAAATAGTCTTCTTCTTCTTCTTTTTTGTTGAGTTTCTTTTCCTCCCAGCTGGTTTGGTCCCTTTTTGCCATGCCACCCTTGACAATGCAGCTGACATAACTAGGCCTGGCTATGTTGCTGAAACGACAGGTCTGCATTCTTCCCTGAGGCACATCCTGCAGGTTGAAGCCATGTGAAGCTAATGACATCCACTCACTTCTGCAGAATGCATTATTATGGTGCAGTTGCTAGTTTGAATCTAGGATCAACTTGGGAAATATTCATGAGGAGTACTGTGATTGTCCGTAGGTTGCAGGCATCTACATGTGCAGAATTAATAATCTTTAATCATACAGTATTTATTCTATGTTTTTTCTTACCGTCCCCTGTATAAAAATGTCTAGATACTATTTTTCCAACAGTTGAATGTTGTGGGGTATTTTTGCAACACCATCATCACTAAACAACATCCTGTCCATTATGAGCCTCTTTCAAAGAACCAGTTTAGATTTCAACAACTTCCTGGAAGATTCTGTCACCATTTTATTGCTACCGCTACACCTTTCAGACTATACAATTCAAGGTCTTTTAGGTTGCAAGTTGAGATGAATTTCACAAGTGAGTGCTTAATAACTGATGTCAAAAGATCTACCGTATCTCCAGCACAGTCAAAAATTCATGAAAAAGCTTGTAATTGGACCTCAGTTCTACACATTATGTTGAGTTGTCATTGTGAGGACTTTCTTCTACTGTAACACTGCACTGTAGCTCAGTTACACTAGCAATGACAAAGCAGCAGTAACATGGGCCTCACTGCTGTGGTGGTGAAAGTACTCGCTTAGCTCATTTTTATTATTTCTACATAACAGTGTTAAATGAAGCCTGGTATTAGCCCATGTAGGACACGGTAGTCATACACCCCGGCTGTAATCAGCTGACTGCAATCTATCAGTCATGCTCCAGTCACACACACTTGGTACACCAATGCTGCCTCACACTGGTGCTGCTGGCAGGACGTTTTTGCTTCCTCCCTCCTGGATCAAAGTTTGACAGGCTCAAATATTCTTCAGTGTCTTGCTTGGGTCCGTGTATGGGGGGGCGGGGGTTCCTGGACTGCACTCCCTAATTTGGCTTACCAACCAGGTTGGCCAATCTAGGCAACATCTAAAGAAAGGCAGCCTATATGCATTCCCATTTGTTGCAATTAATAGTTTAAGGTCATGTCCAATGTAAACAGACAATGTTCTACCAGCAGAAGAATTGCAGTAGGAGTGTGATGCCACTATCGCCTGTTATGTGGAGCTTCCTGTGGATTTGGTTTTTGGCTAACCCTCTGTGTTCGAAATGTTCGCGGACGCCCTGCAAAGACACGTCAGACTGAGAGTTTCAAGGTGAAACGGAAAGTTGGGGACAAAGGAGAGAAAATGGGAGCATCCGTGCACCCAAAATACAACCGTGGCCCTGAGCTATTGTTTTCACACCCCAAACATAGTTTTATCTTGACAGCTGTGAGATGAGGATAAGTGAGGACAAGCCTTCATCTCCCCAGCTCTATCAGTGATATGTGCATGTGCGTCTGTTTGTCTGTATTTGTCTGCGTCTGTGCGGCATTTTACATCGCTCGCAATATCTGATTTGGCGTCACCCTTCCTCTCACTAGGTCCTTAGAGTTTTAGAAACAATTGGATCTCTCTTTTATTCCTCCCTCTTCATCCCTCTCTCTCTCTCTCTCACCATCCATGTGTCCCTCTCTCTTCCACTTGTCACACTCTCTCTCTCTCCTTTGCCGCCCCCCCCCCCCGATGTAGCAGCTCAGCTGACACACATGGTCGGCCGAGCTGAACACACTTCTGTATAGCACAGCCTAGGTGTGAGCGTGTGCGCGTTTGTGTGCACACGTGGTGCGTTGCCCTGCAGTGAGGAGTGAAACTACTGCCAAACTAGCTCAATTTGTCAAGTGCAGAGAGGTGTGCGGGGCCTTGAGGACCACCGTGCCGCTGTTTTCAAGGTAAACAGAGGATTTAAAGGTAAAGGGAAGAAATAGGAATTTAAAGGACAAGCACACACGTGCCCTCGAACACACTCACACACACATACAGCCACAGACAGCCTAACCCAACCTTAGACTAAACTTTAAAATAAGTCACCATAATTTGACCATGTAAACAGGTCGACAGCGGGTCCCCAAAATATGAGTTACACCTAGACCACACACACACACACACACGCACACGCATACAAACATCACAGAACTGGCAGTGATGAACTATCCTTTCCTTCTACTGTTTGTTCCAGTGAGGCTGATCTGAAGAAACAGAAGTCTGTGTGTGCTTGTGTGTGTGTGTGGGTGTGCGCATAAACAAAACCTGGCACCACCTTCAGAAGGGGACACTCATTCCTTAAGGTGTAGTGCATATAAATTATCAGCTGCTGCTCCACATGAACTGAATAAAGAAAACAACAATGACGAGGTGCGGTCAGCGGGGTGAACGTTCACATCTGAAGAATGATAAATGTCTCACTGTCATTCTCTTTGCTCTGGCCTGTTGCCACAGGGATTAATTCTGGGAAAGAGAGAGAGAGAGAGAGAGAGAGAGGAAGAGGGAAGTGGGTGACGTTTTTTGATTGCCTCGTTTCAAAGGCCACAAGCTTATCACAGTAATACACACACACACACACAAAAAAGAGTCATTCCTAAGTAGTGGGTGAACGTAAGCAAATAGAGAGTGATAACAATCATTGGGATTGTGTGTGTGTTGGTGGTTAATTGTTTAATATTTGTTATACTGAAATTTATTTATGAGGTGATAGTACATTAAGGGAAAGCAATTAAAAAAGAGAGGAGGTGTGAATTATTAATTTGAGCTGGGGAAGATAATTAATGCAAAAGCAAATGTTTCCCTTTTTTTCAATTCATTAATCTCCATCTGACAAAGTAGCTTTCACATAAAGGGATGCGGGGAGCTTCATTTCCATCTCCTTTTCTACCCTTTCTCTTCTTCCTTCTGGTCTCGCCATGTTGTTTACAGTTACTGGAATCATCAAAGTAAGTTGGCTTTGAGTAAAACAAAAGCTGCAGAAAAGCAGCAGTGACACACAGATCAGCAGTGTTCAGCAGTCGCTGCGAGAATCGCCCAAACGAGACACCAAAGACTTGTTAGCAGAAAGAATCATTCAGATATTCTATAGCTTTATTATTGTGTAAACATTTATCAGGGCCTGTAGTGCAAAATGAAAACTGTGTGCCAATACTGAGACACATTTTCAATCTGGTTACAGTCTACCTCTCCTTCAAACTATTTTGACCAAATTCTTTGCAGTGTAGGAGGCTGTTGCCATTGCTGGAGTAGCGATGCCATCAGAAGGGGCCTGTATGAAGAACAGGTGGAGTGGAACATCCAAAAGGAGCACCATGTTCCACTGAACTGCCCTGTGTTTAGTCAGAGTCCGCTGTGACGCTACAGATTTACTTCAGTGCTGACTCAGCTCACTTGATTTGCATTTTAATGAAAGGCTTTAATGGAATATTGATCAATAACACCAAAATATCCCACAGAGTCCTAAGACCCTAAAGATTCCAGTCAAACTAACATTTATTCCAAACTAAGAAATGACTTCCTTTGTGGTGACAGTGCTAAACACTATACCTCCATGTCCTATATTCATGATTCAGGAAATATGGGGGACTGCTCAGATGCCAGATTGTTGAGTGCACCCTAATCTGTGGTATCACAGCAACACAGGAACACACAATCAATTCCAGTTAAGGAACAACACTAAAATAATTAAGTTTCACTGCATTATAAAAGGTCAACAAAGTAAGCTAAACAAATCAAAGCCAGTGAGTAAAACATCTATGGCATGTATGGTAAACTTGGCAAACTTTGCAAGGCATAAAGACAACAATAACCAATTTATAGTTCTAAATCTGACACGATTTGCATGCTGGGTCTGAGGTAGCTGCTCACTATGACAGCTACAGGATTTCATTGTTATGTTCCTCCTGCTCCCTGCATATCTCCTCTCTTTCTTTGTCTTCTGTAGTTTCTTGTCCTGGGAACAGAGATACCAGTGGACAGTCAGATTAATGACCCCAGCCTCTAATACACTCCGTCTTCCACTTAACATGTGTCGGTTGCTGTATAGGGCCTCACTACAGCTCAGAGATGAGACACACAGGGAGAGTTCTTGCCAAGATGAGCAGTGTTCATATTTTTGGACTGTCTGTCCTCCTGCCTTACTGTCATTCGTTTCCACTTTTGCATTTGTTGCAGCTGCTGACACAAACATTCACACCACCCTGGTTTAGTGTGGTTAAAATCAAACCCTGGTGCATTTATCCCCTTAGCATGATTCCTTTGGAACGGTGTGGACGTTGTCTGAGACCTCTGATGTGGACAAAACAACTGGCCATCGTGAAAGGGGAGGTCGCAGGCTGCTTGCAAGTGAACTCCAGACTGCTTCAGAACTGGTGTGAACTCTCGCTGCACCTTACACTGGAAGCATAGTATCAGTGGCTACAGCCCCAGTGTTCTTATCTACACGTGCAAGGGAGAACTTGTAGGAACTCTTCTTCCTCTGCAGGCGAACTTGCACATTCAGCCGAGCTTCATCGATTGGGTGGTATTTCGGTATTTCGTATTTCGATCACATGACTTTGGTTTACAATTTACAGTGCGTATTAGATTAGCCTTTGTGAACATGAACCGAACGAGCTGAAAAATTCAGATTTACATGAGGTGTGAACCAACGAAACAGACGAATAGGTGTGAACACACTCTACAAGATACTTCTATTAGTAAAGAGGGAGGTTTTAAGAGAAGCTTCATGTTCCACGGGCGGTAAATATCTATAAAAGGGTAGGTAGATGCTGATACATGCCTACTTTTCATAGGTCTACACTCATGTCTGCTTATGTCGCCCTACTCAGTTGTGTAATTACAAAGGAGAGACAATAAGCCAGTTTTTTTACTCCTCTCCTGTGGGAGCTCACAGCTAATTATAGAGCCAGCGGAGCTTCAAATTGCCATTTCAAACAGCCATACGGTGGGAGACAATAACACACTCCCCTGGTGGTGTCACCGCTGTGTAGTGAGTGTGTCTGCATGAAGGTGTTACAGTCGACAAGATTGCAGAAGAAACAGCAGCAGTGAGTAGAGAAAAGGATCCAGCAACCCTGTTAAACCTGACTGGTCCCTTGAAAAGGAGGCCATATTTGAACAGTTAACGTGTCAGTTAGTAGACAGACTATAATGGATAATGGATTCCCTTGGTTCTCAACTCAAAATGGACTTTCTTGCGAAGGTTGGAGTAGTAAACCCGTTTTTAGGAAATTACTGTGCAAAAATACCATGCTAATGAAGTGATCTGAGAGAGAACTAAACTGTTTGCTCTGGCTCTGTTTACAGCCTGAGGGAAATCTGGCACATGATGGGAGACTTTGACCACCTACTGGCTTTTCTACTGAGCAGCTGTGTGTACATATCCCTTCTGTGGAAATGCCACTATTCCAACATTGCCAACAACTGCCTCTGCTGCAAAAATGCTAAAAAAATGAATGAAAAATGACAATAAAGTAATAAAATGTGGGTCAATATCGCCAGACATTTCACAGCCACAGAGATTCTATACGGTCATTTGTCTCTTATGACTTGAACCCATAATGTATCATCTGAGGGAGAAGACTCAAACTGACTGTTGTTCCTGCCAAAACAGCTTTTAAGTCCCTGATGTTTTCATTTATTCACATTAAACCAGTGCACAGTCCAAAACCTACCAAACTGACTGCACAGCGGTACTAGTCACTCAGCTGGGGGTGCGCTTGAATCCACAAAGACTGATTTCAACCTTTCCCGGCAAGATGCAAAATGGGGGGGGGGGGGGGGGGGGGGAGGGGGCAAGAAGGAAAATATGTTGGTGGCAGGATGACAGAGAACAATGGAGGGAGAGACAAAATAGAGCAAACTGAAAGAAAAAGTGGGGAAAACTAGAGAAAAGGCATGGGGGGGGGGGTTGTGGTCTGCGGGAGAGGGAACAATCTGGCTTTGAGGGAACGATCAGTGCCAACACACACACTCGCATACTCTATCTCTGCCTCTAGCTGTTCTTCATATACACAAGACACCCATGGCGCTCTGCCTCTCTCTCACAAATATCAAAATCACATAAAAATAAAAAGACATTGGAATAACACAAGCATTCCTTCTACACACTACCAAAGCACAGTGTGACCAATGCAGCATTGTTCAGCATACAGCACATAAACTTGGTGCTGCGCCTGCAGGTACCGCCCCGTCTCCCATGATCCTCAACAAGCCAACTGCAGGCCTCTTGTTCAGTAAATTGATTTAGTGAAAATTCATAATGTGGTTTTGTTTTGTTTGTTATTGTGGAACAAAGCCATGTATTTATATATATTTAAAAAAAAAGTCCTTTGTGCACACACTCGTAGGAAAACTCTATCTTTAGTTACGTCAGGAACAGGTGCAGATTTGTGTATGTCTCAGGCTGTACTTTTTTTTTCGATTTAGATGAAAGATGAAAATTGTAAAAGCTCTGTTTTTTTTTTTTTTTTTCTTTTTGTGATTATTGTACAATTTAAAACAGCAACCACCCACCCTGCTGCTCTCCTTTAGTTGCCCGTGATTTTTAATTGCCCTCATTTATTGAAAATAAACAATTTATTACCAATTCCATCTGGTTTTATGTTACTTCCTTTCCCCCTTACAAGCTGGGTCGTAACACACACACTGATAAAATCGCTGCAGGATGAAAGAAAAATCACTAATGAGTTGATTCATGTTAATTTTGAGCACAACATGACTGTGTGTGTCCCTCTTAGTATCTTTCCTGACAACACTCCCCAGAGTGTACATGGGCCGTAACTCATGTGCCAATTAATTAACAGCATGAGCGTGTGTCTGCATGCGTGCGTGTCGAGAGATAGAGTTGCAGTCCATCAATGTAATGAATGTAAGTGGAGCTGTAATCAGACACTGGCTCTATCTGTAACTAACACCAGGTTAGATACAGTAAGAGATGAGTAGCACTCACGTTGGGTCTTCTGTCCTGCTCCATGACAACAACCACCAGCAAGTATGCTGTTGCAGCTTCATGGAACCAACAAGGAGCCCGGGCAGAAAAATACGAATGCTCGTTGACACAAACAGTCAAATGTTCAAATAACAGCACCATCGCGGTGTGAGAGGTGAAAGGTCAGATCTTTCCTGACCTTTCTTTCTTTCTTTGCCTGGCAAAGCTTCCAGTGCCTGTTTAAATATTTCAGTTTGGACTAAAAGTGGTGAATGGCCCAGCAAACAGACTGACACAGCCGTCAGCAGAGTCATGCTGCTAGCGTGGTCACCTGAGACATTAGTCCCGCTACAGTACCAGGCAGTGACACGTCCATGTCCACACTCACCCAAACACACACACACAGCAGCCCACTGTGCTTTTGACTTCCCACCCACGTTTCAAAGGTTATCCGTTATTAAACTCAATCACAGTTTCCACGTCTTTCTGACAGAATGTTTTATGGTGCCCAGCAAAAAATAGTACAAAACCCACACTACACCCAAACTACTTGTTTTATGAGTTCAGAATTGTGTTTAACAAACTTTAACAACCTGCTCATGATGATAAAAAGTCTTTATGATGTAAATTCAAACCTAACACTGAAGTGAGCTGCATCAAACTGAAGCTGTGTAGCGATATTGGAGGATGGATTTGTTCAGGGGCCAAATATATATATCAGTGCTTCTGAGCAAACGTAATTGATTTTTGTTTATACTGCTGCCTCATGCCTGAGGGTCATAAAATAGTTTACTCACCTTTTTATTTACCACAGCATCACCGCAGATAAAGGCTGGCTGTAAAATTCAGCTTCTGCAGGCAGAGACCATGTGACTGGAGGCTGTGAAAGGTTTCATCCTTCCCTATTATTCCTGTAGCTGTATTTATGGATGTAGGCTTTTACTTATACACCCAGCTCATTTCACAGCTGGTGGCAAAGCTAAAACCCTGCATTCTATAAACTGCCACCCACCCACCCAGCCGGCGCACACCCATTACAAAACCAAACACACCTTCTAGGCACAGATTTGAATATGATTCCAAATGTAAGCAAATGCAGGTTTCTTTGTATTCTGTTCTCTTTTCTGCTGAAATTCTCTTAACTTTTTTTGTCATATCTTACTTTATTTTTTTCTCCTCTATGGCAACTTGTCTCTCTCTTTAACCACCCATTATACTTTAGCAAGGAAGCCAGGATTAAAGTATTGTTTACAACATTACAGGCCACCAGATTAAAGTATTTTCCTGAGCACAATAGTGCTCACTTACTGACCATTTTTCTCAGCCTCTTCCACATGTGGCTAAACATGTGTATCTTCATGCTCATCTGCTTCACTGCAGTTAAACCTGTCCAGAACACATTTATAGGCCGAAATCCCAGTAAAAGCATGTTGACTGGCAACAATTGGAGAATTAATTAGCCTCAAAGTGAGGCTTCCATAGAAATACAAATATGGCTGACCCAATGAAAATACTTACTGACTGAAACTGAAAGTTGTGATGTTCCAGTTTTAGAAAAAGCAACAAGTTGTCCCGGTTCTTAGAAAAATAAAGGACTCAAAACTTTAATAAATCCAAAACAGTGACAACAGAAACCACTGGGAAACCAGGAACATCAGGAAACACTGAAGTGCACTGTGCACTGAAACAAATAAAATGAACCAACGTAGACACTGGGGAGCATGGAGTCGAAACACTACAGATGCAGGGATAGTCAGACACAGGTGACTACCTTCCACTGTGGCGGAGGTGCAGATTCAAGTCCCGGCTGCTAATGGAGCACTATCCTGCAGCCCCAGAACCCTCAGCTGCTGCGTGGTTGTGAATAAAAACAAGGCATCGACTCAAACATTGGCTGTTGTAGAAGTGACAGCACCATCATTTGAATGTGACCTAAAGGGGCCCAACAGGCTGTTTTACAGAGCGAGGAATGTGTAAGGGCGTGAGGGAGAAACCTGTCAGCTGAAAAAAAGTGGAGCTGTCAATAGTCATTTGTACGTTCGGGGCGACAACTTGCCTCATCTTTGTCTAAAACTCTGTAGTCGAGGACACAAAGTCAACACATTATGACAGGTCTCACCTCTATCCCAATAGAAAAGGGATTTAAAAAAAAAAAAAAAACGTCAAAAACCAGTTATCAAAGTTGAACACGAACAAAAAAAGCCAGTGACATGCCGGTGAGATTAGTGCTGCAGTCAAAACAGAGAAGGAAAGGCTTGTAAATGCAGCCTGTTGATTTATCTTCATGAACTGTTCTTTTAATATATATATATATATATATATGTTATATTACTCTTAACAGCATTTCCAATTTATTGTTAAACTACCAATGTCATTGGTCCATTAAAACCGATCTGAAGAAAGCTCCATAAAATTTATTAGAGTTACATATAACACAGTACATAAAATTTAATTCCCATCTGCGAAACAATTTTTTTTTTTTTTTTGGCCAGGCTAATTTTTATATATTTCTTTTTTTACCCCATTAGGCACAACATTACTGTCATGTCTTTATTTTGGCTAGAAATGCATTTTTAATAAGCAAAGGCTTAGTCTCTCCGGAAGGATTTAGTATGTGAGGTAAGGTGGTTGTGATAGGAGATTGTGGTGGATGAACTGATCAAAGAAAGATTCTTTACTCAAGAGACTGTGGTCTCAATAGTGAGCAAGCTATTATTTCAAAGTTAACATAAGCTAAGTCACCTAATACCCAATCATTTTTTTTTATTAATTCCTGGACCAAAGCTAGATTATGTCATCAACTAAGCAAAATAAAACTAAAATAAACCAATCACATCTTCCCTTTTAATTTTTTGATGTTAATACCATTAATTATTAATTCATTTGAATAGGATTTTTATTTTATTATTATTTTTTTTTTTTTTTTGAGTTTTCCTTTGGTTTTTGTTCCACCTAGTAAACGCATGTATGTGTATATGAAGACTTACATTTTTTATTTGTTTTCAGTGTCAGTGTGGGAGTCCATAGACCAGGTCTTTATGGAGGGAAAATAACATGTTTGTGTGGATGCATACACTAAGTGTGGTTAGACTCGAGTCTCAGTAGTTGGTGTGCGAATGCGGCGAGGTTGGTTGGAATGTGGACATGCACCGATTTCCCTTTTTGCTGTGTGTGGCCCTGTGTCTGTGTATGTGTGTGTGTGTGTGTGTGTGTGGTGCCAGGCAGTAAAAGACACCAATCCAGCTGTAAGTACCCTAATCCCACCATCCTCCTTTCATTTCTTTTTCAGCAGGTCTTTCATTTTTCTGTCTCTTGCTTCTTCTGTGCAGTTGAAATGAAATTCTTTTTTGCCCTCTGGAAAGACCGCATTGTTACACAACAAGACTGAATGAAAGACATTCAAAGAAAAAAAGAGAACAACACAGAGGGGGAAAAAAAGAAAGAAATTGAGATTTTTTTTTCTTTTTTTTGGAGTGTGCAGACATGGGAAGTTTTAGGCTGCCAAGACAGGAAGTTTAGCGCCAGTAGAAAAACGAATGGAGAGACAGAGGGAGGGCAGAAGACAGAGTGAGGAGTGATGGAAACGGCCCAATGGAAACCATGATGTCATGATTAGTGAGGTGCGACCATCCTGCAGTCACACTGGCACCACATGGATGCCAGCATGAAGCACACACAACACACACACACACACACACATAAAATCCCTCGGCCTCTGCCTCTAAACGATCGCAGCTGCTGCAAGAAACAATGCAGCCATTGTCACTCTTGACCTCTATAACACACACACACACACACACAAACAACCAATACTTAAGCATTCTTCTTTTAAAGTACTGCCATTATTGGTTGAACAAAATTGAAAGAAATTCAGCAAAAGTATCTGCGGATAATTTATCCACACCATCACCAGCAATCCTTCACTTCTATTAGAACAAGATTTTTTTTTTTTTTTTTTTAGCAGTGGTGATGCATTAAATGTTACATATTTAGAAGCAAAATAATAAATTGCCTCTTCTCAGCATAAACTAATTTTCCTGGATCTGATTCTGTGTCTGTAAAAGATCAAACTCAGTAAAAGCTGGAGCAAAGTTTCAGTGTATTCTTTTCTTCGCCTTTAGCAGGAAAAACACACATTTTGATTAAAACCAAAAGTGGCAGTTTGGAATGTGGTTGTTTCTCAGCCTCAAGGGACTTTTCACAAGCAAACCGTCTGGCTGCTTGTAACTGCAGTTAACTCGCTGAAGAGCGTGGGGACACATGTGGAGACACATTCAACTGCAACCAGGTGTGAACTGACAAATTCAAAGACAGAGTGAGAGAGAGAGAAAAACAGGTAACAATCAATCTGTTCTGTGTATGTAGTTAAAGGGTTATCTGTCATCAGCATCTGTCACATGTGAATATCCTTCACATGTGTGGTTCAACTTTGGTTGGGCTTAGGCACAAGGGCAACTTGGATATTGTTACTCAAATAGTGTGGTTTAAGGTAAAATAGCTCCTGGGATGAGTTCAAGAAACATTTGTGGTCAAGCTTAAAAGTAAACCAATGTCAATAAGAAGGGAAAGGGAAGTGAACAGAGCAAAATACTGTTTGACCTATGCGACCACATCCTTGTGTAACAGCATTGTTTAGTCCAGATTAACAAACGTCGTTATAATTCCATTTAACCCATGAGTTGCTTGAATTGAAATCTGAAGTATATTCTGATTCCAGTGCGCGCGAATCATGGTATGATACATGATACGAATAATATCACAATACAGTGATTCTATGATAATCAACATATTGCAAGACTATCATACAGCGATGCCAAAAGTTATCCCGCTATAAACACCCTCTTCTTCAGCCAGGTAACCTCTGCTCAAGTTTCCCTCATTCACTTGAGCAGCAGCACCATGAGAAGAAATCAAGTAACTATGACCGGAAAGGGATCGTCATTTTAGAGCACCTTAATTTGTTAATCAAAATATCGATATCTGGCATATTGGTTGTCGTGTTGCATGAGGAAGGATGACAATTTTTCACCAAATGCATATTTTGACCCACTTCTGATATAGACTTTTGCTGTTAAAAGGATATTACTTTAAGCATGGTTTTAGGAGATATTTCTATGAATTAGCCTTGTACACTTGGTAGATGTGAAAGCATGTGAAAGGAGGAAACAAAACAAAGGTCCATAATATATATTAAGGATATGAATGCTGCTTTGTCTCTACATTAAATGGCCATTTCTGGCTGGAAACTGACATTCATTTACTGCCTGCACCAAAGTCCATAGAGAAAATCAGAGATTTTACATCACAGCACACAGGAGGTTTTAATTCACTGCTGCCTCTATGAGTAACTTTAAATGTGTGACTCTGTTGTTTGAAATCCTTTGTTCGGTTCTGACTAGGTGACATAAATGTACCAAACCCGCCAGCTGTGGACCACACTTAGCTTTATGCATGCAGTAGAGTTTATGGATCACTAGTGTGCCTCGCAACAGCACGGTCATTAAGACGATGAACAGGAACAGAGACAGCACGGCAGAGACTGGACTGACCCTCAGTGCAAAGAAACACACTAAATCTGGCAGAACTGGTAACCTGACGAAACTGCTTCGCTATCACTGCTGACAAAAAATAATAATGAAAAAGAGTCGACTGTCAAATGAAAACTTCCCAGCGTGCGGTTATTTTTGTCATATACATGAAGGGAAATCAAGGTAGAAGTGAAGCAGCAATCTTTAAAATATTACTTCACAATAAATGCAATTCATTTTTTGTTGCTGTGTCAGTGTCAGCAGAGTATAACAGTTCCAGCATCATGCCAGAAAATGGCAGCCAGAGAGATGAAGGAGAGAGAGAGAGTGAGAGAGAGAGTGTTTGTATTTTCCATTATTTTGAAGATGAAAACGCTGCAGAAGAGCGCAGGCTGTCCGGCTCTGCTGACACTGCTCACAGGAAACACGCTCATTAATACAAGAATTTTGGAAAAAAATCTGAAACGTCCTGCCTGCTACTTCTTCCTGACAAACAGCGGAATCAGTTGAACACCTGCTTCATATTCCACCTTGGAGAAATGAGAACACACACACGCACGTGTGCGCACACTCACACAGTTACAGGCTCACTCAACTCTGAACACTCCTACCTATCTCTGTCTCTCTCTCTCTCTCTCTGGTCATTCAATTCAATCAGCAAGCAGAGAGAGAGAGAGAGAGAGAGAGACAGATGAGATCAGAGCTTTGACCGCCACTCACGGGCAGTCACCTGACAAAACACACACACAGACACACACACATCCTCCAAGACAAGGGTCCTATCTGAGGAAATGACATCATCAACAGCCATGCAGTCACTGGGGTCAAGGCTGGCTGGACCTCGTCTCATCCCAGCTGAGATTACTCCAGAGAATGGTTATTGCACGCCTTATGAGGGATTGCTACAATGAGGGTGACTACTGATATCGACCCCACCCCAACACACACACACACACACATACACACACACACACAGCCCCACCTGAAACAGATTGATAGTGCAGCCCATTACTGATAGATGGATGGAGCAGATTATGGAATGCTCCATTAGTGTCACTTCATATAGGTTGGAGTAGCGTGCGCGTGTGCGCGAGCGAAGGCAGCGGAGACAGACGTGTCTAGAACAACTTGGCACTTGTCACTGATTGCAGTGATGAGACGATGAGCCTTAGAAGGTCATCCACTGTGGAATATACCGGAATGAGCACAATCAAAGACGTGAATTCAAAGTGACTCTTAACATATAAAGACAACTTTTTTCTTTTTTTTTTAGATGCAAACGTCTGTAGATCTGATCCACCCATACAGGGGTAATGTTGGTTTCCAAAAAAAGATAGCAATGTACCAAACAATGGTACATTGAGGCCATAGAAAAGTGAGGTCTATGGTGCACTATATCATTATTATACACATTCACTTGATACACACTGACAGTCTGCACATGCACAGTGAAGGTGTCTCTCTCAGAGATGGTAATCTGATTGGTTTATAGCCTGTACCACCCAAAACATACCCATTATTACTTAAACCACTTGGTACAACAATTTTGACCCATGTGCCTGGTGCAGTGACTGTTTTATTTCTGCTGTTGATCAAACAAATGTTGATCTGGTCGTGCTCTGAATGCATTTGCGCCATGTGCTTCAGAAAATTCTTGAGCACAAATTCAAAGTTTTGGATTACAAAGTCTTGGATCGAGAAAAAAGGAGCCAGTTTTTCAGTGTAACGCTCCAGTTTCAGGTTGCCTTTCAAAATCTGACCCTGAATGCATACACATTTTGTTTGTTTTAGGCTGAAATGTGACCATAGACTGGAATTAAAAAGACAGATATAGTCACGAAGGGGAAACTCCGCTGGTTGCAAACAAAAGTTTAATTTCAAGTCTATGGTAAATAAACTTCTTCTTCTCACTTGATTTATAATGTCATTGAAACTTTTCTTGAAGATTAATTGTCTCACTCGCTATAGTTTCAGGTCTTCTTCAAAAGAATATGATGTCTATTTAGTACATTATGTTCCAATTTGGAGGACATACTGTATATGAGTGGACAACAGTGTGACTGACAACAAGCAATGTCCAATAGAAGTCCCGGTTGCAAGTGACATCTTTAAATTTCCAGTCGCAAAACCTGAACGTGGTCAAATCGGGAATCTCGAGGCTTCAAAACAGGATTTAAAATTCTTCTGGGTGACGTCATGACTGGTAGCCACTTGTCTATGACATACAGGTACGTCAGTTCTTACTGTTATTGTATTTATTTATTCACATTCACATATGTGTCGGATTATTTAGTTCCTATGTAATTTTCCTGTAAGGTTTTATTTTCAAACATGCTCACAGGTCTATACACAATGAAATGATGCATACGTCAATGAATAATATACACCAGAGATGGCGACCATGACTCCTGTAAGCAGGCGTCCTTCATTACAAGTCACAACCAGACCAATCCTCCTTGACCTGAGACTGTACTGGTATAGTGCAGAAGGTCTCCTTCTTCCATTTCTCTCCTCCCTCACAATCCCATTCCCGAGATGACAGTGGAATTAACCCCTGTGGAGCCGCTGGGAAGGTGATTCACCTCCGTTAAGATAACGCCACCTGTCCTCACCTCATCTCTTGGCTAACGGTGCTTGGAGAGCTGACTGATGCACACGGGAGGAGATATTTAATCTTGGGACATGGATTACAAGATGATGATGGAGGGAAAAAAAAAAAAAAAAAGCTTGAAAGAAGACCCTTCATGTCCAGTTGTGGTCAGTGAGGCAAAAACAGTACAGTCTGTGTGCACATGTGTGTTCTTTGGGACTCATGCAAAGGTAATAAAGAAAGAAAAAGTGAATTATATGCTACCTGTGCTTAAGTACACTATATAATTAAGCTGATTATGTTTGCTCCTGTCATTTGGTGAGGCTATAAATGGATTGTGAGAGTTGGATTTTGCTTGCAGGGTGAGTGCTGGATTCTTTAAAACCTGCGGTGACCTGAGATGGATGGAGACCCGGGAGAGTTTTAGCCACTAACACTGCTGTTATAAAGCCCAGTGTCCATCACCACTTCACCCTTTTCTCCAATACACCTCCACACGTTTCTATCCCCAATACCTCACTTCCCCCCCCTTTTGTCCAGCATTATCTTCCACCAATCCCTGTCCCCATTATTCCTTTGTCCGTCTCATCCATTTCTGCTTTTAATTTCTCTTTCTCTGTGTCCTCACGTTCCTCTCCTGCCCGGTGCTGTTGAGTGACAGTGCTGTTAAAATGTTATTGGCTTCTGCAGAGCAACAGCACAGTGACTTGACAGCACAAAAACAGGACTGTGTGTTTATCCTCTACGCGTGCACTCCTGAAAAGTCAAATAAAAAAAGCATATGGTTCAGATGAATTGTTTCAACTTTGGAAAAAGTTGCAAGGTGAGGTTCGGAGACTTCGGGAAGGTAAAAAAAAAAAAAAAAACAAGTGGGAAATTACCATAGTTTTCAAGACAATCCAAAGAAAACAGTGCACTCTATCTCTATCCAGCACTGCAGCTTTGGAAACACAGGTTGCTGGAACTAAGTTGTGAAATATGAGTGAAGAGAATCATTCATAGTTTTATTTCAGTTTCCTTTCATTCATAATGAAATGGAAGGCAGTGGTTGGTGTTTAAATACCGTGGCTGACATATGTTAACCTGACCTGCTGCATGGGAATGAAACCAGTTTGTGAGTGTGAATTTCATGCTGATGATGCAGAGGGTTTAATAGTGTTATTGTATCCAGACTCCCGCGTTGTTTCAATTAAGTTTTCTAAAATATGGCAGTAAAAGTGGCATATTAGTAAAATATATTACTAACCATGACATGTCTGTGAAGATTCCATGACATCTTTTTTTTTTTCAAATGGAAATTCAAATGCAACCAGGTTCCTGTTAAACAATGTCCGCTCATGTTCACTCATATGATATACAGTATATATTCTAAATGAGAACGTACTTTACAAAACTGACCTCATGTTCTATTGAGGAAAACCAGAAACTAGTGTTAAGACCAATAACATCAGGGAAATGTTTACTGATATTAGAAATCAAGTGACTCCTCCCGTCTTGCCCCCTGGTGGCTAACAGCTTCATTTACCGTACTTCTTGGGCTTCATTTTTCAAACTGAAAAAGAGTATGCCTACTTTAATGAAAAGTCTATACCAAATGTATTTCCTCTATGTAATTATTTGCACTGCCCGAATTACTGTCAACAGAACCAAAAAGGAAAAAAAGTTCCTCTTCTTATTGTTTGTCTCGAAGACTAGATCATTTCACGGCTATTTGAACTTTGCTTTTTTGACGGTTTAGATGGTTAACATGCCAATAAGAAGAGGGCATCACAGTTGTCACAACTGATCCATCTGGCTGCAGCGTAGCATCTTTACACAATAGGTTGGCTTTTTTTTTTTTTTTTTTTGGTTCCCAGATGCATTCGATGGACTGACAATAGATGATGGACTCAGCAAAGTGCTGAATCATTCATCAACAACTCTTCTGTTTTACATCTGCCACTCCTTTCACAAACTTCTCCATGTGGCCTGCATCTGCATTTACTATGCCACCCCGGTCAGTAATGCAAACACTGAGTGGTTATCATTAACCCTACCAAAGACCTGTTAACCTACAAAACAAACTGAACTGATTGTGAGACAGAAAAAGGCCCTTGGCCTTAATAACCGACTTCTGTAATGCTTTTGCACACGTGTAGTTTTGTTTTGCCCACTGAAATCAGGTTAGGTTTTTTTTGTTTGTTTGTTTTGTTGTTTTTTTTTGTGCATTTTGGTTTAATAATGTAGAGTAGTCAGACTTCTGTTTTCTCCTTTTATTTTATTTACTAAGTAAAATATAGATTCCGTCTTATGAGAGTTTCTTTCTGGTTTTGCTTATTTTAAGTTTTTAATAGCACCCATGCACTCAGTTCCTCATCATTATTTTACTGTCTTCATTGATGTATTGCCCTCCAGCAAATAAAAATTAACAATTTTTATCTGATGTGCTGCTTACCTTGCGAGCTGGGTTATGACAAACACCCAGAGAAAAAAATAAAAATAAATAAATAAATAAAAACAGCTATTTAGTAGTGT
Source organism: Brachirus orientalis (assembly GCA_016785285.1). NCBI lineage: Eukaryota > Metazoa > Chordata > Actinopteri > Pleuronectiformes > Soleidae > Brachirus > Brachirus orientalis. Next base: position 4,906,818 of record JAFBJR010000150.1, read on the forward strand.
TAAACACTTTAATAAACAGACAGAAGTGTAATTCCAGTTATAACATAGAAGGCACATCCCCAGGTTAGAAACTAATGGATGTATATAATAAGCAAAACTGAAATTTACAAAAACCCTTTATAGTTTTTAAGATGCTCCCCCAAAGCTGTGGTGATGATCGATATAAGCAGCTACTACCACAAATCCATCACAAATGACAGGTTGTATTTGTGATCAGCTACAGGTCTGTGTTTTAGCAGTTAGCTCACCATCATGGAACCCTCTGAAACAATATTACGCTGTGGAATGTGAAACAATGACACTGTGCCACTTTCTGGTGCGAACATGAACGTGGCACTTTTTTCCTGCATCTCGTTTATTTTGTCACGTGAGGGCAAATTTAAAATTTCGCCACTAAATCTGAGGTTCAAAGGGAGAGATAACGCCAAGGACATCTCTGCAATCCCATCTGACCCTGATCCATTATCTTAATCTGAACAGACACAGCTTCGTATATGAGTGTGTTTATGTGCACACTAATATTTGCATGTGTGACACAGACAGTCACAGTCCACTCATCTCTTTTCAGATGATAATGAAAGCTTGTATCTTAAATTTTTTTTTTTTTTTTTTTGGGTTTCGTGGGTCTCTGTGACTCAGTGTCCCATTCAACATTGAGGATGTTTATCACAACAAGCCTGACATGACTCAGCCTCTGTTCAAACAACAACAAGCACTGCATTCAAGTCTCCTCTGAAAAAAAAACCTTGTCTTACCAGCCCATAATATTAAAAACCACAAAATGTGACAGATTTACTTCCCACATGTCTTTCTGTCCTCCTGACTGTAGGTGTGAGTGTTGAGTGTGTATATATCCTTGCACAGGCCAGGACACTTCCACCATCTCGCTCTATCACAAATTACCTCATTAAATTTCATTGCATTAAAGCCACTTTTATGAATTTAGCCAAGTCCCAGGCCCATTGTTCGCCCGTAAATTAGATTAAAGCAACATTTGCCTTTCTCTCCCTTTTCAATTATATTTCTGGAAGGACAGCTCGGGCGCAGCGCCTTAATGAGAAGAGAGGAGACAGTTGGGGGGGGGGAGGCATTTGGAGCACTTTGGACACATTTATGAATTAAGATAACTTGGTAACGCTTTAGAAATTCAGACTTTCATCCCACAATGCACTACAGTTTCGATTAATGTTTATTATTTCATGTTACTTGTTGAAGTTGCTAGGAAAATTAATGGTTTCTTTGTCCTGAGTTTTACAAAAGAATGTTTTTGTAATTATTGCTTGTTTAAAAAGAGAAGATATGCAATGACACAGAAGTAAATGGCACACACACAGTGAATACAGTTCTGTGTGTGGGTGTGTGCACTTGGATTTGTTCCCCCTTTAGGACCTTTTCTGGCATAAACACTGACCTTGTCAGGATCAGTAGTCCGCAGGGAGACCAAAACCTGGTCCTAATGAGGCAGAACCTCATTTCTGAGGAAGTGGATAAGTTTAGGGCTAAGATTTGAATTTTGGTTAAGTGAAGTTTTGGGTTAGGCATAACCTGTTATGGTAGTCAATGCAGTGTCCTATGAAGAACAGCTGCGCAAACCTGTGTGTGTGTGTGTGTGCGCGTGTGTGTGTGTGTGTGTCTTCTGCAGTCATTGGTGTGCACTCCTTTGACCGCCATTATGAAAACAACTGCAATAAAACTCTGTTACATGAAATGAAGCTTAAGTCTGCTTAGACATAGACACAAATGCACACATGCACACATATGATGAGCTAATGGTCAGCAGGCTTGTTGCCAGGCAACTCCTGCTAGTACAATGCAGCATTTTGATGCTGCAGAAGGTCCTTTAACACCTGGAAGTAAAATGTTAATTCATGGAGGATTAAATCTTGTAAGTGTCCAAAGAGTTGAGATCCATGTTGGAAGAGGACTATGGATGAATTCAAGGATCTTTCCTCCTGATGCAGAACTAAAAACTGTTCAAACAGGAAAAATGTTCCATTCTTATAATCTTTTTTTTTTTTTGTATAATCAAATACACATTTTGTTGTGTAGAAGTGCAAAATGTGGTGCCTTCACCTTCAGTAGGGTCTATGTTAAGATTGACTGATTCATAGCAGTAATTACAAAAACAAATCTGAATTCACCGGTTAGTTTGTCACCAGTGGAGGAAGCGCAAGTGCAGCAAATCCATGTGTCAAATTTGCAGCATGAAGAAACTTGTTTTTGTTTTGTTTTTCAGTCAACATTTTGGCTGTGACTCGCATGGAGAATCACGTTGCTCCATGACACACAGAGGATGCACTTGTGCGAATTTTCTGCACTGGTATGAACAGAAAGTACACACTGACACTTGAGCACAGAATGTCAACATTCAAACCCTGCCGATTACTAAGAAGATGGAGATGGAGGTGGCTTCGCTGCACAGAGGCACAAAGGCTTTCGACCCTCCAGCCGTCAGCCGAGTCAACAGCGGCAGCATTATGCCCGCAGAAAGGAACTGGTGGCCCATCAGCAGCCTACACTGGACAAGTGGGTTTTGTCAGGAAGTTGAATACTATAGGAGGTCCATGTGAAAAAGCCTGTGTGGAGAGGCTTATGTGGCTGATCTGCATGTGAAAACCACAAGGGCGTCACACACACTTTATTCAAAGCTTTGACCCTCTCAAAGAAGTAGATACAGGCACACACAAACACACACACGCACGCACACACGCATGCACACACACACAAACAAAACAAGAGAGAAGGAGGCAACAAAAGAAGGAAGAGTAATGGTCCTAAAAAAATAATAAAGTTTTTGTTTCTGGGGGATTTGGCTACAGAATATTGATGCTTCCTTTGTGGTTAACACTCCACAATTTCAACATTTGCACATGATGCCGAAACAAAACAAAAAAAGTATTATGCCTGTTAACCACAATTTTTGCAGTACACACCAAAACAGAGCATCTATGCCAACAAGGACCACCACAGATATTGTGGAACCTTGTGCGACCATGGAATCCCAATTTGTTCCTTATTGTCGCAGTCAGAGCAGCACTGATGGAAACCACCTTAGCAATAATTGTTTTTTCTTTTTATAGACTGACAACAGCCCTTTCTGTGCTTTCTTTTATTTTTAACCGTGAATTCAAACTCATCAGTATTCTTCTACGCTCCAGCATCAGTCGCAGCCAAATCCTTCTCCTTTGGCATTCCTCACAGCTCTTTGCCCTCAAAATAAATCTTAAAAATATAAAACAAAAATAAAATATAGACAGAAGTATGTCCCTTCCCTTTTCAGCCTGTTTTTAAAAGCTCAGTTTCTTCTTTTGTTTTCTGCTGGTTTGATTTCAAAGCCTGCTTCATGCCTCCTCTTCTCTTCTCTTCTCTTCTCTTCTGCCTTTTCATAAATTCACAGTTCCACTCGGTTTCTTAACTTTCTTATTTCCCCCTTTGACATGTTTTTATTGCTTTTTTTATATTCAAGTAAACCACATATATTTTACTTCCCCTTATAGTGTCTACGGATTCTCTTGACTGCTTTTGACCTGTTTTATGCCTGAAGGTAATTGAGTGTGTGTTTGTGAGGATGATTGTGTGGAAAAGTGTTGTATATGTATAAACTATGAACCTGTGGGAGAGAATGTGTGTACTGGTTTATAATCCTGAACGTCTGCAAGTATGTGCGAGACAGATTGCCTGCCGGTGTGTGTGCGACGTACCTCCGTTGGTGTAGTATGCGCGAAATGTGCATTTGAGAGTGAATTTGCTTGCATGTCAGCGTTTCTGCTCTTTGGATGGAAGCATGTTGCATGCATTTGTGTTTCTATCAGCAAGTGTGTGTGTGTCTCAATCTGCATGCCCATACAGTATGTGTGTGTGTGTTTGATACGATGTGAGGCTGGCAGATGTGACACACCTCATCCTCTTTTCCATAGCCCTCTATTTTAATCTGGCAAAGCAGGCTGTGCGTGTAATGACCTTTAGAAAGGGTGAAGATAAGTAGATGAAGCTGACTGTGAGGAGTGTGGACTTACTGTATAGAGGAACCGGTGTTGGAATAAGGAGGTGGATGACAGAAGGAGGAAGATAAATGGATGAGGGGACGGGATAAAGTGGAGCATTTAAGAAGATATATGCAGAGAGAGAGTTGAGAACATGGGGGGGGGGGGTGACGATGAATTTTAAACCAAAAGAACCAAATCTTCAGTCACACACACCCATGCAATTGACTGTTTTGTCTCGGAGGAGAAGAATCTCCTGTTTACACTTCATTAAATGTGTTTACGTCTCTGTGCTGTGCTGTGGTCAGCAAAAACTTTATTTTCCCCGATGACCTGACTCACACGTACTTTTCAGCTGAACCACAAAATGCACATCATTAGTATTTGGATAGTTCTCACTTATTCAGACTAAGAGCCTCAGCATATTCAATTTGATATAAAATAATGAATACTACTTTAAAGTGCCAGGTCCCTGCTTCAATTTGAATTAAAGCTAATTTGTTTACAAACACATACAAACCACACAATATGTAGCCTGTTTCACCGTTTAGATTTAAAGTTTTGCAAAGTGAGGAGTGAGAAAAACAGTTATGAGATGAGAAGAAAATGAATATATACTGTAGAGATATTAAACCAACAATGGTTTGGGTGCGAGCAGGAAAAAAAAAAAAGGCAAATGTGCCGATCAGCCAAGGAGAACAACTCTTTCTAACAAAAAATCACTAAGAAAGAAGGTAGAGCTTTGTGCTATTGACTGATGAAAGAAAAATCAACCTCAATCAAAATGATGGAGTAAAGCAGAATAAGAGGAACAACTCATGGACCAAAGCCACTGCCTCATCGAAAGTATGGACTTTCTTTCCAGTCTGCTTTTATTTTCGAAGGATTACTTGTCCATTTCACATTCAAACCTTTACCTCCAAACCCCGTCCTATCTCTAAAAAGCCCATACTCTGCTCTTTTTCAAGTTAATCACCGAGTTGTTTAATTATAATTGTGTTAAGGTGCACATGTCCAATGTCAAAACTTTGGAACTAAAGTCTCAATAATCAGGATCAGAGCTTGTACTCAGTAGAAAAACTCCTGTCAGCACAGCTGCAAAGAGCCAAAACGCAGGCCTTAAATGCTACAGAATTACTTATTCAAAATATTAATATTATATATTGTAAAAAAAAAAAAAAAAAAAAAAGTTGTGCCTCGTGTCTAGCTTGTATCTGATTCATATATTTCGATCTCCCAAATGCTGATGGGACTAATAAGAAATTGTGAAACCATCACCAGAAAAAAATGAATTAATAAGAAAGAAAGAAAGAAAGAAAGAAAGAAAGAAAGAAAGAAAGAAAGAAAGAAAGAAAGAAAGAAAGGTCCTAAACATGTAACGTGACCTTTATACACAAAATACTGGCTTGTCTGATGAGGCTAATCTCTGTTAAGACACTTAAATGGCAGCCCCATGCACTGAATTAAATGACGGCTAACCAGCATATGCTGACGGCAAACCAGCATTTAAAGGGTCAATCTTCCATTCCATTAAATGTAAATGAACAACAAAGCCTGAGTGAGCACAGTTCAGTATGCAGTGGTGTGTCGGCCGCGAGTTTCCATATTAGTTGCAGCTGTTGTGAAGATCCACCCTACTACCTTCCTCATTTTAATTTACTTTTTCATGCACTTCACTCTCCTGTGGTCAGTTGTTGTCAGCTGGGACGTCTAAACTTTGATTCTCAGTATCTCGGCGCTGCACTACGCCCGTGCTGCAGCTTGTAATTCCATGCCGCTGCGCTAAATGCCGACAATGCAGAAGGTAATGATAAGGATAAGTGTAAGAGGATGAGGTCAGGGAGATGAATGGAAGCGCTGGGTGAGAATAGAGAACCGGGCGCCGTAGAGAGATTGAGGAAAGGATAGAGTGGGATAAGGGGACGGACTAGGAGACGAGGAGGGTGACAGCGAGGAGGGATGAAGAAGGTGGACGGTGGGCAGAGCAGCAGAGGGAAGACAGGATAAGGAGGGGAAGCCCAGTGGGGAGGTGGAGGTGGGTCCATGCAAGCCACTGATTATTCTAATCCTGCTGGACCCCCCTCATAGGAGATTAGGCTCCGTGCACATGTGAACACACACACACCATCAAAGACAGAGAGAGAGAGAGAGAGAGAGAGAGAGCTTCCATTCCACACACGTTGATTTGTCACCCTCTCTAGGAGCCTGTGACCACAATGAAATCACTCAGACTCAGTAAATGTACACTGATAAACAAATAAAAAATAATATTTTTTTGTTGTCTAAAGCAGGGGGAACTACGGTGCCCTTCACATAGCAAAAAAAAAAAAAAAAAAAAAATTGGAATCTTGATTTCCTTATGTTTTCGCTTCAAAACACAAAATTCTTGATCTGGCAGGTTAGTGTGCTCAGGCTGATGTGGAAACATGGTAAACTACAAGATGGCACCAAACCAGTTATTTATATGAATGCACTTTGGATTCTGAACCTTAAAATATAGCTTCAGAATCATTTCGATGGGTCACTGATAATTGATAGGGTGTAATGGAGCCGTAGCATGAGCATTAATAAATAGCATTAATAGAAACTAAGCATTTTGGGACAGAGGCTCTAAGTCCTTAAATTCTTCAACTGTGAGTCTGGATGGACAGAAGAGTCCACAGTTGAGGCGCAGAACTTCTCTTTCTCTAATCACTTGATTTACATTACACTCTAAGGTCGGACTGGAATTACTGCTCAAACATGGCAAACGAAATTGTTAATAATAGTCAGTGACTATGGCTACAGAATCGAACCAGACATTTCAATAATGCTGAACTAAGGGTCAGTTAAAAAGTCTTGGAAGTCTTCGAAAATCTGCTTTCATTGATGCTCGTTTGCTACAGCGACACATCAAACAAGGGAGAAGTTACAGGTTGGTTGTGCTTCAAGTAATTTTTTTGCAGCTCACCTTTACAGTTTCCAAATGGAGACTTCCCTCGGAGCTTTTGAAAGCCTTTCACAGTTTTCATCAGCAGATGAAATGCTGCTCATTTCTCACATAATGTAAACAGAATATGAGACCTCAGGGGCAGGAGAACAGGTGGTGGTACATGGGGTATGGACGCCCTTTATCCAGGCACTGAACCCTAAACTGCTGCTCAGTGGCCCCCATTAGTAACCGCAGTGCCACAGAGTGCAGGAGTACATGGGAGCGAAGCTGAAGGATGTTGCAGCAGAAATGAGTGTTCAGCAAACATTTCCCGGATGAATAGCTTAAAAAAAAGAACGCGAGAGACAGATTGTGTCACAGTAAGCCACCAGTCATGGAGGTAAAGAAGAGGCCTGAATGGCAGGATATGCTTAATGTCAGCCAGATTGCACAGTGCAGCACTTCTCACTGAAGATGACACCTTCAGGATGAAGAGGGATTACAGAACACAGCATGTTGTTTGCTCAAGAAGAGTTGCAGGCGAGCAGAAGAAGGCTTCTTAAAGTCACACATTTACTGCACAGACACAGGACAGCCTTGAAACACCTACAGATCACGCCTTCTCCAAAGGATTTTCCCCAGAAAAGCCCAAGCAGGTTTTACTCTACAAAGATACAAGCACCTCACACTTATATCATCTTAACAAGTGCGGCAAGTTATGCATACAAATGTCATCATGTGATCTGTGTCTCATTTTTACAGACTAGCTGGACAAACACTGACCCACCAGTGTGTCTCTTTCACAGGTCATCTAATACTCTCTATCCAAATATTAACTTTGGTTTAGATTCCACTTCCCCCTAGAGCAGAAAGGTAGTTGTGGTGTTTTTTATTATTTTTATTTTAATGTTTTTTTTTTTTTTACACTCAATCTGTGTATTTGATATTGCAAATATTTTGTACTTCACTTTTTTTTAATCAAATCACCAGATCATATGACATATTTGACCACATCACCAAATCAAAGCTGCCTTTCTGGAGCACACGCAAAACCTTACAGTGAACAGGATAGGATGCACATTATAAAAGTTTGAATGTTTAGATTCTGAGATTCTTTGGAATACTTTAAACAGCTCAATTTGTTGTATTATCCAATCCAAAGACTATCGTGCAAAGCATTTATTACACTTTTCACACAAACAAATACATTAATGTTAGTTAGTTCCTACTTGGGATTTAAGTAAAAATGCAAATAAGTTGTGGTGTGCATTGTTTTGCTTTACTTTCACGGACAGGCAGATTATTAAAATTGTAATTTATTTATATAGGCTACAAGATAAGAAACAGAGGTGAAAACTGCTGGGAGCAGTTAACACGACATTTCTTCATTAAGAAATATGCTGATGTAAGAGTTGCTTTTTCTTCCACTGAAATTACAGCAACCTGTACAGCAACCAGCTTGGTAAAATAATGCCTGTAAACTTAAATAAATAGAGTGAAGAAGTCACAGGTTACACTTTATAGGTGAATAGAATTGTACATAAGCATACATTCATAATAACTAGTCAAATACTGAGCATTGCTAGCAAATGTCCACAATGTTGGAGGAAAGGTAAACAGTAAAATTGTTGCATAAGCATATACTTTAAGTCGGTTGGCTATTTGAGCAGTGATGCCTCAGAATTTAACACATCCATCCTCCATGTTTGTGGTCACACCTCATTGACAGGATACCGATTTTGATCTTAAGTAGGTCATCTGTACAGGAGGTAACCAGTTTGTCATCAGCCACCACAGACACTCCATCTGCATAAAATACTAAGTGTCAACATTGAAAAGTCTAAGGTGCCAAAAAAAGGATCAAAAATGGATGGAGAAATGATAAGACTACAAACAAAAAAAAATGAAGTCAGTGTGACTCCAGCCTTTTTAAATGAAGTGACGATTGCAGATTGACGATTGTTTATGACTTGTAAATTACCCAATCCCATTTATGCTAGGGTAAAATACTCAGTCGTCTTCATTGCATGTGAATGTTTGTGATAGCAAGAGATGAAAGTATTAAGCACTTTACTACTAACGAAATTTAATTTGAACTGACTTGACACTTAAAAAAAGAAAAACAGACACACACAAAAAAACTCATCCAAGAAATATTATGAAACATTACAAAGATTTACAGGGGCTGCCTGAATAATCTAACATTTAGAATATATTAAGTAAAGTGAAAAACAAAAAAGCCTTCCACAGTCCATGAGGTTTCTCAGACAGTGCCACCGCAGCGCTGGGCTGCTGGCCCTGTCACATCTATTCCACTCAGTGACTTTCCATGGCTGATTGAATTAATGTTGCATCTGTTAGTGGTGACACAGGGACCCTGCAGTGATATTTTGGTGCTGTCTGATTCTGTTGGGTCTCCAAAGCAGGACACTCCGACTAACATGCAGTATGGCACTGGTGAGTGTGTTTGTATCTGGAAGTGTGTGTGTGTGTGTGTGTGTGGAGAGAGTTGTGTTAAGTCATAGGCCACATGGCTTCAGGGTAATCATGTTACCGACAGGGTTGGTAAAGTTCACGTCCGTCAAACACACAAACAACACACACGCGAATGCACCACACATGCACGGAATCCCGGCCAAGTAGTCCTGTTTCTCTGACCGTTCACTCGTTTGAACTTCCTTAAACGGATTTAATAGGAAATGCTCTGTGAATGATTTATGCAGTGCCTTCGAGTAAGAGCTTAATCAAATAAGACTGCAGAAGAGTAAGAAACAAGCAATGAATACAAGATGACAAAAATACAAATAACACCACTTTGGGGAGAGAAACTAAGAGTAAAGGATCAACATAAATGGAGCATGTCTACATTTTTTTTTTATTTCATTACTGGTCAAACTCATAATACTGGGCTCAGTTTCAGACTTCATGATTAAGTGCATATGTATATATTCATTGGTGATGTTGACACGTACGTGTAAGGCTGGCAGCGCGCATCCAGGATATCAAATTTTAATTCATCAAGTAAACTCAGTCAAGCAATGCAAAGGCATGCAAAGGCATCCATCAGTGCATGGACTTCAGGAGCCGTTAAGCACGTGCGGCGGCAAAAAAATGAGAGCGAGACATCAAAAGCGAGTCAATAAGTCGACAGCATGTTTCACCGGGGAGAGACTTTCACATGCGGGGCTTTGTTGCACTTACTGTCGCGTCCATAGAAAATTGCATTTCTCATATTTGGTAGGAGTGGAAATGTTCCCTCCGTTGTGAAAGAAGCGTATAGATTATTTCTACCACTATAGAAACGGGGAAAGTACTTGCTCAGGCTGAGGGTGTCTCCAGCTGTGATGACTGCCTCCAATTTAAGTCCTCTGCCTCTGATCGAACCCTGGCACACAGAGCTGACCTCAGAGAAACCGTGCTGGCAAAGGCTGACTGATTGGAAGGTTAACACCCTGTCATACTGCATCCTGGGCCTGTAATTGTGGAAAGGCTAGCAAAAGCAGGTTACACTTTGAAAAATACAGCCGATTCTTCCCGGCCCCATCACGTCAGCCCTCTTATCCAAGCTCCTTTCCCAAAACACTACTTTTGTTTAATTGTCTGTAGTTAAAGTGGAAATTCTGGCTGCATTTTTTTCAGCCATTTTTCCGCAACTGGCTTGCTGATATGTGGCTATTGTGTTTGCATCAGCAGTGATCGCCTCTTTAACTTGTTGTGACGACTCCGGTAACTCGTTACAGAAGCAGTGACAGGCTGCGTACACGTTGACAGGTCAGTTATTGACACATAGTCCAACCACAGTAATTGGTTGGGTATATTACTGTACTGCAAGGACTGCAGACATGTTTTTTTTCTTTTTTAGATAACTTTATTTGTGGCTGTGTGGACGAGAGCAGGATTTAATGTGTTTAAGGAACAAATTATCGACCCGGGCTTTAAATGATGCACCTGAATGCAATGCACTAACAAGCTGACAGCCATGATTGCAGACAAACACATATGCGCCTTTTGTTCTACTTTAAATAGTTTTCTTCTGCAGTTTAAAGATGAGTCTTCACTTTAAAGTTGTTTTAATACAGTACTGTAGATGGTGTAGTGAGGATGGCTGCCATTGCTCCGTGTCCTCAACTTAACGGTTTTTCAAGTATTTTTCCCCTCTACTGATGACTAATGAAGTGTTGAAATTCGGACTCTACAACCAATCTGTTATTTGCACCAGCTGCTTAAGAGTTGCACCAGTCTAGACACTGGTGACAATTAAACACTTTGTGTGTTTTGTTGAGAAGACATTGAGCACAAAGAATTGTATTACTGGTTATTATGTCACATTGTTACTTTGTACATGACAATGAAGAATCGAACTCTTGATCACCACATATTCACAATGAAACAGCATTTGGTCAGTCGTGGCAAAAGTCCATAGTGCCTTCATAATTTGGAATTTCAAAGTCATGGAGATCAAGCTCCACATTTCTTGGTCTGTGCCAAATGGATTGTAAAGTTTAGCAGAAGTTAATTAGGCTTCAGCTGACTGAGGTCCATAAACTCAGTGATTATCTTCTATATTTAAAGTCTTTTTTTTTTTTTTTTTTGCTGAATTGATGAGATGTAGTAGGTTGACAGTAACATAGACAAAAAAAATGTACCTAATCCAACTTTGCCTCTTAACAAGACAGGGCCTCTGTACAGGACAGGAAATAGTTTAGTGTGAAAGAAAATTAAAAAATAATCTACAGAGTACAACTAAAAACAGGTCCATCCAGCATCTTTGTGATGAACTTAGCTGACTTCAGCTAAGTTCATGGACTCTACATCACTTTTCCACTGCCAACTGATGAAGCAATATTGTACGACATGAGGTAACATTGATAGAGCCTAGTATGAAATAAAAATATTACAAGTTTTATTTTTTTTTCATTGTGAAGCGAAAGCACAATACACATCAGCACACACCGACCAACTGAGTCACAACAGCGTTGACTACAACAGACGCTGCCGTTGCTCCAGAGTAGGCGCCGTCATGGCGTCGTCTGTCTAGACAGTGTTGGCTTAGAGGCACGCTGTGGGACGTCACGTGCACGGCCATGCATGTGCACGAGAGCTGTGAGGAGAGAAAAGTCAGCAACCATCCCAGCTGTAATTAGCTAACGCTGCTAACGGGCTTACAGTGATGCTCACTGAATGAGAATGGAGTGGAGGTCGAAAGTTCAGGAAGTGGCAACTCATGCACGCATGCACGCACGTGTAATATACTGTAAAGATATGCACTCGCACACTGATTGCACTCATTTGCTTTGACACAGATACATGTAACATACTCATGCAGATAGTCAGGGCCTCTAGTCAGTCTCACTGCGGTCGAGCACAAACACTGACGGCTCTGTAAGCTGCTTGGCAAGCTAAAGGCCTCTGATATTCAGAGTGGCCTCACACTGACCTGGTGCACAGCAGAGATAACAGTTCCCATGCACACGCACACACACACACACACACACATACATTACATGACGTAGTCATGGCAGTGAAGAGATAATATAGTGATACAGTGTTTGGACTTCAACAGAATTTTTGTTGTTAAATTGAGTTCAAAATATCCAAAGTTTAGTTGATAAACACTATAGAAAAGCCTAATTAATATTTGGGTGGAACATGACAAAGACTTTATAAGAATATTGATATATAAAGATAAAATTTGAGACCGAACAGGGCTATACTCAGTGATGCAAGAAACCGCTGGCCCCAAATTTGCTCTACAAATAAGTCAAATGACAGTTAGAAGCAAACATGATCAATTCTACCAATTTAAAACATATCCCAATGGTGATATCTGTCAAATAATCACATTAGGATTTTTACACCATATTGTGTATGTATATATATATATATATATATATATATATATATATATATATATATCATGTCATTCAGCAGCACAATTATTGGGGTTATTAAAGCAAGTTTTACTTGAAGACTACTTTAACTCTCTTTTAGTGGCATTTGATGAAATACAGACCCAGACTTTCATGATGAGCCTTTGTCGAATTCACTTAGCGTGTTTGGTTTTGAGTTGAAAGAGAACTTTGCCATCCCTCGTTTTTCTCAGTGCAGCTCCCCCTAAAAAAATTGGTCTAAAAATAATTGCATTTGAATTAAATATCTTGGTATAGCTTGCCATGATCTGTAACAGAATGACAAATGAAGGACACCTCTATGGACAGATACTGATATTTAGTGTGTACCATATGACTTAAAGGTCATGTACACTGTGATGGCCTGTAAACTGGAAAAACAATCAGTAACCCCCATGATAAAGTACAGTATAGTAACTGCCTTGGGTTCAGGTTTGGACACTAAACACACACGCACACTCACACAAAAGGCTTAGTTAGCATTTTCTCTTAATCAGGTCTGGTATGGACAGAAAAATGCAGCCAGAGCCACTTTCTAATCTGCAGCCATTTGAACTTTAATCACAAGTGCATCATTTTGTTCTTTTTTCCCATTTAATGTTAATCGTGTTGGGTCCTAAAGGGATTTGCTTTGGATTTAGATTTGATTTTTTCGGCAAATTCACATCTGGACTCGCTGCAGATTTTTGCTGTGCATGAATCCAATTGTTATAAATGAAATATGAAAATAAAAATGAAATTAATCCATTTTTTTCCATGAGGGTATTGTTAGGAAAGTCAACTTGAAAGTAGAAGTATAACGGCACAAGCCGCACAGCCATTTCACCACTAACAGAGGCAGGTGCTCCCTGTGTTTTCATTGCAACTTGGTAACAAGTACAAGACACAACAGCAATAATAATGACAAAGAAAGAAACAGATGAAGGAGGAGTGACAGCTCAAATCATTCCTCGGTATCCATCCGCTGTTCAGCCAACACTTCTTACCTTCTCTATAAACATTATGCAAATGCAATGTGATGCTGGCAGTAACAGTAAGCAGTAATCATGTTTAAGGAGTATGGGTGGAGAAATCAAACAAGGGTATTTATTATCTAGCGATCCCTAATCCGATAAGCTGCCATCACTTCACTCTGCAGCAATGCCTTTAAAAAGGGAAAGAGGAACAGAGAGCTTCAGTCTGACTTAATGCTCCCTCTATCTCGCTCTCTTATTTGAGGACAGACAAATCTGGATTTGGCAGCGTTATTGTGTCTGACTAGTTGTGGTTAATTAAATGCAGCTGATAATTTGATCTTTTTGTCTTGTGCCTTTTTGTTCTCTGCTCCCAGCCACTGTGGGAGAATGTGCTGTGTGTGTGTGTGTGTACCTGGTATTCCTTATGTTGTGGGGACTTGTCCTTTTCATGGGGACAAAAATCCAATCCCCATAGTGTAAATTATTACATTTTAAGGTGAAGAGATGTCAGGGTTAGGGTGCTAGTAATTGTGGTTAAGGTAAGAGTAAGTCTCCAGGAATTTAATGCAAGTCAATGCAATGTCCTCTGAAGTCATGAAAACCAGTATTTGCATATGTGTGTGTAAGAATTAAGAGTAACTACACTGTCCGATTTGCCCTTTCTTTGTTTTGAATTATTTTTATTGCTATGCAATCTGCATTTTATGACTGTTTCAGGTTGTTATTGACATTGGTGATTAAAAACTGCTATGTTGTGAAGGTTTTAGAGCCAAATTATTTATCTGCTCAGCACAGTCTGACTGCAACAAACACTGCCAGTTGAGTTCTATATTTTATATGCCCCAACAGCAACATGATTCCAAATACAAAACCATTTAAGACAGAGTGGTTGACAGAGTGGCTTGGAAGCACAAAATGATAAGCGGAAAGAGAAAGCAGACTCAGGCCCAGAAAGAAAACAATCAATCAAAAGACCTCCCCCTTTACCCCACATTGCTCTGCCTTTCGTTCTTTATTAAACCTCCTCTCTGCTCACCTTTGACCTCTTTGTGCCCAGCTCCCTTCAAACTCAAAAAGTGAAGCTTTTTGCCTTTTGAACCCAGCAGGTTCCCACCCTAAGGCTGACTGACAATTTGAAAATGTCTCTTTTTTTCCCCTCCCCTCTTCACAGAAGTAAACAACTCATAATGGCTGACCTGCGAGCCACACAACAGATTACTGGTTCAATCCAAATAAACAATAAAGGAAAGAGAGAGCGAGAGAGAAAAACAATATACTGTGTGTATGAACACACACTGCTGTCCCCCTTGGGCTCCACGGCCGCCTGATACCGAGTAGTCGAAGCAACATTTCCTCTGTTCTAGTGCTTTGCTGTCTGAGATAATAAAATACTTACAGAGAAGGGGAGGTGGTGTTCAATATAAAGTTTGTTATCCTCAAGCAATTTGGAGTCATAATAGAGCTGCACTGTAACACACACTCTTAGAGTGAGGAATTAAGACATGTACATTCAGTGGTGGCCTTACCACAAGAAGTCATAGTTCAGTCTGCAAGATGTCCATGTGAATGAGCGAGTATGAGGAGCTACTAACGAGTTTGAAATGTGATGAAACAGTGAAGCCTGTAACTCAGTGAGGTCACTCTGGGTGCAAAAAGGTCAGAGGCGATAGCTCTATGAGAGCAAGGGAAGCTCTGCTTCCTCTAAGATGTCGTAAAATAAACGGTCAAATATAAACGGTTGTGTTAAGATTTCATCACTAAAAGTGCCCTAGAATGCGACCGACTATGTGACTACTTCGTTCAGAATCTGCTGTTTATCACAGATGGTCTGACACAATTTTCTTCCCATACTTTCCTGTAGCAGCACAACGTATTAAAACTAGTGGAAGCTCGGCTTTTGTTGAACTCTGTTAGACAGCACAGACTAGCTTGTTTTCACTGTGGTGAGCGAGACGCTGACCAACGCAGATAAATGTGGCAAAATAGTCACTTCCAGGGAAACTCAGCATCTCTGGGAGTCAGTGGAGCAGTGGGTGGCTGCGGACGGTGGAACCACTTTTTTATTGACAGTACTGTAGAAATAAACATGACACCGGAGCCTTAACTGTCTCAGTCCGTTGAAGATTTTGCAAGTGAAATCTAGAAACAAATAGCGGGAGGTTGTGTGTTTCTTTTGAACATACTTTATAGCGTAAATGAAAATATTATTATAGCATTTTCTAGCTTTGGTTTTACATAATTATCGTGTCCTCCTTGTTCCAGCTGTTTGTTTGTTCATTATTTTTTATCAACACGGGTTTGGTCGTGGGTGAGGGTCACACATTTTCTACTAAAGGAATAGAGGGCAGAAGTGATGTATAAATAACTGGGCCTGAAATGGGCTTCTCCTGTTTCAAAGTCCAGCTACCGCCACTAAAAAAGGCCATGTATTAAAATGAATGTAGTCTTCCGGGATTCATCCTGAAACCAAATATGGAGTGAGCGGGTTTCTGCACCTTCTACTGGACCATGCTGTAATTACATTCAGACTGTGCATCTAGGCTGTATATTTTGAAGTTGCTCGCCCACCCCCCACCCCAAGTTTGAGTGGATATCAGAGTTGAAAAAGGGCCAGACTGAAAAAAAAAGAAAAAAAAAAGGAGAGAGACAGTGAGGCTTTTGGCTGGCTGACTGATGCAGGACAATGTCAACAGCCCTCATACCTCCCCCCCGCTTGCCTCCATTCATTACCCTGCTACACTCTCTCTCGCCCAGTCTGTTCATCTGATCCATCATCTCCAGTAAGCAGTACTGTTAATATGGTCATCAGGGCAACTGCAAACAAATGCACATGAGACAGAGGCTCATCTTTAGAGCATAAACAATAGCCATTGTCTTTCTACTATATATTCCAGTTGCAAGACCTAAAAATTCTTAATTGACAGAAAAAACAAGTGCAAAAAGGAAAGAGAGGACATAAGACAAATGCCAGTTAACAGCTATGAAATAATCTGACCAAATTATACATGAACATAAAACTGACACTAGAAAATAAAGCCTCTTAGTGCTGACGAGCTGTTCAGAGTTGGCATTTCTACTGTTTTAATAAACAACACGGTCCATATTTTCCATGGAAATTGTGAATACTGTGCTAATCTGATTACACGGATACAATCTCCTGTCCACCCATTTTTCCAGCTGGGCTTGAAGGACACAAATGGGTCCCTGCATTAGCACCAGTGATCTCAGTGGAGAATGTTGAAAAGTGTTATTTTACCATGGTTTGACTGACCATGAATTATTGCAATTATGCTTCCAAAGTGCTGTCTCTGCTCCAGGCCACTGAGAGCATGCGTCTATACAATAATACCACAGATTCAGGAAATGCTACTTTAAATTTCTCTGACAGACCAAAGTTGAGGCACAAGTGGTGTTTAACTGCTCTAACCAAGAGGCCCTTTGGGAACTGTCTTTTCTAAAAGGGTGTGGAAGAAATTATGTTGGAGTGCTCAAATGCAAGCAAATCTCTGGTCTGATGTGGTCAGAGGTCTTATGGTCCCATTAACCCCCAGTGTGACAAGCGCATGGAATAAATGTCAGGGCACTGGGTCAGACTGTCAATGCACAATGGCACTTTCAATGAGACTGACCTTACAAGATGAAACCATAACTGCCATATAAGTCAAGCCCCTTTTATTTTAACCCAAACATAACACAAATCCAAAAAAGTAGGTACTGACAGTGACCTGTTAGACCAGAAAACATGTATTCTCTAAAATATTTCGGAGGACTTCCGAAACGTTCAAAATGCATTATGACGAATTTAACAATATAGAGAAGGTAAAACTCAGATTTCTCTGTCTGATCAGTCACTACAACAAAGCAGAACAATTAGCCACAGAAGGATGATTATCAGTTCTTGTGTGTAGGTGGGAACTATGAGACTATGATGAAACTGTGAATGAGGTAGAGCAGTGCTGGTCAAACCAAGACACACTAGTATCTTTTTTTTTCATAAGAAAAGATGATAAACCAGTGTTTCAATAGAACAAATTCATATCAGCAACAACAAGCACACATTCCATCCCTTTATCTCGATCCTTTAACTTCAATCACTCTGCACCATCCATCCATCTATTATTGCATCCATAATCTCCTTGCTATAATCTTCCACTCAACCATCCCCGGTGCATTGTAATCTGCTATAATCTGATGGGTGAACCTCACTGCTCTGTTGCTCATCAGCTGAACTGCAGCTGCTCATTTTTGCTCCTTGTCCATATATGCGAGTGATGCAAGAGTGTGTTTGCAAGACTTATGCATAATATACAGTCCTAGTACATAAAAAGTAAAACAGTAGCCAAACAAACAAACAAACAAAAACAACAGTGACATGGTGCCTCAATATGAGGATTCAAACCTTGTGAAAGTTGTGAGCAAAAGTTGGAGATGTTCAGAGGGTGCATGGGAGTTAAAGGGGGAGGTGAAGAGGTAATGACATGAGGAAAAGATACTGTAGGGGAATTAGTATTGTAGTTTGATTTGGCCTGCTGTCCCACATGGTCAGCAGTTGTGGCTGCAGAGGAGGCCGCACACAGCGTCTGGAGGCAAATAAATTACTTTAAAACAGTGCCTGAAATCCATTAATCCGCAAAGAAACGAGTCCAAATCTTGCTTGAGAATCATTGGATTTTTAAATTTTCTTCAGTATCAAAGGATCCAGTCATATTTGTATGTATATCCATAGAATACAACACACAAAACTATTTATTGCCACAAATGTGAAACGGTTTTCTGGATTTAGTCTAAAACAGGATTGCACACCACTTTAATTCCTGCTATAAATAAACCAGCTAAAAGAAATGTATTCACCACAGTATACCAGAGCCTTTTAGAAACATGACTCGAAACATATAAAGTAATATGTAAATGTAATATTGTTGCATTACAATCCACTGGGGAAAGACTAACTGCATTTCATCTGCCGTTACTGTCTAATTCTCTCCATCATCAGCTCATTTTCATTCTTCTCCACTGTTATCCATTATTCCATCTCTATTTATCTACCATCATTGGTTTTATTCCCCTTCTCTGCCTGTCATTTTCATCTTCTATTGTCCCTCCTTATGACTCTGAAACATCAGGCAGTCTGCCAATACACTGTACATTTCAATTAGAGAAGAAACCTCAGTCCACACACCCACACAGAGAGCGAGAGAGAGCATGTCTTTCTATAGCTGGCACTTAGGAGGACAGATTTAAGTGTGAAGACTTGGTTTTTTGGGTTAGACAGAGGGTTTAGTCTAGGGTAAAGTTGGACATTAGGCATTTTTGGTTAAAGTTTACAAGGAGAGAGCTGGAGAGAGAGAGGGAGACAGAGAGACATTGTCTGTGCATGTGTGTGTGATTGCAGAGCTAGCACTTGGAGCATGTCCTAGAGTGTGACTTTGATATCAGTCTCAGTAATCTAAGTCATTCTCTCCTGTGTCTGCGGATACAAAAGAACAGGTGTGTGCACGCACAGATGCACATATTCTTGCACACACACACACACACACACACCAGATGGCTGACCAAGTTGGGTAGGGTCTTTGTCCTCCATCCTCTCACTCAAACTGTATCTGCACTATTTTACTATGCAGTTTACCTTCGCCCAGTGAGTCTCGAACATTTCTCCAGACAAAACACATCACTGTGTGTGTTTTCACCAACAGGAACACTGTAGCGGAGCATAGAGAGCATGCAGGAGAAATGACAGAAGTGTCATCATCACCCTCACTCACTCATTAGCTCTCAGGTTCCTGGTGATTTAGTCATTCGGCTTCAAACAAACAGCTTTTCCATCGAGAAAAGTTACTTCAGTGTGTGTTGTTCTACCAATGCTACTCCGATGACATCATTAAAAGTGTTCATTCTGAGCAAGCAATGAGGAAATTTACCTTCTTTTAATTTCTCTTTCAGCAAACAAATGGTGACAGCACTCAGTCGCAATGAAATTATGTGTGGGTGAGAGAGAGAGAGAGACAGAGGGTATGTGGAGTGAAGGGTCATCATCCTTGATTGCAGAGGCCACTCGAGACATTAGATGTTCTTGCTGCAATCACAATGTTCACAAGAGTCCAAATCAAAAATCAGGAAGCTTCTGGAGAGCGGCCAATCAATGTCAGGCATCATCAAGGACAATGCTCTGACTCTCTGACTCTCAACCTTCTTATTTTTCCATTTCATTACATCACATTGACCCCCCCCCCCCCATCTCTTTCATTAAAGCTGTAGACGGCTGAATCACTTGAAAAACACTTGATTGTTGAGTCTCATCCCCTGGTTGTCAAATATTAACATTTTGGGCTGGAGGCTCGTTGTCCTGAGC
Organism: Brachirus orientalis; assembly: GCA_016785285.1. Lineage (NCBI taxonomy): Eukaryota > Metazoa > Chordata > Actinopteri > Pleuronectiformes > Soleidae > Brachirus > Brachirus orientalis. The sequence continues at coordinate 4,926,926 of JAFBJR010000150.1, forward strand.
TCCTCCCACCTGATGAGCATGGACAGATGTCACACGCTTCATTAGCAATAGATGACCTGAGGTACCTTATCTATCTTATCTATCTTTGTGACCATGTGCATCTGCCCTCATATATTCAGATGAAAATACCATTTTGAAACAGCACAATCAGAAAATCGTATATGCTGCAATTTAGGATATAAGTTATTTAACACATCTGACCTTGTTAAGGACCTATCGTATTTTTAACGGAAATGATTAATTCTTTGATGATTACTTGATCGTGCATAATCACTGTGCTAACTTCATCAAAGTACACTATGATATTTTGTGGTAATAATATGATAATGCTTTTGTAATGGGGAAATAACATTATGGTAATACCAACTTACTCTTATAGTAATCACCGACTTACATTTTAAAAATGTTTTCATGTAAAGGTATTGCACTGATGGTAGCAAAGGTAATTCTTATTTCCAAGTTATTGCCCAGGATATTTCAGTAGAAATCACATGTTACATCTGTAATGTTATCTCCTTATTGTCACACCTTTGCCATTGTTATTAACAGTCAGGATCATTCAATTACCAATTCACTACATCAATAAAAAGATGGTACTATAACGTGTCATTAGAGCTTTTGATATATTTCAATTCATATCTACTTATCCCTGCATTAATATGTAGAGCAGAGTTACACAGTGAATATTGAGCTAAAGCTGGATTTATAAAGTATATTGCAAAATCAAATAGCAATAACATTATTTGTCAGAAAAATCCCAGTTGTCCATTTTACCCACACCTTTCAGATCTCGCTGCTTCCAGATAATGCACAAAGTTTCTCTGGATGACAAGAACAAAAATGATATGAATCATACGATATGGCTTTCACAGTCAGACGGTTCTCAATTTACTTGGAAATTTTGGAGAGACGCAGAGAGATTCGTAAGACTATCTTGGAAATGTCAAATTCTTCTGGAATATTTATGTGTATTCCTTTAACAGAGCTCTGGGCACAATGTGTCTCCTTCAAATTGGCAACAATCTGTTAAAGATATGGGGTTCACCTGAGGTTTAGATTCATGAATAATAAAATTTCTGCTTCCAGTGGCTATATTTAATCTTTTATTTTATTGAAACAAAATGACTCTATTGATGTCTCACGGTGTCAGACATGCACTTCCCCCTCCCCACACACACACCCACCCACACGACGGTGGATCGGTCACACACTGTTGCACACGTCATTGTCCGGACAGACCCTAGTGTGAAGTGTGAAGTGTGCCATGTGCGTCTGCTCAGACAACAGAAGGACCATGTGTTTGCATTAGTGTATGGGTGTTAGTGTATTAATGGACAGACAGATGGGGCAGACTAGGAACACTTGATGAAGGCTTTACACTGCAGCTGCCCCTTTCTCTTCTCCACTGCAATGAACACTGCGAAACACTCACACTCAAAAATTATATCTACTGGCACCAGTGTGCTTGTGTGTGTGTGAGCTATGGCAGCTGCCCTGGCATCAGGTGGGCAGCTTCCATTCTACGTGAAGAAAGCCCAACTGCTGTAACATGCACACAAACAAACCCCTCCTCTACTCACAACAAACACTGATAAAGATGAACACTCATAACACACTCGTGCACATATGCACAGTGTGTGAGATTACCTATAATTTTAGGATAAGGACCTCTCAGAGACCGACACACACATTTGCACACATAAAAATGTAAAATATACTCTCTGCAGTCCCACACACACAGTCTGTAGCCCTTCCTGTGTCTGTCCTCTAATCAGATGCACATGTATACACACAAACACACACACACACCGTACTTGTGAACGAGATGAACGTAACAGACGCAAACACACTGGCACAACTCTTTTAATCACAACCAGTCAAAACTGAAGGTCGTCACATGTAACAAACACATAGATACTGTACTTACTGTACACATATGGCTCCATCTGTATCGGATCAGAGTAAAATGTACAAATATGCACACACAAATTGCTCCACGCAAGCACAAACACACACCACTGTCACCAGGCACAGAGTCCCCCCCCCCCCCCGCCCCCCCCCCCCCCCCCCCCCCCGAGTGCCATTTGTTCTCCAGATTCACGCCAAATATTGAGACACATGTCCACCCATCACCTCCTGTATCTGTGCAGACACATGTTGTGATGTGAGGAGGTTAGCCAGCTTGAATCAGGACACTGGCACCTGACACCGGTCATCAGCACAACAGCTGTCCCTGAATGCCTCACTGGCTGTCGCTGAGCATCTGAATATGTGTGCGTCTGTTCTTTGTCTGCTCTCGTGGCACTGCATGTCCTAACAGTGTGGCGCTCCGAATCAGTGCTGGAGTTGGTGATGTCTTCATGGGTTAGGGGCCTGGATTTATGCAGTCACAGCGTTAACACTGGCTATTTTTTTTTTTTTTTTTTCTGATGGCACATTTTCCTGGTGTGATCACAATATGCTGTATTCATACTGTATCCACATGTGGATTACATCACTGAAGAAGAAGCCCCTCTTGATAGACAGTGTAGCAGATGGAAGCAGTGGATCATGGAAAAGGTCAGAAATGTAAAATGTGGTCTTCGTATGACTGTCAGCAATAATAGCAATTGTCCTCTGTGTAAGTTTTTGGTTTGCTTACCAGTTGGGCAGCAAAAACATGTGTGCTCGAATTGTACCTCAAAAGGCTAGTTTACAGCATGAGCACATCATCAACCCAAATCATAACAGTTCAAGTATTTTGGGGTTATTGTACTGATCTTACTGCCCTCATTAACCCTATTTCCAGTTTCCAAGAAAAACTTCCACTCCAACCACAAACAACAAAAAGACCAAACTGTGGATGGTTTCAATAAGTGAGGAGTCAGATATTTGCTATTAGAAGTTGCTAGAGGCCAAGTGCTGAGTTTATGTTGGACAAAAAATGGCTCTGAACACGAATCTAAATGGATACTCATGTTGCTGTGTGTCTAAACATCTATAAACTGGTGAGAATTTGGAAGTCATCGAAGAACATGTCAGTTTATCTATTAATGCCGCATTAAGCTACTGCCAAAATAGTGTTTGTTTGGCTTGTGACAACAGCAGTCTTATTTTAAATGATTTACAATAGTTTAAAGAGTGTCTGCTGTAACACTTCACTGTATCAATTTGGCAACATAAAATATCTCTGAATGTAAAGGGCATACTAAAAAAAGGTTGACACGAGCATGGATGTAAGTCTAACGTGAGATATACAGTCACGTAAACTTCCAGAAAACTGCATTACCCTGCATACATTTCAACTCCCCCACCGCCGACGTCTAAACGTAAAGTTAACCGAGCGTCATGGCTCGAGACTGCATCATGTTCTGCTCTTCATGACAATAACATAATGATTTTGTAAAGAAAAAAAAAGCAAAGGTCTGTGGAAAAACAGTGAATATTCATACAGTGCATCTGAAGCGTACACCAGTTCAGTGAGAGCAGCTGACGTTTTGGTGTGAATGAATGTCATCTCACAGTTGATAGGTTTGGCTGTGATCTTTAGTTTGTCTCTTGACGCACGCACACACACATTAGGCCTTCCCACTTATCAAAGATTCATTAGCTTACTAATATATCCATCTAGCTCTCATTGCACGTCACCCATCCATTAACAACTAAGCCATATTCGTCCAGAGGGACTGCTGAGATGATGCTCTGCTCAAGGACACTGGGGGTAATATATATGAAATGATAGCCCACCTGGGAATTGAACCCACGACCACACATTAGTGGCAGCGGCCTCTAATAAGTGATGCAGAACAGTATCATATCAGCCTTCATCCCAGAGGGGGCAGAGATCCTGCTGTTGTAATTCAGATCACTGTGCCAGCACTAAAGACCAACTATTTCTGTATCACTCCATCCTCACCTGACACTCTGCTGACTTTGAAAAAAAGATCCTCTTCTTTTCTTTTTTTTCCCCTTCCTACTGTCCATTTGTCTCATTTTATAGTACACAGTTGGGAATTCAAATACAAATGAGTATAGATAGAGAGGACATTTTTAACATGTGGGAGACAGTTTGATGATGCCTGCTAAAAAAAAATGTATTCATTTTTACGCATGGGATAAAAAAAAAAAAAGACATTTATGCCAATCATTTGCTGAGTGCTGCACAAATATGCCCCCCACTGTGATCAGGCATAATATGTAAAATATTACAGTTATTTATAATCTATATTAACACCATGCTGTATCAGGGTTAGGTAACACTGAAGCATTTTAATGGGCTATGCTTGGTATGCAGTGTAAAGCCCCTTCCCTTATCTATTCCTTGTTTGCACTGTCTGTCAAAAACGCCTACCGTATTCCATTATAACGATCATCTCATGTACAGTGTTGTGAAAGCGACGGTCTATCATTTCTTTAATGCAACATTTAGGAGGGTTTATTGGCAGAAATTGATAGTACTGTGCTTTAGTATGTCTGCGTTAGTGTATAATCACTGCAAAATAAAACTTGCCTGAGAATAAGCCTTTTATATGTACTTTGCACAAAGGCCTTGCTTCACGGAGGCTGCCATCGAGCGCCACCTTGTTTCTACAGCAGCCTGAATAAGACAAACCAACCAGAGCAAATGATTCGCATTTTGAAGCAGAAGCTCATTACGCAAATGAAGAAAATCCTTAATACGTACATGTGTGTGGAGGAGTCCTTTTGTCATGTCCGCTCTCTTGGGTTCGAGTCTTTTATGTTTAGTTTTATTTTTACTTTGCCTGCCCTTTTTTTCCTGTGCCTGTGTTTTACGTTTTATTTTCTAGGAGGCTGGTTGGTTGGCTGATCTCCACAGCTGCTTCTCATTTCCTGGTCACCTGGTCCTCGTCAACTCATCAGCTTCTACCTTTAAATACGGTGACTTCCTGCTGCCAGGTGTCAGAGCGCAAACGTTTCTATGGACGGTAACAGTCGCCACGCTCTGATGCTACGCAGTGTTTTAGAAAGTTTTTCTCAATCATTTTCTCATGTTTTTCTCCTCATTTTTCTAGTTGTTCCTGTGCTCTGCCTTTGTGTTCTGGATCCTTTTTGACTGAATCAACTAATTCCTTTTTTTGACCTTGTGAATAAATCACCTTGAACTTTGTAGTACCGTCTCCGTTTCCAATTCTGGGTTCAGTTAAGTTCACGTAAACACTACCGTTCATTACACATTTATTCGTTACCATCTGCATTCTCACTGTTTGAGGTCACTAATTCTTACACACTGGACCTTAAAGTGCTGCATGTGTATTTTATGCTGAAGATACAGTAGCATGTGTGGAAGACTGGCATGGCCTGCATGAATTGACTAACTAGGCTTTCAGCAAACTCTCGTTCACCCACTGATACGCCAGTGATAGTGAGCAACCGCTGGGGTTCAGTCTTGCTTAAGGATGCTATATGAATAGTGCAGCAGTGGGGGGTGCGCCCGCCCCTTGGGGGGGCGTGGAGTTATAACAAGAGAGCGCCGCAAGGCCAATCATGCATGCAAATGAGGCACGCTGCACTGCTTGCAAATAATAGATAGTTTGTGAAAAAAAGTAGCAGGTAGGGTTTTTTTTTTTTTTTTGTGGTCTTTTTTTTTTTTTTTTTTATTCTACCTCCTCAGAATTCAACTAAATGATTAACCTGTCAAGGACAATAAAAAGTCTGCCCAAATACACGTATTCAATCAGTCAGTCCTCCTGCCTCCGCGCTCTTTCTCCCTATCTCTCTAATCTGCACGGACACCTACACACACATGCACAGTGTTTGACTTTAAATCTGTAAACTCAAATTAGGTAAATACACTATGAGAAGAGACGACAGTGTGTTGTGTATTAATTTAAGTGATTGAACAGGCAAGCTAAAAAAATGCACTCTACATCCACCCTCTGCCTATAATAGTTTCAGTATATTCATCTGTGTGTATGTATTTGTGTCCTTGTTTTTCAGGAGCCTTTTCATCAACACTAACCCCTGTAAGGGTCACATTGAGACCAAAGCCTGGACCTAATGGGACAGAACCTAATTTCCGAGGCTATAGTTGAAGTCAGCATTAAGATGTGATTTGCAGTTCTGTTTAAGGGTTAGGTATTGAGGTTAGGATTGCTTTTGGGAGAGGGATTCGTTGAGGATTCATTCTCTGATCCACAGCCACTCCTCTAATTTCGTTACTCCTTGCTGTGTTATGTAAATTAAAAAATATATTAAAACTAAATTAGATGTTCTATTTTGTAAGCCAAAACTCTTAGCAGAGTCTGTAAAAAAATCCTTCAAATCACATGATTCAGTTGTATGTAGATAAATAACATGAGCATTTCAAAGTGGGTTTATTACATTAACTTTTGCATCCGCCTCACTTTGTTCATCAGTCTCTCTCTCTCTCTTTCCCCTCTTTTCTCTGTCCCTCTAAGTACGTGTACCTCTCCCTCTCCCTCTCTCTTACAGTAAATTGATTTGACAGAGACGGCATCTTGTTACTGGCTGACATAAACTAATGTACTAATAGTGAGGGGAGGTGAGGAGAATGAGGGAGAGGAGAGAGTGAATGAACAGTGGAGGAGAGAAGGACAGTTCACCACACACAGACAGAGAGATGAGGTGGGACACTCTCAGGGGAGGCTGATTTGTGGGCATCTAGCCCAGCTCTGTGGGGAGAGAGAGAGCTGAAGGTGACATATAAGAGAAAGGCGCTGCTGGGGAAGGGTGGGGGGGGGGTCGTAGATCCAAAAACTGTAAGACCAGATGAGAAGGGGTGCATGAGTGGAGAGAACAGGATGATAATTCAGTCAAACACACAGTATTACCTCATGCATGATTTACACACCAGTGCTCCCTCAATAGGCTCTTGCAGCAGCTGCACACAGGCTCACACACGCACACACACACACAAACACACACGCATAAGCACACAAGTGGAACAAAAACACTATTCCTCAGACACATTAATATTTTACTTAATATATATATATACTGTATTTTCTCATAGTGGCAAGCACATGCAAGTGTGTAAACTAAATATATCACATAAAGGCTTCAATTGTCTGCCACACTGCGGTCATCTTTTTCAGGTAAACCCCCATTCAGACCTGGTATTAACATCTGTACTGTGATCCTATCACGTCTGGATCACACTCTCTAAACACTGGCTCCAAATCCGTCCCGAATGTTTGAAGAAGCCCGTGGCCACATTCCTGTGTGTTCATGCGTGAATGCAATCTGTCCTCAAAATGCGATAGGAACCACCTTCTCAGCAGACATCCACTGATTGGCTGCAGTTTCACAGGTAGTGTTTTTCACACTAATCAGCACTCATACAGTGATTTACTGTACTTGTATCCACCAGCACACTATTAACACCAATTGCCTTCTTTCTAATCTCATTTCCTGTTACAGCAGTGTGAGTAGTGCTTTGATTGACTTTGTTTCTCCCGACTCTTTTCTGTCTGTTTCTCGGGCAGACACACACACAGACACGTTGACATTAGACACATCGGTACAGTCAAATTTGTTAAAAACATTCGTTTATTCTTGTGAACAGACATGACACGAGTGTATTTAAATACAGGTTGGACTAAGTCAGATCTAATCTCATATAGTCACAGGTGAAGTATCCAGGATGCATTTTAATGCCATGTGTGAACTGTTGTATTTCTATTGGATGTTAATATAAAGGCTGATCAGGGCCTTAGCTAATAGAAGAAAATTGCAAAACAGCTGGGTGCAAGATAGTAATAAAAGAAGCACCAGCATTGCTTACATATTCTGGGCTATTAGTTGGATTATTATGTTTTTAAATAGCTGGTTAAGACTGTGTTGACAAGTGCATGGGCACATACTGTATATTTCAGGAGTATGTTTTTTTTTTGACAGCCTGGTCGTTAAAAAGTAAAAATATCAGACCAACATTGGTATCAGATAGATAGATTATAGGTTGTGATATTGGTATTAAACAAGAAAAAGTGATATCAAGTATTGTAAATTGTCTAATCAAGCCTTAGAGCAGCAAAATGTAGTAATTTACATTATGGGGACTTGATTTTTGTCTCAATAAGGAAGACAAGTCCCCATAATCTGACTGTGTAAACAGATTTAGGTCCCCCCAAAATAAGGAAGACCAGCTACACACACAAAAGGCCTGTGAAAAACCTGTTGTGTGCGGTGCAGAGACAAATAGGTATTTCACCAACTTCAAGTTAATGGGATAAAGATGGAATTAGTGTGTTCAGGTGTTGTGCTCATTATGAGTGTACACTGGAGAGACGAAGCACTCACACTCACACACAGAGAAGGGGAACAGACAGTGGCCAAACCGCAGATTATCAATCATCTCTACCAACTCTGTGTTTTTGCCATTTAACCAGACTGAGCAGCCGATGCGCTCCTTCAATCATCATCTGCCAGTCTAAATGCTAGTGCTAATTAGCATTCACATGCTAAATTACCTCTCATCCCATGTTTCCTGATTAAGCTTAATCATTCTGACAGCTAGTTTTACTGCGAAGCTTTCAAGAGCTGATACATGCACAACCATGTGAAACTCCGGGAAGAGATCTGACGTTCTCTCGCATTCCCTGGATAGTTGGATTTGAAGAGCTGGTGCGCTTCTTGGTACACTGCTTACACAAGTGGTTCTCAACCCGAGGGCAGGACCCCTCTAATGGGACATTAGGTCAATCCGGGTCTCAACCTGATTTATAGGCTTTAAAATTATTTTTAGCCTTACTCATCTTTCCCTCTGGATAGTTTTATATTTTAAGGTCTCTATCAATTATTATAATAAAATAATGAGAGTTATACGAAGGATAACGAGTCTTCTGGGAACTGCTCAGAAGTGGGAGATGAAACTCAGCTCTATAACTACAGAAAGTACTAATACTACGCTGTAGAAGTGCTCCAAAAGTGCAGGGAAATACACTTAACCACTACCCTAAAGTAAAACTGGTGGTTTTGTGGGGGGAAAACCCCCCCCCCCCCCCCATGACATTCTACACACTGTAATCCAAACTACCACTAAGTCTGTCAATTTTTGTCATGTCGTTCCCCGTTCATGCTTGGAATTCAAAGTTATTCATGTAGTGGAGCGCCCCCCCCCCCAGCATGCTTGGTGAAGATATGATTAGAGTTCTCCCGTATCGTTGGTTTGTCAACAAATGCACGTTACCACAGCATATGTTTAATGACAGTTGCAACAGTCTGTACTGTTTTCAACTTTAGGTTGATCCCGAGAGCAAAAACTACATTATGTCACTTTAAATGGTAGTAAAGACTAAATGGAGAGGTAATAAAGTAAAACATTTTCCTATGTCTGTATATAATATATATATAAGCACACATATTCGAAAATTCTACTTGTATAGCACAGTAGCACCACCCACCTTTGGACAACTCAAAACAACAGATACTGCACCTATAAACTGTAATACTGGTGATATGCCTTCCTTTATATACTACTAAAATATGTTGCTATATTATGACTCAGTACACAACACACTGGTTGTTATCAGTGGGTGTAACCGAAGTATGGATGGGTGGACGGATGAATGCTCTGTAAGTTACTGCTTTGACACAGCAGCTGCACATTTTGCCAGAGAGTGAATCTGAGTGGAAGGGACATGCAGGTGAAGCCCTGGCCCCCCTCAGCAGCTCCGAGAAGATCTCCAAGTCTAACCAAGGCAGTGAAGTGCCAGCATTGTGTCAATCAACCTGTTGGCACAATTACCTCAGCAGTGCCGTACTCCAATCCTGTCACTCAGACTATCTTCCAAGATAGAAAAGATGGGTAAAGTAATTGGATTTGCTGCTAGCAGGGAAATGATGAAATGACATGAAACCATCCCTCCTCCCACACGCACACATGCACCTTCACACTCCTCAGTAAATCTCTCTATTCCTCTCACTCGTCTGTCTTGCTTGCCTGTTTTATTCTGAAACCTGGAAATACATCAGGCTGTTGAGGGGTTCTTTTCATCTTTCCTGATGTGGTGCTAGTGCCTTGTTCTCCCAGGTAGACAAAAGCGGTGACAACCTGAGGTGAATTAAAGGATTTCCAGGTTTTTATGTGGTAAACTGAGGATGTACCTGGTAAACTGAGCAAAATGCAACACACACTGCAAACAGGTGCGCCACCTACACTTCATCTACACCTTTTAACCATGGTTTTTGACTGAAAATGGTGTAGAGATACTTGTTTGCTGTGGTTGAAACATCTGAAACGAACTACAGCAAATGGAACTAAAAATTCTGACACTGGAAGCCCAGTATTAGATTTAGAGTATTTAGCTACAGGTTTATAATTAAATTATAACTTGGGATAAGCCAATACAAAATTCAGTGTATCTGTAAAACTCTAAATACTGAACACATTCTCAGATTAAAAACAGACTGTAAAGACAGGCACATTGATGTGAGTTTGTGGACTTGACTAGAAAAAAAGTCAAATTTTTTCAAATTTACAAAGACTATCTTGGCTGTGATATCCGTATCAGCAATATCCATACAGCCAGCCATATTTGCAACTACTGTTTTCATTATGCATCTTTATAATGTGGTGATTCATTTCTTGATTTATGATGATGACATTCGCATTAACAAATTGACCAAAATAATTAATTATGATAACAAAATAGCTGTAAAAATCAGTCTGATCAGCTCATTGATTAATTGTTGTAGCTCTGCTCATATTTGTCATGCGCATCCTACATTGTGTGTTGTACAATCTACATCGTAATGATTATATATCTAAAGTCTGACATCCAGCTCAGCATGTACTGTGTATGCAGCGCTAGTGTTTTGTCATTGTCTGCAGTCTTTTTTTCTAACAACAACTGTAGCCTAACAAAGTCCATACTGTGCCATTAAAACACAGGAATGAGCCTTCATTTTAACAAGGGGTTCTTAATCAGATGTCCTCCACGGTGCCACATAAAACCAACAACGACAATAAAAAGACTTCACCAACAGAATGCAAATGTGATATGGATCAAAATCCTCAAACAGCGACCTACAAGGACAACAAACACAGCTGACTAATTTTAGTCTTTACACAGTGCTCAGGGAAAACCTATAAAGGAAGATGGTCATTAACTTAATGTAAGTAGTGGACATGTTTCTTAAGGCTCATTTATGCTGCCTTTACAGTGCATATGAAAAGAGATGAATCTGTTTCAAACGATATAACCGTTCCTGCCCACATAGTTTCATGAGTTAAATTGGTTCGCTGTTTAAGCAATGTAATGAAATGTGGCCTTAGAAGTCAGACATTTTTTATTTATTTATTTATTTATTTATTTTTTGACTGGATGGACAGTGTTAGTGCCAGTGATTTTAGTTCAACAGTAAGTTGCTCTCTCCCTCTCTGATCTCCATGATCAGGTACATAAACTAGTTTTGTCATGGTTGAGGTGTAAACCATTGTGCCATCCATAGTTTGATGTTTCAAAGACTGTTAAAAGGGGCATCTATTGGCCCTGTGTCATCAGGAGACACTGATGTAAAGTTCTGTGTCATCAGCACAGAGATGGAAATGTATACCATGCCTCCTCATGTCATAACTGAGTGATATCATTAAAACAATTTTAAAGTTTGGAGCTTAAAATTAAACCTTGGGGAACACCAGTTAAATGTACAACTTTTGGATGAGGATTCATTGAATCTTACAAAGAATTCGACTGGTGAGATAACATTTTAATGCACTTGAAGGATAATCAATCTCAGTAAAGAGATATTGTTCTTGTATGTTGTTGGAGATCATTAAATAATTTCTCTAAAACTTAAACTTAAAGATTTAAAATGGCAAATGTAATGTTGGTCCATTGTGAGGTGTCAAGGTTGTTTCTCTTCAGAAGACATGTCTTTGTCTTTGCGTCCAAGAGTCATGTCACTCAATTTTTTGGTGGTTCCGTGTTGCATGTTTCATCAATATCTGTAAGCTTTAAGAGGAAGTGCACAAAAATGAAGGAAATGAACACAGAGTGTGGACTGAAGGCTCTGTCTGATTCCGAATATGCATCTAATGTTGTGCATAAATGAGCCTTGGCCAGTCAATGTCTTCGATTAGGCTGATGTAAAGCACCATACACCATACGGAGTAAATCAAAGCTCGATCTGTCTCTCTGTCCTTCTCTCTCTCAAACGCACACGCACAAATACAAAGCACAAAGCTGCCAACACTTATCGGATGGACTGCCAAGGATTAAGATTTACACTAGTGATTATATATTCATAGATCAATCGATACAGGGAGTCGTGCAGTCGAGACATGTCCACGCAGGCAAACACACATTTAGCAACAGTCGCATTCTACAGATTCTAATGAGTATGTGTGTCCGTGCATGTGCCTATACATCAATACTCTGCAGCCTTACATTTCATTAGGCCAAGGAGCACAGTTTAACTCCCAATGAATAGCAATAAAACCATGTGGCCCGTGACCATCTTCCATCTGCTGCGTTTTTCTTTTTCTAATCCAAACTCTACCCCCTTTTTTTCCTGTCTTCAATTTTAGTTTGTACAAATCTAGTTTAACAGTTGCTAACCTAGATTTGTAACAGTCCTCAAATGCGTGCAATTTGAAAGCGATCACCTCCGATGACAGAGGAGAGACTTCTCCGGCACCAACAAATGCAGCAGCCTCATAAACTGCCTATTGCCTGAGACTCTGCTGATTTATAGTAATTGTAGTCCTGTCTCGCCATTTCCCTGCCTGTATAGAAGACTGTGTGTTACTGCAGCAGCTGCATTGATCTGTGTATGGACACCAGCAGCCCCCACCTCCATATTCACCACCTCCTTCCATCCCGGGCACAGGAAGACTCGCCGGCTGAGCGGAAATGGGATTCCGATCAGTGGGATATCATCCAGGATCTGCTGACCCCACATACCCGACAAACACACAAATCATCTGTCTGCACACACACGCTGATATAGTGCAGGGGTCAGGTGCAAGGACTAGTGGGCTAGGTTTCAGTCGACTTAGCAAAACACAAGAGACAGGAAGCTATGTAGGGAGACGCGTGCGTGTGTGTGTTTTTGTGGTTTTGTGCATTCTATCATAGTCTATGAGAGTACAGAAATACACTGAGCTGATGCTTAAACAGTGGCATCCAAAATGTTGCAGCTGAATATTCCAGGAGCATTTTTCATGTGATGAAGAGAAAAGTGGAAACACAAAGTCATCACAATAAATAATACTGGACTTGGAAGAGAACTCTCTAAACTTTTCCAAGGTAAATGCAATGAGATTAAAGATATAACAACAAAGATTTATAAAAAAAACATAGGACAAGACTAATGTTATATATTTTGTTGTGTAGCATTTTTAAATCCATAGTAATAAGTATTTTTATTCAAGGTTATGTGTCCTTTTGTTAGGTTGCCTTTAGGCTGTGTATTGTCTTTTGTATTACTCGCACTCACTCACTCACCTTCTACCACTGTATCTGCCATAGCTGACATAGTGCGAAAGGCGGAGTTTAACCCTGGAACACTGGGTTAAACTCACAGGGCCTCTCACACTCATACCTAAAGCCAATTTACCTAATTCCCAAATTAAATTTATTTATTTGTCACTAAAAGATCACAAATAATAAATCACAACTTTCTATTTGCTGATTCCCATGATCCCACGCTACTTCCTGATGTCATCAAACTGGGTCTTTTGTTAGTGTTTAAACTAAGTGACCCCTAGCAGTAGCAATTACATATACATACATATACATACATAACTTTTTTGTAAAAAAAAATGTACTAAAGAGGACATTCACTGGAAAATCAAATTTCTGATGTTGTTTGGTGTGTCCCTGTGTCCTTCCTGTATCTAAACATCACTAAAGTGTCACAATAAACACTTCAGCCGCTTCTGAGAAAGAAGGGCTTCTCTGTTTACCTGAGCTCGAGCAAGCGGTTTTGAAAAGTCCACTTTAGTTAGGTAACTAGCACTTTGCCGTGCAACGAACGAGTAGGAATGCACTTGGTAGCTGGCCAATCACAAGAGACTCAGTGTTCTGGGGGGCGGGCATTAGCTCAGAAACAGAGCGCTTGGTCAGATGCTGTCAGAGATGAGCAATAAACTGGCCCAATCTGAAGAGACTATGATGTTTTTGACCATAAATATTATTTAATTTACATCAGTAATCTTGATTTTTGGTTCAAAAAGACCATTCTATGCGATTTTTAAATATAATATATGTATACTATTGCAGAGATTAGGCTAATTGGACACTCTAAATTGCCCATAGGTGTGAATGCAAGAGTGAATGATTGTCTGTCACTATGTGGCCCTGTGATGAACTGGCGACCCGTCCAGGGTGTACCCCGCCTCTCGCCCTATGTCAGCTGGAGTTAGGCACCGGTGCCCCCCCCGCGACCCTCATGTGGAGGGTAAATCATTAGAAAATGAGTGAGTGACTATACTATTGCAGTTCGTATACTCAGGTGACTGTGAACTTCAGCAACATGGACACATGCGCATGTGTCCTGCAGAGGACAGAGAAGACGAAACACGGCAGCTCAGCTGGATACCAAGTGAAGAGGCAGCTGATTGGCACACACACCAGGTGGTCTACTCAAAAAAGCATACCACACACAACTGAGAATTTTCTATGCACTCAGGAGAAACCTAAGAGATCATCTTCCTCCACCTTAAAACTACTCAGAAAACCCTTCAAGGCTCTTGACAATCCAGTAAGTGGACCAACAAGCAACACTCAGCAAGAAAAAATGCACACAGCTCTAGACAGTATAGCAGCGGGAACTCCACTCTTCATATCATCCAACAGCGAAACAAACACACCCACGCACGCCCACAACCACACACACACACACACACTATCAATGCAGGAGAAAACGTGCATCTCCACTGCGTTTTCCTTTAAACCTGTGTCTTATGTGCTATGTTTCAATGCATTAAATTGCATAGCAAGCAGTAAAAAGCCATTTTTAGTCAAAACATACACAATATGCAAAAAAAAAAAAAAAAACACACACATGTAGAATATAAGATGCCTACCTTCTTCATTCTCCCGCTGCGAGTGCCAGTGAACGCCACAGTGTGTCCACGGTAATTATAGGCCGCCACAGATGTCATGCCATCATCCTTGTCCACATAAAGAGGGATGCCCTCGATGGGGCTGGTGCCCCCTAAAGGCTGGTTGAAGTCCTGGCCGCAGAAGTTATCGTCAATCTGCAATGGCTGGGGTGTGGGGTAGAAGGGGAGACAAGGCCATTAACTCAAACATCGACACCTTTAAAAATCCCCTCTCTCATTAAACTAACATTAATTCCTAAATACGGGGGGAGGTTTTCACTCTCCCCACCACTTAGTAGACATTTTATGGTGCTGGAGCAAAGCCAGGCTGCTGCAGATTTAGTGAGAAATGGTGTGAAATTAATGGCCGTTGTTAGGAAAATTAACTTCACTTTCCTGGACTCACTTTTTAGGACTTTTTCAAAAAAAAAAAACAAAACAAAAAAAAAAAAACTAATCGAATCGAAGCTGTTCTTCTGTGACGAGTGTTTTTCTCCTCCGTGCAGTCCTCCTTTGATTATTTCAGTACATGACGACAACCAAAGCAATTTAGCCTCTCAGCATGTTTTGACTGAGTGAACAGCTGTTTGCTAATGTTTTAAATATCGATCTCTCTGTATACAGCTTTGGCAGTGTAGTTTCTAATAAGAGACGAGCCAATACTGTGAGTAAATCAAATGGAACTGGAGAAAACATGGGGGGGGGGGGGCTGGGACACACGGGCAGAATACAGCAGATGACAGAGAAATGACAGAAAGTAAATTAGAGGTCAGATTAGCATACCATCACTGAAGTGTCTCATATGGCCACCGTGATATGCCGATATGTCACATCTGATTTATGAGTATACTGTACATGTGTATGTATGTGTGGGGCTTGTATAATAGGCATGTCATTAAAACCCTGTGATAGCTGTGTATGCATCCCCCGTTTCTGACAAGTGTAACAGAGATAATCGACAGCAACAGAATTACTATGGTGACCGCCCCCCCCCCATCCCAACCAAACACACGCACACACACTCTCTCCTGGTGAGAAGCCAACTGGGAAATGCGGAACTTCATTTGCACAACTCTCTGACAGGAGACAACGTATATGTCAACCAAAATATAAACAGCTGGTGACTTTAATTCTCTAGTCACACAGTATTTGATCCTCGAACATGGAAAAATATGAAAGACAGTTGTGGTTGTTTCAGGTTTTAGTTTGAGCGACAATGGCTTTATTTGCAGCTGTTTTGATTCTCCTCAGTGAGAAAACAAGCTTGACTGACGTTCAAGCCACGTTCTTCACGTCAAGTCTATACCGTCGCGATTTGTTGCAACCTGCAACCTTTCCACCCTAAAATGTATAAAAATAAACTAAAAAAAAAAAAAAAAAGAATTATTACACAAGCGCTTTTAGAGAGAATTATAAGCACGCACACATTTCTGCTGATATGTATGATTTACATAAACATGTTCTCAATTTTGGGGAATGTTTTGAGAGGAATTTGAGAGGGAAAAAGGAGGACAAAGGAGAGCAAGTAAACTAATGGAAGGGAAGTGAAGTGATGCAGGGACGATGGAGACAGATATGATGGAGGGGGAGGAGGGTAGAAAGGCACAAATCAAGAGAGAGTGAAAGGCAGGAGGGGAAGGAAGAAGTAATAGAGCACAGAAAGAGATGGCCATGCCTCAGCAACAGCATGAACCCTGGAGTTGGGTCCCTGCCATACAGCTCCCCTTGTTTCCTCTGATGAAGTCAGAGCAGAACCAGACTCCTATTCCATTTCTTTCACTCATTTCCCTTCTATTTTTCAACCAATGCTCTTTCCCCTCTTTTTCTTCCTTCTCTAGATTCACATACTGTATGTACCTCATCTTTTTTTTTTTTTCAAAGTTCCCAAATGGCGGATGGGAAATCATTTCTATCCCAGAGGGTTGTTCTTTTTTTTCTTCTTTCACATGCCTGCAGCTGTCTGAGATCATCTTTCTTTCCTCCCTCCCTTTATCGGGATGATATTCCTGGGTTGCAAGAATCAGGAGGTCACATGATCATAAAGATGAAATGCTGCTGTAGCTTTTTCTCAACTAGGATGAGAACATGGGGCAAAAAAAAAAAAAAAAAAAAAAAAAAAGAGAGTCAAAAGCTTTGAATGTCTACTGTATTGTTCTGACTCATCATAAATCAAGACTGCTGTCCACTTGTCCAAAACAATACCGGAGTCACGTTGTTTGTAATAGTCAATTGCTAGAGCGTCACTGCCCTCTGATTTATTTACACCGGACGCCTCTCTCTTGTAAACTCATCTGCATTCCCAGTGTTTGCCTTACACAGAAGTGAGATCGCCATCTTCCCATCGCTGTTGACGGCATGCTGAGGATGCTAATGGTTTGTTATGTTTAACCTGACTTGCATCATTACCATAGAGTCAACAGCTCAGATTGAGGCACAGTGGAGCGTTCAGTCGACGTGTTTTCACTGCAGACAAATGTGGCTTCACACAGACTTGGCATCTGCTCACTGTGTTGTGCCTAGTAGACATGCAATTCCTACAGTGATGTGTTGAGGTAATGCTCAATCGTTCTGAGACACAATGTTTACTTTTTTTTACCTCCCACAAAAGACGCTTTAGTCTTTCTGTCCGTCTATGAGTAGTATAAATGAAAAGCAGGGCAGATTTCAATCATTTTTAGGGATGCATGGTCATGGTCCAAGGGTGATCCAGGTACAGATTAAATATTTAATAGATTAAATGTTGCAAAACAATTACTTTATAAGACAGGGGAGTGCATTAATCTCATGGGAGACCAAGTGTGGACGTTATGCTCTTTGAGTGCTTTCTCTTTCTTCAATCAGTCCTTTTACACTGTATCCCCAGAAAACAACTAGAAAACAGTCAGTGGCGTCAGAAGATGACCCCATCGCCACTACAATGCATGCGTCAGATACTGTAGCTAACTGATCTTTAGAATGAATATGAGAAGAGTTAAGAGTCAAAGACCCAGAGATGTATCAAATGCACCCAGATGTCAAGCACGTGTAAAAGCATCTGCGTCTTGATGTCACATGTGTGAGCTGTTCTCCTTCATGCAGTCAGTCAGTCAGTAAATCCAAGATACTGTCAGTGGATAGAACTACTCCCGGGTTTTTGTGCCCTGTTACACTGACAATGGCTTATGTCCCTGTTGCTCCTGACACATACTGTCGAGAAAATGGCCCCAGTGATTTCACCAGACACAACAGTTTAACCGGTAAATGATTTCCATGAGTTGTTATGGGTGAAGTAACAGCCTGTTTCACTCACAAAGTGCAGCCCATACTAGCTTACACTGTTTGTTAGGCTGCTTTAGGCAGTTAAAGAGCTGCAGTCATCACTATGGATTTGGGTATATAGCTCAAGAGAAGATATGACATGCTCATATTGGACATAGGTTTAAGGCCACTTCAGAGGGAGAACAAGGAAGTAACTTTTCTGTTTAAGAAGTTAATCCTAGTTATGGGTGCCTCTGCTGGTTGCAAAAAAACAAAAAACAAAAAAACAATTTGAATGGAAGTCTATGGGAAAATGAGCCTACTTCTCACTTGCCTTACGTCAGTAAAAATTGACATACTGCCACTCTGTCACGTGAGGCGAGGCAAATTATAAACCCATCAAGAGGAAAATGGACGACAAAGCATGGCACATGTAAGTGGACGCCAATGTGATTGACAGTTCATCTGAAAGGTGACATCTGTGGGCTACCAGAAGTAGATATGCCATCAAACATATTTCAAGTTATATTTTATGACAGCATTTAGTGTCTTCAAATAGTTTATAAAGGGTTTGGTGTAAATCCTTTACTGGGTCTCTAACATAAGGTGACCTGCTGTAGTCCTTTATTAGTTCTTTTACAGGCTCCATATAGTTTGTCCCTGTTGGCCTCCTGGACCTCTGACTGTGTTATTATTATTAATACACACAACTTATACTCGGGCCTCTGTACATAGCTTTATCTCTCTCTCACTCTCTCTCTCTCTCTCTCTCTCTCTCACTCACACACACACACGTGTTCTATTTCAAGGGGGTTGGACAAGGACAGAGTCCCCTGTGTTGTCCTTGCTGAAGACCTTTGCTGTACACAGGCGCAGACTGGCCTCTGGCAAAAAAAAAAAAAAAAAAAAGAAAAAACTCTCTCTCTCTCTCTCTCTCACACACACACACACACACACACACGCACGCACACTCGGCACACAAACCCCTGCCAAACTCGCGCTGGGTGAATGATGATGGGGCGATCAGGGAAAGAGTGGGGCAAGTGAGATCAAGGCAAAGGAGAAGAGACTAGGAGAGAGAAAGCCATGGAAGAAAGCAGGGGAGATAGAGAGGAGAGACACAGAGTAAGGCTAAGGGTCAACAACGCTCTTGTCGCCACTAATGAGCTTCAACCTAGAAATAAAGAGGCAGAGAGAGATAGAGGGACAGATAAAGAGAGGGAGAAAGGACGACTATTCAGCTCCATGATCTCTCCATTATCTGTGTTGGAGCCATGCTTTGGTCCCACAAGATGTGGTGCTCTGAAGAACCACGGTGAAGTTAACCACGGTAACCGCCAACACGCACATTCACACACAACAGGTGCACACACGTCACACCAATACACCTCCGCTGTAAAACATCAACTGCAGTGACCTTGTTCTGACTTTCCTTCTGCCACTTCATTTGGAACATGTTACAATGTATTTAATTTGAGTTAAAATAGATTTAAATGCCCTTTTAGTGTACAGTGGAGTGCAACAACACTTATATTACATCATGTGGTGTGAAGCTTGTTTTATCTTAAAAAATATATTTTTGGCCGTATTTCCCATGCAATATTATGGATGCAAAACTGCAGTAAACACTACACCACACTTGGCCAGGAAAATGATCCTTGGCCCATTGTCTACCTAACAAGCTCCAATGAGACTAGTATGTATAAAAGGCTTGGATGGATCCTGACATGGAAGGCTGTGGGTTCGACTCCCGGCTCTACTAGTCTGCATGTGGATGCTTCCCTGGATAAGACGTTTCACCCCATGTTGCTCCTGACAGCTGTGCCAACAGCATGTGAATAGGTGATAGAAGATGTGCTGCTCATAGATGTAGATGATAGCATCTTTCCTGTGCTACTTGTGTACTGCAATGCGTGTGCGCGCGTGTGTGTGCATCCCCCTCTCTCTGTTGTCAGTTCACTGCAGTGCAGTTTATGGGGAATGAAAGTAGCTACATCTGGCTAATAGACTTGAGCAGCTTGTTTTTGAAGCCTTCATTCATTTGCAGAGATGTAAGCAAACACTGAAAGATCACATCATGTTGAGAGAAGAAGAGAGAATGGGCAAGTTAAAGACAGGGATGGAGGTAAACAGAGAGAGAGAGAGAGAGAGAGAGAGAGAGAGAGGTTGTTTTCAACATGGTCTCCTGAGAGCCAACTGTCTCAAGCACCTCATCATCCAGCACTGGCATAAACACATTGCTCCAATCCCATGGTGAATGAATGTGTGTGTGTGTGTGTTTCTCTGAATGTGTCTAAATGTGTGACTGCTCATGTATGTGTGTGTGTGCGTCTGCGTGTGCATGTGTATGTTAAACATAGGCTCACGCCTCATTCCCAGGCGACAGCGAATAATGTTGAAGTGAGAGTTGTGCCACTGAGACGCGTTGGCTGATGCAATGAACAACAGAACTTGCAAAGTGGAAAAAATGCATTTAATTAAGTGAGGGTTAGTGTGTGTGTGTGCTCCTCTTTTTAGAAAAAAGAACTAAGAATACACACACAGAGAGAGAGAGAGAGAGAGAGAGAGAGAGAGAGAGAGAGAGAGAGAGAGAGAGAGAGAGAGAGAGAGAGAGGCAAGCAGACACATACACACTCCTGGCCTTCATCCAGGTATTTGTTGTGACTTGGCGTTGGAAGCGGAGAACAGCACTGGTTGGCCTTTAGTTTCCCCCAGTGAGCCAATATCTGCTCTCTAATTGGTTGTTAATGAGTGTTTGCGTGTTTGTGTGTATGTGTGTGTGTTTGTTTGTCAGGGTTTATGAAAGAGAGAGAGAGAGAGAGAGGTGAGAGAAAGAGGCTGTGTGTGTGTTTTTTTTTTATGTTGAGCAGAACAAAGTTGGGGGGGGGGGGGGTTGCAACCGAGGATCTTAAACATCTGTCTCACAGACCGGGCCATTCAAAGCCTTGACCTGCTCGAGCACAACGACACACACACGCGTGCACACACACTCTTTGTTGTATCATGTGAATGCGTGTGAATCTCGATGAATGTGCGTGTGCGTGCGCATAGGAGGAATGGGGAAGTGTAGAGCCTCTGCAAGATCCTCACACATACAGAGTGGACTTGGTGCAGACACCTGGCAGCGCAGTCTGCTCCGATGGCAACAAAACTACGGGCATCTGCAATTAACCCCGCACCACACACAAACACACACAGTTACACCACCTTCTCTTAGTACATGATGACTGCTGTACCTGCATGAGCACTGGGGCCTGTCTCAAAATGACACGTTTGTTTTCTTTGTCTTTTGTGGTCAATTTAAGGTTTTGGTCGCCGCTGTGGAGTCATGTACAGAAGATGTAGAGTCGATCGTAGATGTTTCAAAAACATCCAGATTATTATTATTATTGGAAATAATACTTCAATAATAATCAAACAATGTCATAGGTGCAGCAAATCAATTAACCAAAATATAAGAACATAATATATATAGTGTATATACTGTTATACAATGTATATCAGTGCTGGTCTATGCCTTTATGGGCCCTAAGTAGAATTTGATTTGGAACATCTCTACCACCACCTCAGAGTAGCATGTGCTTCAATATTATTGATAAAAATGTAACACTATAAATTGCATTAATTATAGTTGTGCTATTCACTCCAAACCAGTGACACATTTGTTTTTTTAACCTTAGGGCTTTGTAAGTGGAGCACTAAATGTGGTACAATAAAAAGAATTAAAATATGGTTTTTAGAACTTAAAACAGTTGTGCAAATGTGCACCACCACATAAAACCAAATAACTTAAGATAAACACTATTTAGATATGTTAATATAT
Organism: Brachirus orientalis; assembly: GCA_016785285.1. Lineage (NCBI taxonomy): Eukaryota > Metazoa > Chordata > Actinopteri > Pleuronectiformes > Soleidae > Brachirus > Brachirus orientalis. The sequence goes on from JAFBJR010000150.1 coordinate 4,948,996, forward strand.
CAGTACGATATAATATAATATGTACAAAAAATTCTCCACACTCCCAGAGGGCCCTAAGCAGCCCCTTGATTCAGTTATGCCTTGGGCCGGATGTGCATTTGGAAAATGAAGTTAAAAACTGTCTCTTTCAAACCAAAGCATTCAGAGGAAATGACCTCAAGTTGAAATTCTTTATCCCGTTACTTCTGTTCCCTGCTCACATACAGTACACACTATTTTAATGCAGCTTAATTCATAATAAAGCTGCTTTATTTAAATGTTTGTCTTTGCTTTTCTGTTGTTATACAACAAAGAGTGTCTGAAACTATTAAGGTCACATTTTAACCAGTAGTCATACACCGTCATTTCCTGTACTGACAAAATCATACATACATATGTATGATTTACATACATACATACATACATATGTGTGTGTGTGTATATATACACACACACACACAAATATTTATATGAATATATATATAATGGCTGCTGTGCTGGTGTGGTTTATATACACAGTATATAAAATTATCAAAATGAAAGAGTCAGATTCTCACTCATGCCTGAAAGCATGATGTGCTCACTTTTGTATTTTTCTGTATAGTCTCAGGTCTTGTAAAAGGAGCAAAGCATCGCTGGCCTCATTCTTTTATTTATTCATTTATTTTCTTCTTTTTTTGGAAAATGGTCTTCACATTTCTGTAAGTTCAAAAATGGGGGGAAAGCACCGGGACATTTCGGCATCTGCTGTTTTGGCTTGGGTGAAATGAGGAGCATTAAGATGGAGATGGAGGAAGAGCCTGGCAGCAGCGAGATGTGCTCTGGTGGAATGAGAAAGCTGCAGGCGAAGGCCAAAAGAGAAAGAGACTCCAGCCTCAGAGGACATGGGTCAGAGGAATAGCTGGGATGCCAAGAGATCAACATTTATTTTGCAGCTCCATTTATTCCGTATTGTTGCATTGCTCATTCTTTACACATACTTAGCTCTTGTAGAGGTTTTCTTTCATTCTTTCAATTGCTTTCCCTTTATCTTTATATTTCCTTTTCTCTACCTCCCCCCTAATTGAAACCAGATGTGTCAGTGTGCTGAGCTGCAGCATACATATGATTAACAAGACACACAAAACCTAACTGACCTGCAACCTGTGAAATGTCTGTGAAAACACGGAACACAACACCAGAGGTTGATTTTGACACTTGATAGAACATCGCGCATAAGTGCATGTGTGTGTGTTCGTCTTAACATAAACTGCAGATATAGTTTGTTTTTTTTTTCCTCCTTTCTTCCTTTATGACTGTTTTGAGTAATAGTGAAAACATGTGTCTGTTACATTCAAATCATTGTCAAAAGACTGTAGTTCACACAATGCTGATTAAGCCCATCAGCTCCACACGACTCCCTCTGGTTTTCACAGTATAGCATTGTTTAGGTCTTGTGTCAAAAACAATCCCCGGCTGCATACAGGAAGCGATCTGTTTAATAGGATGGATGAAGGCAACAACAACATTGTGCTAGTTAAACAAGATGGCTGCAAAAAAGGTGTATGGGGTATGAATGAAAACACAAAGAAGTGCCCCAGCAAAATTTCACAGCACAATTCTAACTCCTCAGAAAACCTAGTCATTCAACAATTTGATGGAATAATAATAATGTTACATCGCTTCTGCTAAAGAACATGATATAACATCAGTTTTAAGTCTGGCACTCTGTTCCTCCCTAACCTCATTCCTTCAAAATAAGGATCTACACACGCAGGCAGGACTTCATCAGTCACACTCTATATACTTTGGAACACCTTGAAACACTCTTATGGGATAATTGATTTTAATTACAGAGATTAAAGAAGGTGGCTAAATCGTGAGTGTGAGCCTGTTGCTTTCCGCATTTAAAATCACTACCTGTCTCGTTTGTTGGGACACAAGTCTCATGGGAAATGTTTCTGGGTCATAATTTTCATGAAGGTGAGGAGAAAAAAAATAAAATGCACGACGTAGAGGAATCCCGTGGAGCTCGAGACAGAGATCTGTTTGAAGAAAGGCCCTGGTGTCAGTTGGCCATATAAGTTAATGTGCCACAGTGGGACAGACCGCTTTCCACAAGGAAGAGCTCCAGGCAAGCATTTGGTTTCTCTGGCACAAGCGGATGTTTGTTGACAGCAGCGACGTGCGCTGCGGATGTGTATTTCAATCTGCATGTTTGTAGCAACTGAACATGAAATCATGAAGTTGTCATCGTGTAAACAGAGGCTTCCACACGTCAACAGCCCTCAGAAGATCACTTGATGTTCTTGTTGTGTGTTTAAGCATAACATAATTACAGAGTGAGGATTCATATCTTACTGACGCAAACTTGAAGTTCATGATGTTGTTTTCACCGCATGACTTCTTCATGACTCGTGTGTGGATGTTTACATTTCAGTGTCGATATCTACAGTGAGGTCTCAGCATTAGCTTTAGGCCTATTCTATAGATTTAGATACTGATCCCATCAGACCAAGTCCAACGTTGGTCCATTCTTAACTGTACTGAACAGTGTTTTGAAGTCATCTGGGACTGAGTCTGAGACATTGGTAAAAGAGTAGCAACACTTGAAATGAATTACTGCTACTACTGGTAGAACAGATTCATTATCAGGCTCATCAGGAGCATCTTTTTGGTGAAAGGTCCAAGTGTGAGCTGCAAAAGCAAGTCTATATTACTTCTTCTCACTCTTATGGAAGCAAAAAAAAAAAGCAGCACTGCAAGAAACAGACATACAGTAGAGCCGTTTGTCAGTCTCCGTTGCTGTTTTTACCTGCATGCATTTTGAATCAGATGTCACTGACTAAACCGGGGGTTTTGAGCCAGGCTAACACAAAGTGGCAGCTTATCCTCTTTTTAGGTAGCTTTAAAAAAAAAACAAAAAAAAAAACACATTTCTATAAATGTGCTTTCACTTTAGTACATCGTGTTATAACTGTCACATTCTCATTATTGACTTAGTGTTATTATTTGTAATTAGTTAGTTTTATCTCTATCTTTCTATCAATGCAAGGCACATGTACCTGTCCAACAGTATGTTTGACAGACTTTGTGTGTGCAGCGCCAACTTTGATGTTTTTTTTTTCGTTTTTTTTTGAAGAAATTAAAGCGATATCAGTAGAAAACACTAAAACACACAACGAACACCCATGGATATTCCATTCATCAGACATATTTTGACATTGTTTGGATTAGAAATACAAGATATATCACTCACTCATTCATCTTCTACCACTTTTTCCTCCACATGAGGGTCGCGGGGGTGCTGGTGCCTAATCCCAGCTGCCAGAGGGCGAAAGGCGGGGTCACACCCTGGACAGAGGGCCACATAGAGACAAACAACCGTCCACACTCACACCTACAGTCAATTTAGAGTGTCCAGTATGGTTAATCCCCAAATCTGCATGTTTTCGAGAATACCAGAGAACCTTCAGAAAACCCACGCAAACACAGGAAGAACAACTACACTAACTGTGTGGGCCAGTGCTACATTATAATTATTATTATTATTATCTTAACATGAAAGTGAATTTCTATTCACAGCTCAATATTTGGCTCTAAAAAGGATTTGATATTAGATGTAAGTCAAGTGATTACCTTTGGATAAAAAAATGATGATTGATGATTAATGTTGTTGTTTATGTACATTAGAGATGATTTGATGTTTTATTTGTCAGACCAAAAAGGTGTCATCTGCTTTGCGTGCTCTGTTTAAGCCATTGTCTGTACGCAACCAGTGATCATCAGTCTGACGCACCTGTACAACTACATGTAACTCCAAGAACGTGTAGATGGATCTACACCAGTAATTTTAAACTACACACTTTTAATTAGGTTAAGGTAGGAAAAATGAAAGATACTGTAAAACTTTTGGAGACACATCTGTTACTTTTGGCCTACATTTTCCAAATGTGGGCAAACATCAAATCTGGGAGTCGGCCAAAATGCTCTTTCTATGTAACACGAGCCAGATGATGCTCTTTAAGCCGTGCTGTCCATCTGAGCACTGCAGACAACAATCTGTGTAATCTGAATTAAAGCCTTTTCTCCCAGCCATAATCCAATTATTACAGACCACTACAGGGGATTCAGCCAAATACTGGAGCCTGTAAAATACTGTCACGCTGTATGGTGTAAATGTAAAACTGTGTGCTCACAATGAAGCTATAGAGAGACAGGTTGAACTATACAGAGGTAAGGAGCACACAACTACACGATGACATGTTATGCACAGTTTAACCAAATGATGTGACAAGGCTTTTGTTTTTTGACAAAAAAGTGTCCCATATTAAAGGAAACCTAGTGTCAAATTTAAATGGACATTTAAATGCAAGGCATGTCCACCTTTTTCTCATTAGTTTCCACATTAACAGTCTATGCCTTACACAAAAATATGATATATCTAATCACACATTAGTGTCTGTTGAGCAGCTCCAATGAACACTCACAGACACACACACACAGGATGTATGACCGCACAAACAAGCACATAAAAAAAAATCATGTTTGTCTAAAACCCCCAAAGCATAGGCCTGTAAACTCATTATCGATGCCCATGGACCAGATGAATGAATATTTACATTCTCCATTAGCTACTGCAAGGTCAGCAGTTTGTGAATGTGCGGCCCAGATTTGTATTGACCAGTGCAGGTTTGTATAAAAAGGGAAGAAGTTTGTGGCTTTTTGACCCTGAAAACCAGCCTGGACAGAAATGAATTTGATTTCCAAGACTTTGATTGCGCTTTCACGCCAGCACATCGTCGGTGGGTGTGTCAATGTAAGCGGAAGGCGGAAAAAGGGTGAAGGAAACAAAGGAATCATCAGCAGGTGATGCTAATTAGCCTCAATGGATACACGAAATCGTATCCATTAAGAGAACAAAAGCTCACAGGAGCTCAATTACTTCCACTCATGTTGTCAGGCCTTTGATAACGTAGGGCAGTGGAACTCAACATATAGGCTGGTTTTCCGAGCACATCAAAGTTCTGAATGGAATTAGAGCCCTAAGAGTTTGGAGCTTTTTAATCTTCAAAATGTTTGTTGACATTCCTGTAAGCTGTCAAGCTCGTACACAAAAAAAATTCTTTCAAACCAATTGTGAGTTCCTGAAAAAATGGGTCATACAGCTTTAAGGCTGAGCAACCACAAGCTCCAAAAACACTCCAAATCCATAAGAAGCTGACGTCCTCATGAGCTGACAGCAGCCATTAATCCACTTTGTCATGTGCTAGTGTTAACAAAGAACACCACTGTGCTGTAAACTTGGTTCACAGGCACCATTGATAGAATCACAGAAATTTCCCCATTGAGAATTTACTATAAATTAGGAAGGTTTCACAGCATGATGGGCCCCGTGTGAGTCAGTTCGAGGCGGAAAATATCACAAGACAAAACCATATGGGGAGGTGTTACAGCTGAAGTCATTAAAATGACTGGAGGCACAGTATGTACGTAATATTTTGCAGAGTCATGTATCAAAATGTCTCAGGAGGCAAGAAGGAAAAATGCACCTCATCAAAAAAGGGGTTTCTCCCAATAGGCTGTGCTCTCGACAGCATTTGACAGCAATTCACCACAGCGCTGCGTGTATTTATCACTGCACTGCCACAAAAATTCATCTTTACAAATAAGCAAATCTCCCACCGAGTCACAAAAATTTGAATTCTTTAAAGCCGGGGGAAATTCTACCTTCAACCTGAGATAACAGCATTGGTTTTCAGCCATTTCGTCTGCTACTTTAAAAGATAATGAGACAAAATTGACATTAAGTATAGTGAATGCCTCATACCAATTTGTTACTGATGACCATGAACTACATAGATGTCTTGACATTGGATCTGGCAGGTGGTTGGTGTAGTTACATCTACTTCATGGTTGTACCTTGAAATATTTGCATCAATAAAATCACACAAATTAGTCTCAGCTTTCCATGCTTACATAATAGAGCTGCGTACACAGGAAGTAGTCCTGCATTTACTGTGTTCTTTTTACTTTTCAATGTATTTTACTTCTCACAATTTTAGACGTGTGAAGCAAATACTGTACTTCACTAACATGGTAGTAAACATTTCCATTTTGTATTTTCAACTTATAGTTAGATTTCCATGTCTGTCCAAGCTCAAACTCTAGGCCACAAAACTTTATCTTTGCTAAATTACAGAAACCACGCTTAAATATTCCAAAATACACCAGTATATGCACACTATATCTGTTTCTAATCGCAAGGATAAACCCTTTTCAAGGTCACTGCATATCAGATATGGTGTTAAAATGCATCAACCCCCGAACAGATAACATTTCTATATTACATATTAAGGAAATATCACTGAGCGTGATGTAAGTGCAGCTATTAGAGACTCCCAGCAAGTCCGGAGCATGATGCAATGTGGGTGATCCATTCACTGAGGCACAAGCAAACAGTAATGAGACTGAAAATACAATGGAGAGATAGAGCGAATAAAGAACAGGCACACACACACAAAAAGTCACCATCCGCCTGGTGAAAGAATATAAAATGGCACAGAAATAGACCAGCAGTGATCAACACTGATAAATATTAATAAACACTATTATGCTCAGATAAAAAAAAAGGAGACAGAGTGAGCAAGAGAAGAAATGAAAAGACAGAAGGAGCAGAGAGAGAGAGAGAGGGAAATGACAATAGTCAAGTCTTTTTTGCAATATGTTATTGCAAGCAGTTTTGCCGTCAATCTCCACCTGGTGTTTTGCAGACTCCCATGTGTGCACACACACGCACATTTGTGGTCCTATCAAAGTGAGGACCCTCATAGACATAATTAATTCCCTAGCCCCTTACCCAAACCTTAACCATCACAACTAGATGCCTAACCTTAACCTAAACCCAAACCCAATTCTAACCCTAACCCGAAAAACCAGGTCTTAACCCTGAAAAAAACACTTTTAAGGGGTGAAAAAAAAGTGAGAACCAGCCAAAATGTCCTCACTTTGTAGATGTTTATACGATTTTTGGTCCTCACTCTGCAACAAGTACAAGAACACACACACACACACTTCTTATTATCAGCATATTTTCCTCTGTTTGTTTTTGCCATTGTTTTGTTCCTCTTCTTCAGAGGCCAGGATAAGAGGTGGGCACACACACACACGCACACACACGCACGCACACACAGAAAAAAGAACACAATGAAAGAAAGAGAGATGCAGAAGAATGGAGATAAGGTGATCCCTAAACACACACACACATGCAACAAAGAGAAGATAGAGTCTCTCTCACTCCCTCTTTCTCTGTGCTTGAATCACTCTCATTAGTCATGCTGAGGCTGTAGCGTTGCTGGGTCAGCCTGCTTACAGAGCTGTAGAACTGGATGGAAGCCCACAGCCAGCGAAGGTCACCCACGGCTCACTCTTAACTCCCACAAGACCAGCGCGGGCCTATTCCTTATAATGAGTGAACATAAAGAGGCCCAGGCACAGACCTACAGCTTGAGCCACACCCATGGGCTGTGCTATCTTTGCCCACACTGAGGAGTCACATGGGGAAGACCTTAGACAGAAAACTAGCTTTGTGGTGTGTCCTGAAGAATCATAAGATCCACTGGGGAATTTTGGATTTACAAACTGCAAAAGCAGCGGTGGCTACAACACAACCACACACCACAAGACAGCACAAATAATGTCTGATAACGTCACAGAAATCAGTGACATACATTGCATTTCTCTCTTTTTTTTTTAATAAAAGTGAATCCCAGTCAGTTATTTAAACACTTTCATCATCTTAGTTTGATATTAATTGTCAACAAAATGTTAGTCCTTCATCACAGTGTGACTTTGCCAATGACAGCTTGGTTTGGGCAGAGTCGGAAATGTAAGGTCCAACTCACGGTGTGACCGCTGTTACCTGCCACACTTATTATCCAACCAATAAGATCAAGACATGAAGACACAAGATACACACACTGGGCTGGTGTGAAGGCAAGCAAAAACAGGGGAAGGAAAACTGTGGCACTACAGCGGCACAGTGTCAGAACTGTGCAACTCATATTTTTATATTTACATTATGCACCGCACAATCTGACACTGTAAAACAAATAAATTGTGCCACAGCATAAAGAGCACAATATTTTTATTGAGCCGTCTTAGAAAATTCAATGTGTCTCTCACATAACTTTGTCAATTTCTTTGTACATTGTACCTATTGCAGGTATGGAGATATGTTTGTTGTTATTTTTTGACTGCTTATTTAGGTAAAGTGTATAGAAATGTGCATGTTTGGCAGTGAAAACTGAAACCTGATTTCATTTTGATGTTGGCTGCAAACCCAGCTGAATTTACCTGGATTAACCACCAGCTGTTCGCAGGTTTTCACTCTTTTTTTGGTTTCTCAGCTGTGGCCTACACCTGAGCCCCCAATTTCATTTATTTTTATTGTGACTGATCTGTACCATGGACAGTTAGGCTGAATTGTTTCCTCCTTGAACTGCAAAGGAAGTAAATTAGATGAATATGGGGCAAAATCTCACATATGCCACTGCTACCACTGGTAAGATTATATCATACTGATCCAAAGTGCGGCTGCATTACTTACAGTGTCTGTCTTCCCATTCCAGTAAATTACTCTAAGGAGGAGAAGTGCAATGTTTAACAAATGCATCAATCAGTTAAAGAGCAGCTTTAACAGTTGAGCATAAGCAGAGCTCACTTGTAAAAAATGAAGTGACATTTTGATTTCAGTTGGAATTTGGTCCCTGTTTCTGTCCGTCTCCACTTCTATTATCACACTTCTCATTCCAGCTACAGTTGTCTTACTAATTATAAAAAAAATAACGGTATACTTTCACACATAGAAATTAAATTTTTCATGTGCTCTAATTGACCAAGGCTCAGCTGTATTGAAACAACTGCTCCTACTCAACCAATGACAATGCGGCGTTTGACCACATGACGTGAAGTTGCTAAAAGCTGACAATAACCAGTGTTATTTACACAAATATTGTTAACATTGTTGGGAAAATGTGTTAGTGTACTTTAGCCTGGAACTATTATGATATTATATTGGTTTGGGGCAAAAAAATAGTTGTGGCTCCAAGAAAAAAACTGTTCTCTGGGTAAATCAACTAAGTGTGGACATTCTCTGCAACTTGGTGCCCATTGAATTTGAATGTGCATGCACATGCACACTTTCTATAATATTAGTTTGTATAATAGCATTAAAAATATCTCCTTTAAAGCAATGTACTCGCCTTGATTGTCGAGTTGAGCTGTCAGTAAAGATGACCCCTTAGAGTGGAGGAAACAAGACAAGGGTCAATATCCAAGACTGTCTGTGCTGAGAAGGAATTACCTCGGCTACAAGCTCTCCGTCAGACAGGATGAGCACTGCAACACATCTCCATTTCTCATTGAAGTCTCTAAATATTGGCAGACTTGTGTTGTTGGCAAATCACCATTTTATCTGCATAAAAAGAACTACCGTATGTTTTAGGTTTTTTAAAAAGATTTCTTTTTTGGTCATCCAAATTCCTGGGCCAACTGAGTGTTTCCTTTCCATCATGAAACGTTTATATATATGCCAGTCCTGGATCAGGAACAGTCATGCTTTTGTAAGTTTGTTTTTGCAGTTTAGTGTGTACAATAACCATTTATACTGGAAGAAACATATTGAGACATGTAAAGTCCAAGCAAAAAAGTGTCACCAAAAAGTGTGTCCCTGTATTAAATATTGAGTTACAGCATGAATGATATTGTAGAATCTTTAAAGGGAGCATACAAAATGCATTTCTGTTCTCAGTATGAGTTGTACTACCTGAGCAATAGCAAGAAGATCCAACTTCATTTTCATTTTCACAGTGGAGTGGAAGTGTAACCATAAAGTCCTTGCTTTTAGTGACCATTATCCTGATACGAGTGATACGTCACTGCCATGTGAAAGTAAGTTCGGCCTCATAATACCATGATGATGAATGTGGAGAGATTTACATTTTCACACTTATAAAAGCTTCATACATTGCTTCACAGAGCAGGGTTTTTTTTTTGGTTTTTTTTCAAATGATCGTCTAACGTGTCGACGAAGTTTGATAGATCCCAGGTAGAGCGTCGCGTCTGAGTGTTGACTGACTGACCCGACCTTGTCTCCATAAATGAGCCGGTATGAAAGGTTCCACATGACACCGGCACTGAGGCAACGGGCTGTCACTTCTCTCGTCAGGAAACATTGAACATGTCTGTACGGGGAGATGATAAATTCATCACAGCGATGTCCCAGAGCGAGCGCTGCCGACACGACCTTGATCGATTGTAGGCAGGACGACAGATGGCCGTAAAGGACAATCATGTGACTCCAGACTCATTATCATACCGGCATGCATATACAGTAGACTTCAGAGCATAAGGCCACATGCTGCTCGCACAGCACCAGTGGGCTTGTGACAGAGACGTAATGTTGTTACTGTCTCGCGTACACTGTGACACTTTTTAAAGGGGAAGTTTAATTAGCAACTGTAGCAATAACATGCTGAGTATGCTGCCTGTGTCTGATCAGACATTGTTGCTGCTGAACTTTAGCACTGCTGCAGCCACGGTTTTCTGTCAAACCCTGATCCATTATAAGAGATTGTTATTATACTTTTTATCATTTATTGCCGTATTTTATAATTTATCGAAATATTTATTTACTTTTTATGGGTTAACAAAGTGCTGGGGTAACATGTACAGTATGTAACTGCATTTTGTCATATACTGTACATCACGTACAAACTTGAACTAGTGCTTTTTTTCCCTGTACACTGACACATGTAGTGTAAATCAAAATCATATATATATATCAATCAATGTATGTGGTGCAACATGCATAAGCATAGTCCAGTGTGAATAAAACCTCAAACTTAATACAATGACACTGACTTTCATCCATGAAACAAAAGCACATTATTATTTTTTTTACACTAAAACTTTTTTCCAGCCATATTCTATGACAAAATGAAGATTAGTTTTAAATTTGACATGGGCTAAAATCTAAAGCATCCATTACAATAACACTGTATCTTCCACAACACAGATGAACAAACAGACAAAAACTGGCCCAAATTCCAACCAGTATATATCATGCTGTGGTTTGATTTTATACCTATCTGGTTGTAAAGGCAGAACATTGTAATTAAATTTGTGATTTCATGATGTGGCTAGATTCAAAGGACCACCAAAGTGAACATAATTTGCCCTGAGGGAAAAATGAATGTGCACTAAATCATCATGGGAATCCATCCAAAGTTTGTCGAGACATTTAAGAAAAAACGGACAGATTTCAAGTTCACGGTAATGGCAGCAGAAAAGTCAGCGGATCACCACAGTGATTCAGATACATTCTCTGGCAACCAACAAAGTCTGCACAATATTTACTTCCAAACCATCAAGTAGATGTAGGATGAATCCTCTGAGCCCTGTATGCACAGCATTCCTCATCACTCTGCCTCCTTTTTTTTCCATTGCATTGTCTTGTCTGTTCTCCTCACATTGTGTTTCCAGATCACATCCAGTCACTGGCTTTACACATTAAGTCACTCTATACCTCATCACTCAACAGAAAGTCAAGAAAAGGGCAGAGAGGGACGGTGAAAGAGAAAGTGCACGAGAGAGGCAGACAAGGGGGAAGAAAGAGGAGCAAAATAAGCAAAATGATAAAAATGAAGAGGGTTAAAGGTTAGAAATTAAAGACATAAAGGTCAGGACAGGGGTTGGGGTGCTAGGCTGAAACGGAGCATGACGATAAATGAAGAAGCAAAGGGACAATGGGGTTAGCAGAAAGAAAGAAATGCTATGCAAATGATGGAGCCAGAGTGAAAGACTCGGAAGAGAAAGAGAGGATGTGGTCGAAGAGAGAGAGGTGAAGAGAAGTCCAGAGATTTATGGCAGGTTGTTATGGAGCACCGACTGAATAACAGAAGGTGAGACCATATGAATTATTCATGAGGGCCGTGTGTGTGGATGTGTGTATTTGTTACCTCTTCGGGACCTTTTCTGCCATAAACACTGACCTCGTCAGTAGTCATGGAGTCCTCGTGGTTGTAATGAGGCAGAATCTCATTTCTGAGCAAGTGCTCGGCGTTAACTAGTTATGGTTAAGGCAGAGATGAGGCTTTGTTTAGGCTGATCCAAATGAAGGGAAGTCAGTGCAGTGTACTAAGAAGAAGAGCTGCACAAATGTGTGAGTGTTTGTGTGTGTGCGCGCGAGGGAGAAAGAGAGAGAGATGTAGGAGACAGCAGGTGAAACGTGAAACACACATGTACGTCTACGAGGAAAAACAATCATCCCACAGCCTGTTCATTTAGTCCTTTTAGTTCCCCTTGATTATTACTCCCACAAAACAGATGGGAGCCCAGGCAGACAACTGTCCTGTCCACAGATTTGAGAAGTGTACAAAATGCAACAGAGGAGACATTTTAATGTAAAATGTAAAATTAAATTTACATTTGAGAAAATGTCATCATCCCTTGAGCTCCTCCCCATGTAAGATTTCTTTCTACAGTTCAAGCATTTCCTTTATTTCCCCATTCGGTTGGTTCATATAAATTCACATTACCATGTATGTGAGGATCAATACTAACCACCAATGATCATTTTTATTATATTTGTTGTGTAAATTGATGTTTATTTATTGAATGGGTAGTTTTGTTCCACAAGTTAATGAAGATGGTGTATTTTGTACAACAACGTTCTGATTTTTTTATATAATAAATTACAACTAGTTTGTTCATATAGAGTAATTAATGAGCGTTTCAGAGTGGCACCTGTGGCAATGCATTAGGTCAGAGGTCACAGTCACTCCTATTAAAAGGACGGCTTCTCATGACGAAGGTCTCGCACCAAAATGGTGCAATAATTTGTGTTTTGGAGATACAGATTTATAGAACTATCGTGAAAGTTACAAAATAAAGAATTAAACTTCACAAAAATGGTTATTAGATCACCTGTTAAAAATGTATCTTTTTATTTATCAAATAAATAAAACTTCTCTTGTCTCATAAACCTATCGTGTAAATGTATTGCATTTGCTGCCCACATTCTCTCATGGTGTTATAATGCTGGATTGGAAATACCACTGGGCCAGCACCGACATGGCACTAAATGTACAAACCCACCTACACTGCAGTTGCTTTGGCTTGAACCGGAGTGGAAAAAATTACTTTATTGGATTTAAGAATTTGATGAGAGTCATCTTTCCATTAATAGATAAACCAGGGAAAGTCAAACGGATGCACAAGCAGCTTTTAATGGTTTGCCATCCTGCCTGGGTGGAGATGGTGATGAGGGTGTACAGTAGACGAGACAGCATGAGGGTGAAATGTATTTAGCAAGTGGAAATTTAATTAAACATTTAAATGTTAGGCAGACGTAGGACACCATCAACATGCACTATTTGAGAGTTTTTGTTATTCTCTCACTCTGTTCTGGCTCTCTCTCTTCTAAGGTCACTAACAACCAAAGAGTTGTCAGCTTTTTCAACTACTAAATGAATAAATCGAGCTAATGTTTTCCAGACACTCTTAGTTTTAAAACACCCTAAAACCCAAGACCACTAAAATGCTTTTGGCAAGGTGCAAGGTACAGGCAGGAAGTTAACTATTCAGCTAAAGCCACACAAGCTCACTAAAACTAACACTTTTTATTTCAGGAACCAGAAACTGCACTTTAAAATGTAAAGTGATATTGAGAAATTGCCTATTCTTTCTTCACAACTGCAAACCATCTTATGCGCATCCAAACCACAAACAAAACTTCCAAGAACAACGGTATAACTAATGCAATCCTTACATTCTTGTGAAGATAGTGGGAGGGCTGAAATCAAACCCAGCTCATTTTTGGGAAGAGGCAGGACACACACTGGACAATTAGCTAATATAACAGAGACAACATACAGTATATAGATATTTAACAGTTCACACATAGTGAAAAGTAACTTGGAATCTCCATGTAACCTAACCAGTGTGTCTGCACTAGTCTGCACACAGGGCCATCACTTTTTTTTATATATTCAAATTCTTTTTTATATATCAAATTATTTTATGTGTTGGAAAGTTCAAACTCAAACTGAAATTGAATTTAATTGTCCAACTGAAATACTGTATATCCAGCCTAGAAACCTATCAGACAATTTGATGCAATTACCAAGTTGTCCAGCAGAGGGCACTGTGAGTGCAGCTTGGCGTACCATGTCCTCTTTGTTTATCAGAAGAGAACAGGAGGACACAAAGAAGCTGTCACGGAAGCACCAACGCATCTGAACCAAAGCAGAACCAGGAAGATTTTCTGGTTCTGCACCATGGATGGTAAAGTAACTAAGACACATGCTAAGTCAACTGTTAGCTTAGCTGTTAGCTCTGTTTGGAGTCAACATGTTAGTGTGTCATGTAATATTCATTTGAGCAAGATTTTTGGCAAAAGTAACAGGTCACACCCGGAGTGTGTTTTTCCTATTAGGGAAAAGTTCTAACTTGTGCAACACCATTGCTTCCCAGTATAACTTATAATAATCCCAAAAATGACTACAGTCCAAATCACTCACCGAGTTGATGCAGACAAGCTCCTTGTTAAGCAGCCATGGCAGGGAGAGTTTCCCCTCGCCTCTGTAGCACGACTGAATCCTTTCCTTAATCTTCTCCTTTATCCGCCTCATTGTGAACAGACACAAAGCTGATTCCTTGGGCGGTTTGGCTCTGTTTTTCTGACCCTGGGCGAAAACAGTGAACAGAACCTCTTCATGCTCTGGGATACCAAGCGAACGGGCCAAACGGGCCCCTGGCCGGGCAAGATAAGCATCCTGAACTAAGCGGTATTCCAGTCCGTCCTTCGTGCAGCCAATGGGGAACTCAATGTAGGAGTAGAATTTGGGATCGTCAACACACAGGCGAACAATTTTCGAGGTGAAGAATTGTTCGCTGCTTGCATCTGGCGAGGTGAGTTGGGTGTCAAGCTGTAAGGTGAGATAATACACAAACTGTTCACTGTGGAAGCCGTAGATGTAGAAGATGTCAAATGCTGGGAACTTAGAGAGTGTGTCAGAGGGAATCTTCAGCTGCGAGGAAACAAATTCATCCTGGTAGACGAAGCTGAACATGTCAGCATTCTCCTCATTGGACATTAACTTGCGGCTGGACAGTGTCGGGAAGTATTCAGATTTCCCATCAATTGGTGTGCCAACAAATAGCTTGCCACCTTCACCAAAAATATCCGGAGAGATCACTACACCCGACATGGTGCTTGCCTCAGCAACACTGGATAGATAATGCTCTTTACGATGGTGGGGCTCACCAAGTTTGAACAAATCATCCAGACGCAAGAACTGGCATATTCCCTGGGAAGTACTTCCACAGGCAATTAAGCGGTTGTGAGCAGCATCAAGTAGCAGGAGTTTATTGACATTAGAGGTTTGCACCAGCTCGTGGGGGCAGGACTGGACACCAGGTGGAGGGTAACAGCGAGGGTTGTCTGTCACAGGGCCAGTGACATGGCTCCTCAGCTTGGTGAGGTTGCTGGACAGCTTAAAGATCCAGTTGACAGCACCCAGGTAAACCTCTCCAGTACTGTTGTGGACCACCAAATGTGTGAGGCCTCCTTCAGGTGGGGCGAAGGAGAGGAGAGGGGCGGAGGAGGTAAGAGTGGAGGTGGAGGGCAAGGAAAGGGAGAGGAGTAGACAGAAGACAGGGAGGATCAGAAGGGGCAGGTTCAGGTGGGAGGACATGGCAGTGAGGGGAGGGGGGGAGTGAGTGTGGGTGTTGGTGTGTATTTTTTGAACGTGTAATCCTCAGCAGTGTCAGTCAGTGCCTTATATGACTGCAGGGGACGACGACACAAAAAAAGAGTTTCCAAGCAGTCGTCTTCCTTTTTTTTCCTTCCCTCCTCTGTCTGCTATTATTTCTCTTTTTACAACCTCATCCCTTGATCTTCAGCCTTGTCCGTTACCAGTCCTGAAAAAAAAGAAACAGACCAGTCTCAGTAAACACAGATGTCAATATATTCATGCACAAAACACATTCATTTGTCTTCATTGAAATGAAAGGAAACTTAATATTCGCCCACAGACTCAGACTCAGAGGCTTCAGTGCTGAAAACCAAAAACACAAGTAAGGTCACTATCGGCTTTGCTTTATTGACTCCTGACTCGCACTTCTCTATGGAGTGCATCTTTTAAAAGAAGACAGGGCCAAATATTGCTCCCCTGCGTATCGATTGTCTGGAGGTATTAAAAGATACGGTCAACAAAGTGCAAATGCACACACAGAAATCCATACGCACCTTGATTATACAAGACACACCCAGTTACATAAATGTGTGTAGAAGAAGGAGAAGATGTAAAAGTAGGTGTATGAAACACGCATAGATAGGGTAACGGAGATGCACACTACACAGCACAAGATAAAAACACACCGGGGTGGGCCACTGATGTGCACCATTGTGATTGCAGGTAAACATCCATAAATTACCAGCAGGGCTGCAGGGACAATTCTACAGTATATTTACAACAGAGCAACAGAGCAGAGAAATACAGGCCTGTTCTAAAAGAGAGAGGAGAGGGGAAAGAACCAGCTCAATTTAGTAAAACAGGAGAGACAGTACAAGCCTTTTGGCTTTCTAACAGTTCACTGTGAAGTTAGGAATGACCCGACGGTATAAGGCAACTCACCGTATAAGACAATGGAAAAAAAAGAAAAATTGTGAATAATGTTTGCTATGTAATCATATAAGCGCTGTGAAACTTCATTTAAGATATATGACAAAAACTGCAGTCACAATGTAGATAAAAAGCAGCAGCAGCGGCATTTTAACTGAGTCATGCTGCGAGCGATTTTCTCCCTTTATCTGAGCAGAATATCTGTTACACAGCTGGAGCAGAACTTTTTTTTTTTTTTTTTTTTTTTGAAATGGCTGGATTTATGGCGAGGTGATAAATGCATCGGCTCCGATACAGTATGTTATTAACAGCCAAGTAGTTTGAAAGATTTAAAAATGACTGTATGAGATTGAGAATTGAGAATTGGTATCGGAAGATCATGGCTGTGATATTGGTATTGTACATGAAGAGAAGAGATGGTGGGGGAGATTGCTGCAATTGGAAAAAGAGGGGAAAACAGATTTTCGATCTTTTATTTTCTATTCCATCCACCTATTTTCTATGTTTGTTTATCAGGATCAGCCTCACCGAAGTTTGGGGTCCATCCCAGAAAGCACTGAGGGACAGGTTAAATCTTTTAAAATGCGTTCAGTGAACGTGAGCAACTGTTTCTACTATGGTTGTCACAATGTAATGAAGATGATGGACAGTAACTTCTGTCTTTTACTTGTTTAAGTTAGATAGTTTGTATACAAAGGGGCTTAAAATGTTGTGTTACTTTCTCCTTTATTGAACATTACACTACTGTATACACTGCATATAGGGTGAGCCGGTCATTGGCTGAAGGTCTCAGATGGCATTCTTTTCCCCTTCCACCACTGGAAACATCGTCATGCTCCACTTCAGCAACCCACACAATGAAAAATTCTAAGTTCTGCATAGATTAGGACTGTGCATCCATGCAGTCAAAATATTCTGTGCATTTGCAGTGCAGAGAACTATGGTCATTTCAACAGCACGTGCACATGTCCCACTGCTTGGCCAAGCTCAACATGACAGATTGGTTTAAAGAAATACAAACAAGCCAGAAACATTTTTCCTCTCTTAAGCTGAATAATAATGGGCGCAGCAAAAAATCATCCCCCTGCGCTGACACAGCACTGTGGAGACAGGACTGAATATGCAAGACTACACCAAATGTAATCAGCCAAGCAACACAGCACCGTCTCTCTCTGCTCATGTTTCCCTGAATTTAGGCAACGTACATGCTCTGTTCTGCATGCTGAAACTGAGAGAGAACGGAAGATAATGTCAGTTTAATGAGTTGCAAAACCATAAAAACAAAAAGACAGTGAGACTATCCTGGAAATACAGCACATACAATTTCTTTAATTAGTATGTGAATAAATCTTTAGTGTATGGTTTCCAATTTTTATAAAAATTTTAATGTGCAGTTGTCGCGTTCTCTGTGATAACCTCAACGAAGGACGTTAAAGATTAAGCGTTAGTGATTAACTGTTTAGAATTTAACTGATTAAGAATGTATTAATCAATTAACCATCAATATCAGTTCCTTTTTTTCCTAGTCATTTGACTAATGGCTGGGGAAAAGGCAAGAAAGTTTGTGACTTCCTGTTAATGTGTGGCACTTCCGATATTCATTTCATCTACGAATCTGTGAACGAAGCAAGTCTGCTTTCTTGAGAATTTTGCGCAAACACTCTTAACTGTCGATAACAAATGGAAATGGCAGGTCAGTTCCACATCAGTGTGATATTATTGAGTGGGAGGACAACATGAAGAATGGGCCCCATATAATGTTTGAGGATATTTTTAAATAATTAGTGCTGTCACCCCGTGACCAGACTCTGGATAAGCAGTTGACGATGGATGAATGGATGGATAGTGCTGTCACTCGCCATGGATGGTTGAGCGAATAAAAGAAATGAAATAATGAATTAATGAAAGTCAGCAATATAATCTGGTTTTAATGACATTATAACTACAGCAACTGTTTTTTGTTAATTAGCTGTAGTGCTGAAAATTTAGCATAGACACGTCGATGATACCGGATGAACTTCAGGAGGTTTATTTTCAACAAAGTCTAAAGAACAAACTCAGGGACGCTTCGGTGGCTTCATCATATTGAAGGCTTTCAACCACAACGCTTTTTCCTTATTCTTCAAAGGAGAGGAAAAAAAAAACATTTATATGGCACATTGCTGGATTAAAAGATTCCCGTTTCATTGAAGCCTTTCATTTAAACCAACTGCTGTTACACCTCACTGCAAATACCTAATTTTCTAGAAACAACATTATCTGTCAAAAATCTTGTCCTGTCTGCTGTGTAAAGCTACCTGACTACTGGCCGGACATGCCAAACCAGAAGGCTCTCTCACAAATAACGGCATCTGCTTACATGTTTCTGCCGAAAATAAGGTCTATACAGCCCGGTCCAAACTCGTCTGCAACTCCTCTCTCTTACCACACACATGGACATGCACACACCACCGCCGTCACCCATTTCTCTCAGACACTTCACTCCTTGTCAATAGTGCCTTTCATCTTCGGCCCAGCCATGATTACAGCGGCCCAGATGACGATGCTATAGCCTGTCCCACCAGCACAATGCAGCCACTGTTGGACACACACACACCCACACACATACTGTCAGCATGTGCATACAGTGGTCACAGGCACTTTCTCAGATCCTACTGACTCCACACACTCACTCAGAGACACAACTGACATAAAACAGACCTGCCTCCACACACGCACACATTTGTGCTTCTATCAGAGTGAGGACCCTCATAGACATAATGCATTCCCTAGCCCCTTACCCTAACCTTAACCATCACAACTAGATGCCTAACCCTAACCCTAACCTAAACCCAATTCATAACCCTAACCCTAACCAAGTCTTAACCCTGAAAAAGCCATTTTAAGGGGTGAAAAAAGTGAGGACCGGCCAAAATGTCCTCACTTTGTAGGAATTATACAAATTTTGGTCCTCACTCTGCAGCAAGTACAAGAACACACACACACACACACACACAACAGTACACATTCTCCACCTGTGCACAAGAGACCAACATACTGAAACAGTGACATCCAAACCAGATCAGAGCAGAAGAAATTGAAGTAAATATTAAATGACATTCTGTCATCTGCTCGTCTCATGTATTTTATACATTCTTTAAATAAGTGGAAGCCAAGCAGCACATGTGGACACTGGGACAAAGAGTCAAGAGGAAGGAAGAGTCAGGCTTTGAACTGAAGAACAAGTTATAGATGGCCTTTATGGCCTGAATTAGATCTAATGGAAAAAAAAGTAAGTTATGCCATAAAATATTGGTTGAAGCAGTGACTGCGCACACGCATACAAACGTACAGCACAATCATGGATACCACTGTACCGGCGCTTACTGCATGTTATACTATATATCAAGACAAAGCAATTCTTTACCAACATTTTCTACAAAACATAAAATGACATTGTCCTGTTATTCATTTTCCTTGAACCATTAAGCTTATTGTCTAACACAACAACTCTCTCAGGTCCTCATAACTTCACTTACTACATTTTAAGGTGAGGACATGTTTTAAAGTTAGGCTGAGGTTAGGGTTAGGGTTCCGGCACTAGTAATTATGGTTAAGGTTAGAGTGAGTGTCCAGGAAATGAATGTAAGTCAATGCAAGTCATGAAAACCTGTGTGTGTGTGTGTGTGTGTGTGCGCGTGTGCGTGTGTAAAAAGCCCACCTGCTCCATCAGATGAAGCTGTAAAAGTGTCCAGGTCTGTCCTGAGCTGATTTATTGTTGTTGGCACATCAAATACACACACACACACACACACGGCCACAGACCTTGGCCAAACACTCACATTTATATACACCCTGTCTTTAACATGGAGCTCACATCCACGCCTGCTGGCCTCATTCTGCATGAATCTGTGTGTGTGTTGGTCAACGTGCGTGTGCATGTGTGTATACACCCTGTATTTCTTATGTTGTGGGGACCTCAATCTATTTACGCAGTCATATAATCAGGACTTGTCTTTATTCTGGGGACAAACATCAAGTCCGCATCACATAATTAATGCATTTTAAGGTGAAGGCATGTTTTAAAATTAGGCTGGGGTTAAGTTAAGGTTAGGGTTAGGACACTAGTAATTATGTTTAAGGTTAGAATAAGTCTCCAGAAAATGAATGTAAGTCAAAGCAGTGTCATCTAAAGTTATGGAAACCAGTGTGTGTGTGTGTGACGTGTGCTACTATCCAAGCACACGTCCAAACATTGACCTATACATAAACAGTGTGTACACAAAGAATATATAAAAATAACACAACTGTGCAAACCACAGGGGCAGCATAAACATTTACATTTATATTCATTCCATTTTAAACACACTTCTCTCCGGATGAATGCAGCAGTGCGAGAAAATGTTAAGGGCATGAGCTGGAATTGAAACACTTCATATTTTTTAACCTGCATTCATGACTTTGTAAATCAATGCAAGACGAACCAAGATGTCTGGAATTTCATGTATAGCGTACATGTCGTAAACTGTGCATGTTTTCCGGCACATTCACTCTGCTGCCGACACCACTGAAGGCTTTTCAGCTCATGCAAACAGTCCGAGCTGTTTTACATATTTAAGTTCAGTAGATCTTCATGAACGTTTTGTTAAAGACCTTTCACACCCCTTTGGGCATCAACCATAGAAAAATAATAATATATTGTAGATTTAACAGGGTCATTTCTCAAGGCCCGGAATTAGAACTCATTAGAGCCAGAGGGCAAGCTTTCATGTGATGCCTGACGTAGTGCTCCGACAATGTTCAGATTTCAGCTTTGTACCCAGTTTTTTCCAGTTTTTATTTTTAAAGCGCTTTAAGTATGTCACAGGGCAAACATTGCTTCATTAAATCCCTGGATTATGTGCTTTTCGTCTCTCTAACAAGAAGCTCCTTTTTTTTTATTCCCGCACCATACAGTTTAACAACAATTAATTACACCACAATATTTTTGGACAGAACAAATTACGTCGGTATCATTACAGTAACCTTGCTTATTTCAAGATGTCTGGCACAGACAGTTGTCGAATTTTATCACACATTGGGCCAATATTTTAACCCTAATTCCTATCCATCTGCTGTTTCTCTTGAATTGCAGTTTTTTTGTTTTGTTTTTTTTTTTGATCAGAGAGTTTTTCTGGAGTTTATCTGTCCGATTTCAAGTGCATGTAATTGAAACTCAAAAGTTTGTTTTCAAACAATAGCTTAAATAAGTGCTACTGGGCAAAGGAATACAAACTCCAGCATAACAACAAGGTTAGTCTTCAAAATATCAAAATATAAAGAATTACTCATTTTCATAGTTGCAAATGCAAAGTTGTAATGTCAAACTAATTTTCATTTCATCATATCGACCCATGCAGCATGATTTCACACAGTAACAGCAGCCTTCTATGCAATCTAAGAGTCAAAAAGTGCCAAAAAATTTATAAAAAAAACACACAATTTTGCGCAGCTATTCTTTTAAGGACTCTCCATTGAGGGATAAAGGGATAAAAGCATTATCTCTAACCTTAACCATAACAATTAATGCCTAACTTAACCTTCATCTAATCACAATTCAAATGTTAACCCTAAACTTAACCAAATCTGTGGTATAGAAAACAAAGAAAGAAAAACTCTACAATACTGTCATGTTTCGAAATTTAAATGCAACTTCTTTTTTTCGTTTATCCTCACACCTGACTAAAATATTAAAGCTGCAATGTGTAACTTTTAAGTGTAAATGTCTGCTACGTTCCCAACATTGTCAAGTGAGTTTACGCTCTTCGTGCTTCTCAGTATAGCTTTTTCCGTGTCTGTGGAGACACAGAGTGATGCGTTTCTACATCACGACTGACGGAGGGATAGGCGCAAGCATAACAGCAGCACTAGCAAAGGGAAATGGCAGCAAACTTTAGGTGAAGGAAATTTCCCCAGTTCTGTGAAACATGAACGCAGTAGAGAAGATTTGAGTGTGAACTACCTTTTGCAAAAGAACGGACAGCTAAACGGACACCTGAAACCGTGAAACTGAGAATTTGATGAGATCAATTGTGACCTTTTTTCGGACTCCAGGCTCATTGCAACAGATAGTAGCATAGTTTACGTTACAGTGCAGGTCAAATGAGGACGGTGAAGGAGCTATGAGAATGGTAGTGAGCCAGACACACATCCACACACCCACACTTTAACATAGGGAAACTTCTATTTAGTATCTATTTTCCACCAGGCATAATATTGACAAGTGATAATGCTGCAGACTGAAGTCGACTCACACTCTCCTCTCCTGGCTTTTAAGAGTCGAACAGAGATAAGAAAAGATGAGGAGGAAAGAAAAACAGAGGATAAGGTAAAATGTGCTTATAGTTAATGTTATCATTAGGGAACAAACCAAATTACACCAAATGAGAAGTTGTGTTGCTTAAGATGAAAAACTGCATGAAATCTGCTTTGTTTTAAGAGGTACTCGAATCTTTGAGCACTGTTTTTAAAGGCCAGGGTGAAGGGGGAGGGCACAGGTGAGAGATATATATTAGCTGTGATAGTGACAGCCACTATTCTGTCAATATTCGTCAAGAATAAGCAAAAGTTAAGTTGTCATTTGGCTGTCGATTTGACCTAATTATCAGCACAGTCAGCAGTTGCTTCCTTTGGATTCATTCTTTGACAGTTGCCTGTACACAGGAACCGCAAGTAGTTAAAAACAGCGTATTGTCAATGGTTAGGACTGGCCACAATGTGATCAAATATAAGTTAAAAATAATGAGGCGAAAGTTGTATAAGCCGCGGCTTAAATAAAGGACTCTACAGCCATGTGGTGTTTTTGTTTAAATCAGCCAAGCTGCCAGTTTCATTTGAGAGGGTCCCATTGTTTTAGACTTAAATTATTTCAAGATGTCATCAACTGAAAGCAAATTAACAAGATGAAACCAATCATAATATGCAACCGCAAAGCTTAAGAATAAAGTGCTCCGTCTAAAACTGATGATTTTTTTAATCATTAAGAGACTGCCATGGCTGACAAAGCACTAAGCGAGGATTGATTTTAATTCCTTGTATTTAAGAGGCGAGTTGAGCCCACACCAGGTTTTCTTGACACAAATGACATGGGGTGATGTGTTTTAATTGCATTTTGTCATTTTCTATCTTTTATGCACATATAATTGGATGACACTGATGACAATATGACATGTCTTCTAAATTAATTGGGCCTGCGTCTCTACCAGTGTGTGAATCGGAGGAAAATAAAGTGTTGTGGGAGGCTAAATGTAGAAGAAGTGAGGAATCTCTCCTTCTCACTATGTACATGTGTGTGGAAAAAAAAAAAAAGATGGTGAGCGCGCGCGTGTGTGCGTATGAGTGTGTACACACGTGGGATGCCGTAATGCACCACGCAGCAAGGACACAGTGGTTCATTTGCAGTCGCATTCCACAGCTGACACACTGACCCCACAGGCAGCTGCATCCACACACAAACACCAGTGGAGTTCTCGCTTTCATCATCACACAGCGCTCAAACAAACATGTGCACAATGCGCGCGCACAAAGTTGACACAGCTATTCTTCCTAGGACGTTCCACTGACAGCCTACACAATCCTTAACCCAATCACAATTCAAATCTTAGCCCTAAACTCAACCCGTTTCTCCGAAATTAGGTTCTGCCTCATCAGGTGTTGGTCTTCATGAGGAGACAGTGTTTATACCAGAAACGAGCCTCAAGAGGCCACAAATACAGACACACACACACAACATAAGAATTGAGAGGATGAGGCGGTGCATGCAACGACTCCACTGCAGTCAGACACACACTTTTCAGAATTCACAACACAGACTGAAGGAACACACGTCTATGCACACACATTTTTACGTAGAGCCACACGCGCACACACGCGCGCACACACGCGCACACAAGGCCTCACTCACTGACACACACTGAGTTGACAGGCGCAGCTTACCCATCACTCACTCATACGACGCAGTAAAAATCGACACTAAACACAGCTGAGCAGTTGAACCTGAGTCACACCGAGCCCGACTCTGATACTACTGCCTGCGTGCTCCCCCTCTCCACAAACTCTCCACACAAGAAGGATTTCAGGATATTTCACACCCGACAACACTAACATGCGCCGCGTCCACATCCAGCACATGGACAAATCATAGGACCAGCAACTCAAAACAAGTCATGTTCAATCTTATTTCTTTTGGATTGAATCAAAATAAATTATTTGGAAAAAAGTAATTGGTTATTGGCAATTAATTGTTGTAATTTTTACAGTAATTGGTCAAAAAGTAAATCGGTGCTTTTTTGAATGCAATTCGGAGTAAAAATGATTTAAAAGAAACCCTCTTCAGATTTGTTCAGCTGTGCCAGGAACTGGATCAGTAATGTCAAAAAAGGAATTAAAGTGGCATTTTCATACACAGTACACTGACATCATTACCTTTTTAAAATTTGTGTTTTTGTAAAATAGTAAAAAAGTATTTGAATTCTCTCATTGTCGCCTCGCACTTGTCTATCCATCATATCACACAAAAACACTACAATCTACTCCAGCACAACAGAAGATTGTTCACATTTTATTGAGGATGCTGACATTTTGATGGTTTTGTTTGGTTTCTTTATCCACAGAGATGTCAACAGCAACTTTTTTTTTTTTTTTTTGCCAATGGTAGTTATGAGTGTGTCATGTTCTTTGTGTTACAAGAAATGATTTAATCCGTCAACTGGTACCTGATGTGTGTGAGTGAGTGTTTCTCCAGCCCTGATTTTCTAGTACATTCTCCTCTAAATCCACAGATGGCGTGTAGTGGCAGAGCAGCTATTCAAACACAAAAAAAGTACAAACAAAAATACCATCATGAATAGATGGGATCCAAAAGAACACTTATTAAAATTACATTCTGCGTGTTTAGGCCAAGCAAAGACAACAAATACTCAGTGGAGACTGCACCAAGACCTGGGAGTGAGCATGGTATGTCTAAACAATAAATAGAAAAAAATAAACCAATTTTTGAAATGTTAAAATGTTGTTGTCCACTAATTCAACATGTGCAGGGACTGAATGGGAAGATTCACCTGTTTCTACAGGTGGAAACACTCCTCGTAGGTGTCTAGTCTATGGAGGCCTTACAGGGCTCAGGTCACACATGCGACCAAAAATCGTTTCAGTATGAAGAAAAGTTCTTAGGTGGCACCGGTTTGCCTAACGTTTTATATGTTTACACTGTGGTCTGTCATCTACAAACCCTGTGTTTTCCAGCCACGCTTGCCTGAACACATTTGTGGTCAGAGCTAATCAAGGACAGAGAAGGGAGCAGCTCGCTGCGTCCAATGGACTTCAATCCAGATATTCCTGCACACGGCGCCCTGCGATTTGATTGTGCGGCACTCATGTAAACACTGATGAGCGAGATGCGTGAGGTAGTAATTCAAGAAGGGAAATGTGCCTTTGATTGGTACTGATATGTATCAACACCATTTTCTGACAGACCTTGCGCTCAAGCAATTTGTTTTTTTGCAAAAAGGTGGGGACGTTGGTCATTCTCATTAGAAACTAATGTATAATAAAATTCATCATGAGTGCACTGTTTTTGTAGGTTATTGTGCTGGTGGTCTGGCAACCCATTCAGCTTTGAGTGTGTGTGTGTGTGTGTGTGTATATGAGTTTTTTATGTGCCACGGTCGAGTGCACTGGGCTCGACACGCTCGACTGCAGCACTTTTGTAGCACTGCACACTAACGCCTCACTGTTATAAGCACAGAACCAAGGTTAAAATGTAACAGAAGCAAATCCCACTTTTTGAGTGCTTTCAACAGCTTGGCCCCGAATCTACAGCCACTTTGAGGACAATGTGTCGGCACAAAGTACCGCTGCAACTATAATATGTTAGCCTGATGCTAACATCACTCCGACTAATGATTTAACGTTTACTGTTTATTTTTACTCAAATATATATGTCCATCCTTCCATGTCTACCGCTTTATCCTCTACATGAGGGTCGCTGGTGCCAATCCCAGCTGACAAAGGGCAAAAGGTGGGGTACATCCTGGACAGGTCGCATGTCCATCGCAGGGCCAACATATTTCACCATTCACTCTCACACCTACGGGCAATTTAGAGTGTCCACTTAACCTCTGCATGTTTTTGACTGTGGCAAAAGGCAACCCTTAAAACTGTGACAACGAAGGCGCCTTGTTGAAAAGTTTTGGTGCACCTTGCTGGTGGCCCAAAATGAAAGTTAGACACACCAGTGCGACCAATGCAAAAAGTTAGTCTGAAGCCCTCAATTAGGAAGTAAGCCAGTCAGTCAGTCATTAAACTGAAAGCCCACCCATCTACCACAAACCTCTCCATATCAGCACTTAATTTGACAGTTTAAATAGTTTGAATAAATGACACATGATGTCCATATCCTCGGAGGGACACTCTCCTTTATACAAACACACAAACATTCCCTCAACTAAACACTACTAAAACACTAATTGTCCAGCAGTGGTGAAAGCAGGTTATCTCAAGAGAGACTGTCCATGTGAATGTGTGTTGAAATCACTGTATGTGTTTGGTCTTCAGTGAGTGAACCCCGCAGCTAAAACCATTCAGAGTGGCTTTAAGTGCTTGAATAGGCACAGAAACACTGTTCTTTATCAGGGAATTTGCCGAAGATAATCGAAGCTGGCTCCTAACCGCAGAACCGCAATTTTGCCGTTCAAGAAAATGAGCAGAATGAAGCAATGAAGGATGGAGATGAAAAAGAAAACAAAAAAAAAAAAAAAAAAAAAGAAAAAGAAACTACATAGCCCATTCTTTCTGTGGCTGCAAGGAGAAAATTGCAACATTGAAATCTGCATTTGCTTGTGTGCCCATGCATGGGCTAGAAAATCAGGACACAGTAGACAAACAGTGACAAGGGGACAAAAAAAGAGATAGAACGAGTTCCCTACAGTTGCTGATTGGTCTGTGTGGAGACAGATGGGAAAATAAGAGCACACTGTAGTTTCATATCTGGAGGGTGGGAAGAATATCACCATCCATCTCGGTTGAGACACTTTATTCTCCGGTTGCAATGGAAACCAGTTTCATTGTTCTTTAACACTGGCTTAAAAACTGTGACTATTCAAATGTACAAATGTTCAGTTGCCATCAGGAGGGTGGAGACAGAAGCATACTGATCAGATATCTTCTGCTCTGCATGAGCGTGAAAGGAGCTGCGTTTATCATCAGTGTATTGGATGGAGACATTAAAAGAAACATATGAAGTTATTCTAAAAAACAGTGTGAAGAAAATTGGAATGTTGAAGAGGCAATGAGCATACACTATACAAAAATATCATTAAATCTTAAACCTTTAAGCAGCAATGTGTATTTTCTGGTGATTTTTGATGTCATTATTCTGTCTCTGTTGGTTCTTCATTAAAAGACATGATGAAACATGATTTGTACACTGCACTCTCTATCTGAAAACAGCCTCTGTCAAGCAATACTATCAGACCGGACTGAGGGAGCATTTGCTGTAGAAGCACAGGAGGCAGGTGGCGGTAAGAAGTGTTTCTACCATCAAACTATTTCGTTTTTAGCAGTAGAATTCACTTCTGAAACGCACTCTGGGCACTTCTATATGCGTTCAGTCACACTCCATCCTCTTTGCAGTTGTTTAACTTTACTAGAACATTGTTCACACTGTGTGCATGCATGTTCCAAAAGGTGCTGTATGTAGTAATAACCTTACTAATCATGTTGTGTTTACACTGCCAGCCGAATTGTTCAATTCCATTTCACAGAATCAACGTCATATTTGTGAGAAAGTGAGTATTGAAATTTCTATTAGAAATAGCAACAAAATAACCAGCCCCTACCATTCCATTGTTTTGGCACCCTTCCCCTGTAAAATGCTGTGGTATCTCACTCTATGTATCTCACTGAAGCAGCCATCAGGCACGGCACACACCCTGCCTACCAAGTAAAAGTACTGTTCTCAGTTGAAACGCAAGCATGAACCCGGGCTTTACCATTTCAAACCAAACTCTATTGTAGCAAACTAAACCGTACCATGATGGAAACACTGAATGAGTGCAAAAAGTCATAGGAATTCTGACATGACCATTTTCACTTGTGGCACATGGCCACATATCAGATATAAATCTGATCTGGGACCATACAAATCTGATTTTAAAATCGGAACTGGCACCAGATTGGCATGTTCTCACAGCTCTGAAAAAACTCTACGCGCATGTAATCTAATATTGCATTTGCATAAAATAGAGGGAACGGAATAAAACAAGGGTAAAGGTCCACAGGCTCCATGAGGCTCTGGTGACGCAGAGCAGTGCTCTGTGCTAAATGCAACTGCCAACAAGGTATACAGAAACATAAAGTACAGCTAAGGGTGTTGAGAATATGATTACAAACTAAAAATCATTGGATGAAGTCAGATTTTCTGCGCTAGATGAAAAGCGTGGTGGGCGGTCACTAAGTGTTTTACAACATCGGGAAAAGGATCAATACATCCTCATGGGCACTATCAGTGTCTACCAAATTTCAAGGCAAGACACCGAGTAGTTAGTTATAGTTCATTGTGGACCAAGCGGTGGACCAAGCAAGATTTTTAAGACTTTGTTTCCTGCAGAACTCGTTTCCTCCTGGTGGGGTCAGATGATTTACAGGAAGCAGAGAGTAACATGAAGCAGGACAGTCATGAAAACAGGCACACACAAATAATACTTTACACTAAACCTAATCATCCCCCTTATTCCCAGTGCTATGCATTACCCTGTTCCATGGAAAATAAAAAAAAAATCTCAAAGTCAACTTTGAGTTGCTTTTTGGTTTGTGCTCAATCTGCTTCTACAATCAAAATAAAATTCCCTCTCCTTGACAATAAAAACAACTTGCTGGTACCTGGTTCAGTTTGCGGAGTCTGCCATTGTTTTACCGGCTGTCTGACCTTTTTTTCTGTGACCACAGAAACGTTTTTATGGAAGTTTTGTACTGGCTTTCCTGTACAAGCTTGTTAACTGTAAAATCGAACTGACACAGTGATGCATCTGTGTTCACTGCTGCGCTTACTGAGAACAAGCCTTGATCCAGAGTTATTGGCAGCTTTGCAGCTTTACATCTTATGTCAGGTCTGCAGATCAGAGTGCAGCTCATCCAAGTCAATTAACTTTAGGTTTACTTCATTACAAGGTCTATAGTGTTACATGTAAGGTGCATACAGTGCATGTGGTCAGTAACTAATGAGCAGGTGATTTTTTTTAATCCTTTTTGTCCATAACTGGCTCACTTTTTTGACCTAGGCTGCTGTCATGAAGTAATGCAGTTCTGAACAGATCTGCTCTGCCTTCAACACTGATCTGATCTCACAGTCAGCGTGTTTCCATCCTAGAGGAGGTGAAAACAACTCCTGCATCAGGTAACCATGACAAATAAACAGTCAGCTGTCAAATATAGCTGTGCAGGTGAAAAATGGTAGTTGCCAGCTATGATCTAGTAAATTCAGATCTCAGTAATCAGTTAACACCATGTGTAGTTTCTTTAAGCTTCAAAAAATTTTTAAATCGTATGGTAGAACTCTTTGGGTGTGGATGTGGGTGGATATTGGAGATGTACTCGCTTGCTGGCTTCAAAATGAATAAAGATGCAGTTTTCAGACTGTGGAGAATTCTCAGTGGTTTTCTGCCTCATCCTTAAAGGGCCATTTCCACATGGCTACATGGTTCATGCAGCATCAGAATAATCAAAATGCTCTTTCTGCTGCCTGAAATTCAGATGCCAGGCTTACTGAGCAGAAATATCACACTTGATTATACGCTGCCACTTGAATCAGCCGCTCACATACCTAGATAGACAGACACACACACACATACACAGGTCATCAACATACCTTAAGGATAAGAAGACGCATCCAAACGAACAGAGTAGAAGTCGTCTAGATGTGCATCTGACAGTGAAGCGATGCAGCAGCATGTGGAGCTAGATGTTAGCGTAGGTGTGCATGTGTGTGCCAGGATGTCGACACACACTCTGTGTCATCCATCCGTATGTCATCTCGCTTCTGATGTGACCTTTACACACAGATATTTTCTTCCCGCCCTGCCAGCAACACAGCTAACACAATTACACTGGGCTAATGAACAGAGGGCCCTGATAAAGTGGTGCACACCCACAGATGCACACTCACACAAATACACTCACACTTCCTCCGTGCATATCAATCTTCCCGTAAAGGCTACATTTGCATCTTTAATATAAATGAAAGTGCTTATTAAAGTGCACACAGCAGTTCAGATCAGATGGAGGGAGAACTCGTCTCACTCCACAGCGTTTAACCCCTCACTACCCTTCTCCGCTCCTTTCTCAAACCCTCTTTTGTTCTCTCCTATTGGTAAATTTGCTCATTTATATGCAATTTTTTTTCTTAATGCCAAACTCAAGGTAACATATTTAAATTGTTTGCCCAAACATTAAAAAAAACTTCTGCAAAATACACAATTTGTTTCTTGTAAATTACTTGAAACAAAATGTTTATCGACATTGTTTCTTGTAAACAAATAAAGCAAGACAAAGTTCATGAATGGCAATTTTATGTGCAGCTACTAACATTGAAAAGCAAACAAGATAAATCCCACAATACAGGCATTATGTTAATTCCACTACTAAATGATTTTTACAGCAGTTTATGATGCTGCAAAAAAAACAAATCTCCTTTCACTTGTTGTCTCAGTGAAACTGAGAAGCCCTTAACCTGAAATGATCCCAGTGTGACTTTCTGATTACATTCCACAACAGCATAAATACATTTTCTGTTTCATTAGAAGTAGAAATAATATTCACGAAGCACTCTCAAAGGCGTTTTCTGCAGTTCTCTGAAAAGAAAAGTGTTCATAGGCTGGCTGCCAGGTTTTTGAGTGAGGACCTCAAAGTATAATATATGGCAACAAATCATAACGTTGTAAAATACTGTATATGCATGTCTTTCCAACCAGAAATAAATGTCAATCAGACGTGTGCACGTATGCACGTAGGTGTAATGTATTGCATGATGTGTAGTTGCATGCAATTTCATTTTCATGTTGAGTATTTGAATAGAAAATGTTAAATTCATGTCTGGCTTGTGTTGCTAATTTGACCATGAGGGTATACATCACAGCCCATGCCTGTATTTTGTGTTTCTTTTTTTTTTGATAATCACTTAAGTTTTTCTGCGGTGTACACATTCACTTCCTTAGCAAAGTCAAAACTTTGTTGGCAACACGCACTTTTCCCTGTTTTTCCACAGAAAAGTTATTTTAAATTCCATTGGTCACTCACTGGTCCATTGGTAGTCACTCTCCTTATCAACCTTCTCTACGGAATTGCAACTTGGTCTGATTTATTCATTCTGACTAAACATGCTGGCAGGCCATAAATTATGCATTTTAAAAAAGCAAGTCTGGGGCCACATAAAACCTGTACAAGTGCCACAGCTGGCCCGCAGACCAGACTTTGGACACACCTAATTTGGTCTCTATGTCCCTTTATTCCCAATCAGTGCTTTAGTTCCTGTGTGTTTCAAGTAGTATATCTGCTATCTGCCTGTGTTACTGTACCTTTCCTGCTAAACCCGCGTATGCCAACAATAAGCCATGTTTCCATTGCATGGAATGGTTTGGTTTGGTACAATACGGTGTGTATTGTTTTTTATTTCCATTAGGAATAGTACCAAAATAAACAGCCCATACTCTTCCATTTTTTGGCACCCTTCCCTCGGGGTCACAGAGTAAAATGGTACGGTAAGGTCAGGGTGGGGCGACTGGTGTTTCTGTAACTACCACAGTCTATTCTCATACAAAGCTTGATGTCTTGTTGAGACAAAACACAGGCCACAACCCACCTACCGAGTAAAGGTTCTGTTCTCAATCAAAACGTAAGCCTAATAATCCAAACTGTACCGTACTGCAGTGAACTGTACTATGGAAACTCAGGATTACTAATCTGTTGCTCAAGCCTGGTTTTCTAATACAACTGTAATTTTTTATTTTTTTTTTTTTAAGTGAACCCACCCACCATGTGTGCGCACTTTGGTTATCAGCCCTCCAAACTACAATTAAAAAACAATGAGAGTCCAAGAAAATCCCTTAGTTGCTCTTAAGAGGAATGTTAAATCATACAGCATATTTCTCAGCTCTTGTATGAGAGGTGTCCACAGAGAACATTTCGAATCTACTCTCACTTCCTGCCATAATATATTCCACTGTAGCGTTTGTCAAAGTAAGCCCCAGGTGTTCTTGAGGGCGGGGAGGAGCTCTGAATGGAAATGGAGCAAAAACTTAATTATACTTTAATTTAATTCTCTTTAAATGTTTCCCCGTTTGGGAATGCATAATGTCAATTCCATCCAGGTGTCACTCTTGACACCATCAGCCTTACATCTACATTTTAAGGGACACACAATTCACCTCAGTCCCATTTGACACTAAATCAACAACAGACTTGTTTTCAGTGGGGAATCTGTAGGACTTAAATCTTATCAAATGGGCATCTGGAGCCTAATTTGTTATTAGTCAAGGGGTCTTGATATAAATCTTTGAACAAAAACCACTCGGCTCAAATTTCACTTTTGATCAAATCTGGATCTGCATTCTTGACATAAAGTTTCAGTCGCACATGAAAAGGGCAAATTCTTACAGCGTCACACTGGCCTGATTGCAATTGGAGGTAGTGCTGGGTTGCTGAATCTGGTTCTGATTATCACGTCTAAAACTGACAGCATTCCAGCACTGCTGCAAGGCCACGGCCTCACGGGGTGGGGGGCGGGGGGGCACACACGTTTCTCTTATCCTGTAGACCTTTCTTTGACAGAATGAAAGCGGATGTGTAAATGCTGGATGATTTTAGGGCCTGACGCTGGCAATCATCAGTTCTGCTGAGGAGCCTTTGTGCCAGGAGCTGAATCCCTACCAGCTCCAGAGCCGCTTTCTGCACCTGAACCCGACATCTGACCTCCCTGTGGGCAAGTGAAAAGAGAATTTCCCACCCAGGAGTAATAAATACCTTTTTGAAACAAAGTGAAGATTTTCTGCACTAGAGGGGACATTCACACCGAGTCGTGTGTGGTTCAGTCAGTCATAAAGCACACTGTGGTGTAAAGTTAGTGGCAGTCTGATCTGTTTAGGTCCAATTTGTACAAGTGATGTATTAGTAACCATAGTAACACAAAGTAGAATTTTGGGAACTTCTAATCCATTGGGCAATGACATCAGGGAGCCGCGTGATCAGTCCCAAAGTCATTCTGCGGCATGATGACAAACACAATCAACCTAAACGAATTGTCTCCTGTATCATATTTGACCATAATGAGGTGGAAACACCAGGCATGCTGCCACCACTCGTGAGTGGTTTGTACATCACCTTGGCAGACACACAAACATTAAGGGAAAACTTTGTTCTTTGCATTGTTGCAAACACACAGACACTTTAATAAATCAGCACTGATATGCAGAAATACCTAGAAGGGTTTAAAAACAAATAAAAATATCAGTGACTAAAATATGAACCATTTTCCACTGAGGTAGTGATGAATACTGTAGAAAATCAAACATCTAAGACACCACAGCATTGCAGTTTCCTTTTGTAAAAATGTAATGATACTAAAATATTTACAAAATGCACGTTTGGATTCCATATCTTACAAAAATCAGAAATAGACTTGAAAATATTAAACAACTCTAATTTAGAATGTGCATTAAAGCTCCACATTGCACTGACATTGCTATTGCTAATATACCATCTTAAGCTAAAACCTCCAGCTATGCTCTATGGCTCTATATTTTTATGTCAGGCAAGGAAAATGTAAAGGCCTGTCTGCAGCTTGCTGTATTTGGAAAACACAGCTCGTGATATTCATGATTATTCACTGCATATGTTTGCTGTCCTGGTTGCAATGGAATAGAAATGATAATGAGGCACTTCAAACTAAAAATGTGTAAAGATATTTCATTAATATTGCATATGAGGCTTAAAATGGAACCACGAGGGCCGTCAAACTCAAGCAAAAGTACACGACCAAAAGTCTTCTTAAAAATCATTAGTGCGGAAAAAGACACACACCCAGGCACCCCGAGGTTGACCGGATGGTGCAGACCATGTCAGGAACATGCTGGAAAATGAAAATACACTTCGACAGTGAAATATCACTGTCAGTCATATCATCCACCCCGGGGCCAGAGACCTGCTGCTGCTGAATAAATATTCACTCATACTATATTACAGCTCGTACCATCCTCATTCTGCCGTTAAAGTATTTTTCCCTTCAGGCATTTAGAAGGGACACCCATGGGCCTGAGGGTCAGAGAGGGCGTGAGAGCACACAAAAGACAGGCTGGGAGAGAGACAGAGGGACACAGACAGAGACGGAGACAAAGACCAAAGGGATTGTGTCTCATGTGGATGTGCTCCAAGGCAGCAATCCAATACTGTAAACATACTGTCTCCTCTTAACCTGAGGGACGTGACCTCCAGAGGAAACAGAGGAGGGTTTCAGAGGAGTTCACAGGGTTATTAACCACAAAGTCCGACTTAACAAGTCGTTTGGTCTTCTGATGAAATCATTCAATCTTACTTGTCTAAAGTTACTAATACACCACTATACTTGCTGGAAAACTGAGCATGGTCACTGTGAAGGCATGGTGAGCCAGTAGAACCGACAGTCGACATCATTTCCTACCATTTCTCTACTGGCACAAGCTAATAAGGAGGAATAAAATGCACAAACACAGTAATAGGAGGGCTGTCAAGTGGAAGTTCGCGGAAGTTTAATAGTGACTTGTGATCAATCACAGGTTTAAAATTGTATTAAACAACAGTTAATTCCTAATCAAGTCATATGATTGGATGAGAGGCTGATATTGAGTAAAACAGCACCTGGACTATTACCTGTGTCATCACTGCGCTCCACAGGTGTTCACAATAATCATTAATTACACTGCCTGTTGGTTCACACACCTGGTCCACACCGGATGTGTGGTGTTTGCATCCCTGCTGCGTTCCATCATACTGTTAATTTTACCCGTGTTATCAGATTAGGGTGTTCACACACCTGCACCTCATTCCCTCATTACCTGCTCCTATTTAGACTCTGATTTGTGGATCCACAGAAACCAGTGCGTCTCTTCCATCAGTGTGGCAACGTCTCAGTCCCCACGACCTGCTATGCCAGGACTTTCAGTTTTTGTATTGCTGTTCTTTTGGGTTCAGTTTAGTTAAATATCTTTATGATCATCACAAAAAATGCAATAAGCCTGAGGTAACTCAATTTTTATTTGAGGAATGTTAACACAGCAGCATTTGAACTTTGCAGGAGTTCCAGTTTAGTTGCCTTCTCTGTTTCACACAGGCTGTGTATTAGCGCTGGGCAAATGAATGTACGGTACTGCAGCATTAACATATCCAAACCGTAAAATCAAGTAAAATAGTGATTCTGTGACCCTGAGAAGCAGCCAGATTGTTTCTCACAGTCTCTTAGCTGCTGCAGCTTCCTTTGTTTATTCCACTTCCCGAAAAAGCGATTGATCCAAAGTATTTTTCTACTGAAGTTGCTTTGTATTTCAGCTTTTTTTAGTTGCATACACAATCAGCTCTGACACTCTGTTCATGCAGAGTCCTCCGAGCAAGAAACTACACGCACAATTAATGTGATTAGAAAACCTACAGCCTCAAGGTCAGCCCACAATTAATCATGATTAATGTGTTAATGCTGACAGTCCTTCTCAATAGTATCTTTATTTTTTTTTGGTTTGTTTCAATGCACTGTATCCGAGATATATTTTATTTGCTCACTGTGAGCATTCAAATCTCATCATGCTGACTGGACATGAAGGATACTGTCCCATGGGACATCTGGGGGAAACTGTCAGTCCACCGAGCTCCAAGTAGCGTGAGTGACTGTTGGCATCCCATCCTTCTCTGTCCCTCTGCTCAGATATAATTTGTTTGACACTCATGTCAGCTACATATTTTGATAACAACACACACACGTATGCCAGACGTACTGTATTTTTAAAAGAAGACGTTTGACCGGTACAGCTGCAGAGTTATTTAATGATATTCTAAGGACACAAAAACCCCTCAGTTTTACCGCTTTTTCATCGATGTGAGTGCCCTCTTTGTTTAAGTATCAACACTTTGAGCCAAGTCTGGATAATAATGATAGCAAATAAAAACAAATGAAACATTTTGTAAACACGTTTATTATCACTCATTAAAAACTCATTCGAAATATGACCGGGGTTTGTACCTAAAAAAAAAAATATGAGGCCAATTTTAAAAATTACATTCAAATGTCAGTATCTGAACTGCAAAAAGCCAATAACATGATACGTCACAAACACTAATTCTATCGCCCTACTGCAAGATAAGGCCATACACATTTTAAACAAAAACTTTATCATGAGCCAGCTATCTCATTATTTATTCAGCTAAACATATTTAAGTTTTAAATTGAACACTACATGTCACAAATTATGAAAAGAGTAGGCCTTAAAGTTGAGTGTAAGGATGATTATTTACCACAGGTCGCCATCTGATTTTCAAATTAAGGTCCAGGTTGATGGAGAACAGGAGGGACAGCGCGCCTGTTCACGCTCCTCGTGTCGTATATTAAACATTTAAATTAAAACATCTCTCTGTGGTGCATAAATATGCAACTTGGCTATAACCTTCACTATGAAGAAAAGTTTGACTCATCCAATAAGAAAAAGTTTCTCTTCCTCTGACAAATGTCTGCATACACCAACTAAAGCCTCCAATCTAAAAACATGCATTCGTTCTGTGAGCCAGTATTTCTTGGCAAAGAATCAGGGAACATTTTCCAATTCTGTGAACATATACAGTCAGTGTTGCTGGTGCCAGTTTAAGAGATGTGATAGCTCCATCAAAAACCTTGCATCCTGAATTTCAAGTCTTTTGGAACGTTTTGAATTAGCCCATGATACACTTCTTCACTTCTGGAGCTTGGCATTGGCCAACTATCTTCACACAGACTCCATTTATTTGTTTTTTTTTTTTTTCCTGGCTCCATAAGGTTTTTGAACATTTTTGTCACAAAGGAATGGAAAAGCTATTAACACGTTCAATGGCACCTTTTTTCTTAACTCTAACTCGACACACTGTCAGGTGGCTGGGAAGGTTTTCCTTTTAATTGAAGAGAGGACAAAGACCTGAGGAAAATTAAATATGAAATAATGGAAGCAGGGTTGTGTCACAGAAATGTGGCCACATTAAGAAGTAGAGCACTGTGTGAGGGACTTGTTTTAATCACAAAGCCAAGTAAAAGCCCAAAGCAAACTAAAAAAAAAAAAAAAATATATAACCTGAATGACACATCCCATTCAGTAAATAAGGATAAAATAATTATTAATGAGGCTTTAGATTACAAGGATATTACAACAAATCTCAAACTATAGAGATTAGTCTACTGACTACAATTCACAGATATATGAATGTGACAGTTTAGCAATTTTAAAATGTTCTATGCACTGACTCTAACCTGATCTATGATGTCTATAATATCTCAATACATGCTCACTGGAAACTTTGTAAATCTCTCCATGGAGTAATTAAGTAACAAGTCCATGGAGTAATTAAGCATTTTTAGCCTAAACAGGGACACAGGAGCTGCCGGTCTCCTGTGTCACTTATGTAAATTCGAATTAGGGATTTTAAATATCAAAGTCACAAAATAACATAATAAATTACTGATGGAGGCAGAAGTGAATCTGTGCCACATTGTAAAATCTGCCATTTTCTCCATGTACTTTGGAGTTTAATAAGAAACTTGACTTTCCAGTCTGAAACATATTTTTAAGATATCGTAAAGTTAAACAGGCACAGATTTTATAGGGCGAGACCTTTGTTAAATGGCTGAAATCAGTTTTCCCTTGCGTTCCAGTCCGCAGCTATATTTTCAGTGAGGGAGATGCTCCATTTCTCAGGCTGGTTCCCAGGGGAGCCATCAGTGCAGTCAGCACTGACTATGTGTCGGTCTCTCAAACAACCTGAGCTATTCCTTTAAGTCAAAAAAATGGTGAAACACACCAAAACCAGTGACATATGTCCAAGAAAATGCATCTGCTTAAATAGACAGCCTATGAAAAGAGAGAGACATTGGAGCTGCATACTAATCATGCCTGCATGACTGTGTGTTTTTGTGCCTGAAAGGGGGAAAGGAAAGCTCCAAAGATTGTGAAAACAAGTTCCATTTACTGTGATAAAATCTGTTAATCTGGCTGTGCTGGCCCCCTCTCAGTGTATCAGCCTCATTCATTTCCCTAAAGGACGTCAGGAGTGGGCCAACACTCAGCCCTACAACTTACTCACACTCACAGAGAGAGAACCAGATGTTTGAACATCATTCATATATACACTCGATGCCTTTGCATTGTGATCCTCTTCACTGTGTCATTGTAGGTGACATGATCTTTTGCCACCAGGCAAACATTTCATATAAATGACACAACAGTATCTGTACCAGCATCAGTATCAGCATGGTCTGCTTTGCAGTGTTGGTTTCTGATGTCAATAGCTCGCATGTGACTATGACTCTAGGATTTTGCATGAAAAAAACATAATACTGAAGTGGAGACACACAAGCGTCCATGTAAACGGGTCCGGCACGAGCTTGAATGGACACGTGTGTCCTTGCATGTGTGTTTGTGTGCAAGCGTGCGACCCTCTCTCTCACTCTGGCCCCGCTGCCTCTTTTTTTCCAGCCTGCAAAATGTGGAAAAAATGCACTGTGACTCCAGGCAGGAAACAAAGTGCCAAAAACACTGAACCAGGACAAACACATAAAAATCCATGGCTCCATTAGGCATGTACAGGATTAGCCTGGCATGGCTTGGTTTGGTTCACACTGGCAGTCGAAAAAAGGAATTTCCGGGACAACAGCTGCACATGAAGCGAATTCAAATCCACTTTCCATGCCATCTTCGGATAGATAGAGATGACAGACACGCACATGTATGAGGATGACATCACTGATTAAACCAAAGGCTCTTTTGTCTCTGCCATAGTGTATTTGAGGACCAAGTATGTGAGACAGTTTCTGATGAATCTTTCTTTTTTATGCAAAAATGTCTCCACTACACAATAATGACCATGTACACTATGCAACAGACCCTCAGTGACTCTTTGTGGTATAACCCTTAGATGTCTTATTAAAAGTCATTATTGAATTGCAACATGCAGAGGCTTCCACTCTGGTGCATGTGCACATGCACAGCTGTGACAGTTTATAGTGTAACAGTGTGAAGGGTGGATCTAATCAGAGAGGGAGGAATGTGACCTCTCACCCTAGACCCATGAACCCTGTGCAGCCGCTGCAGCAGCAGCAACAGCCTTATCTGATTGTGCCTGTCTGGCTCGGTAATTATTTCCAGAACCCAAACGGGGCCGCCAAAAAGTGGAAGGATGGGGACGGACAAAAGAGCACAAGAGATTTGAAACCCTCAGTGCTGAAGAGTGCATGTTGCACTATGTATTCAAACATAATTGTGTTTAAATGGGAGTGTTTTGATAATTATTCTGTTGATTAATTACTCTGTATGGCTGTCACTTTTTAACCAAAACTATTTGAACTGTGACCTTTAAGTTCGCTTCACGGTTAAAATATACAGCCTAGAAGTGCATCAGCTAACCTGAAATAATGACTGTGTGATCCAGCATCAGGCACTGTAGTTAAGGCTTGGCCTTAGATGCATTTTGAAAGTCCTCTTGGCTTATTGGACAGTGTTTTGCTGTGAAAATAGAGGACAAAAGCTAAACGGTCATCCTGAGTGGACAATCACCACACTAAGCATCTGAAAAGCGGCCTGTGGAAGTATTTCAGATTCCACATCATAAATAAAGAAACGAACAAATATGCAGATACGCCTGTTGGCATAGCTGATAGCTCCACCCAAGTGAGTGTTCAACCTTACATGACTAATGGTGGCGGAGGAAAAATCAGCATAAAGGAATAGCGTGTTATGTAATATTCATTCACACTTGATGTTTGAGAAAAGTTACAACCCTATGACTGTGGTAGTATCTTAGAATTCAGGAAAAATGAAGGGGCATCAGTGCTGCCTACAAAATTAAAGTTTGTATTCAGCACACGTAACATGACCTCAGTCTTCTAGCTGCAGCAGAGCAGGTCATCCCCGTCTCCAGTGTTGGCTGCGAGAGAGAATTGTTCAACCATGAAGAGGATAAGTGAATTTTATCTTTCTTTCAGCAATAAATATTTTTCACATCAGATTTCTGTACAGTCAATTTACACAGACTGAAAGGGTGAACATGTCATGATTATGAATATGGATAAATGGACAGATCAGTATGCAGCCTCTAGGTGCAAAACCTCCAATCCTCTGGTTAGAAGATGATCCACCTTCTGAGCCACATAAAAAGTCTAATTCATAGGAAACTGTCATACTTGTGTCAAATTTTAGGGGAAGTGAAGAAATAAATTCCTCACCTGGAATAACAATCACTGGATCCCACTGGCTTCCCAACCCAACCCAACGCAAAAAATAGATATCCAGACATTTCCTTAATGATGCAAGGAAGTTTACTGTCTCTTTTTCTGAAGTAACATCTGCCACAACACTACCGCTCCAAGTTCTGATGATGAACTGAGGCTTTGCTCCATATTCCTGCAGGGTGTTACAGTCTGAACAGCCACTAAGTCACTCTTAAACAGCACCACAAGCAGCAATTCCTCAACCAAACACACTTCTCCCTCTCTCCTACTCTGTATTTCTCCTCATGCAACAGTTCCTTTTCCCCGGTCTTGAGCATCAATATGCAGAGAAAAACCCATCTGTAATCCCCTGCTGCTCAGCTCTGGAACTGCCTGGCTGCCCCATGGTAGTTATAGGTCACTCACAAACACACACAGACACATGCACAAACAGATGCACACACACACACTTCTTCAAAAGCTTATACATGTGCACACACAGCTAGACGCACAAATGCACAGATGACGTGGTTGGTGGAGGTCATAGTATTTGTTGTATCTCTCTCTCTCTCACACACACACACACGCACACACATTCCAGTGTGTGACAGAGAATGCCAGTTTTCATCGCGCCCCGCTGTTTAACCCCTTCTAATCCCTTTAGAGTAGCAGAGCTTTATGGTCTATTCACACTCTTTCATTCCCCCCCCCCCCCCCCCCCCCCCCCCCTCTCTCTCTCTCTCTCGTTCTCTGTAGCCGCAAGAACAATCCTCAGAGCAGCTGTGGCAAAACATCACACATGTGGGAAAGACTCATCAGACACGGTGACAGGAACATGGACATAAAACACATAAACAGCCAACTGACATTCAAAACAAAACAAGCAATAGTGGGTGGTAATGACCTAATGTACAATGACATCTGAAAAACCAGGAAGCATCTGAAATCTGTTAAGAAATGATGTTCCCACAGAAGATGTGTCAATTTATCCATTTTTATTAAAATTGCTTCGATGACCTGTCTGAACTCGCACCTAGGATCATTTAAAATGACTAAGGATTTATCTTGTTGTCGAGTATTTGACACTGGTCTTCCCCATGAAATGTTTGGTGGTCAAGTAAGACCTGACCACAGATTGTTTAGTAAACACTCCACTTAAGTCATGAATCATTTTGTTGGGGTCAGTATCAATGAATCACAAAGGAGTAACTGATACTTGTAAGCATTTGCAATGCTGCACTGTAACACATAAAGGCAACACACAAAGACACACTCCAGTGCAGGTATGGAGGGACTGGGTTAATAATGGAGTAAGACAGAGAGAGAAACGATGGAGCTGAATTCCCTGTACACAGAGAACCCAGTGAAGTACATCAGAACACATTGGAAAAATGAAATGTGGTGTTCAACAGCCCTGTAAAGTGTTCAGTTTCCACATTTTCAACAGAGGAAAGAATTCAAATTGTGTGTGTGTGCGACATGAAACACACACAACTGCTGAAAAACAAACCCGCCAGCAGCACACAAAAACATGCTGACTCAAACACACACACACACAATATTTCACACAAGCTATTTCTAAAAAACCACATGCATAAACAGTCAAACACTCCCACCGCACACACACGCAAACACACACCAGCACAAACCGTGGAAGTGTACTGTATGTATGCAGTGAATGGCTCCATTTCTCTCATTAGGGAGAAGGAGCTGCCTGCAGCAAAGCCTCCTCTAGTCAGTCTGCTGAGATCTTTAAAACCAACAACACTTGTCAGACTGAGGGAAAGGAGGGAGAAATACAACAGTCAAACATGGGAACTACAGTGGGAAAAAAAAAGCAGACGACGAGTATGAATGGAAGAGAACACTGAAAAGAGAGGAGCACAAATAAATGGTTTAAGGTAG
This sequence comes from Brachirus orientalis, assembly GCA_016785285.1. Classification (NCBI taxonomy): domain Eukaryota; kingdom Metazoa; phylum Chordata; class Actinopteri; order Pleuronectiformes; family Soleidae; genus Brachirus; species Brachirus orientalis. The sequence goes on from JAFBJR010000150.1 coordinate 4,992,022, forward strand.
TTATGCCTCAAAAAGTGGAACTGTTAAACCTGTACTGTAAAGTCCACAGTGACAATATCAAGAGTCGGAGATTATGCAGGAATGTGATAATGGCAACGCATGCAGACAATATTGAAGAGTATGTGAGCGAAGAGAGGAGATATACTGTATTCTATCTGCTATGAGGCCATACAGTGGTGCTGTGCAAGAGGAGCTGTCGTAAAAAACAGCCAGCTGGACGTAATGAACAAGACAAACCTAAAAGAGACACAACAGTACTGTGACTAATAGGACAAATCTACTGAGACACCGCTTCATGAAAAAACAGGAACACAAACAATGGAAAGGTGATAAAGGTGGAAATCCTTTACAAACACAACAACAATTTGCAAGTAAATTTATATGACTGATGTGTGAGCTAACATATTGTAGAAAATAAAGAGTCTGGTTGTTAAAACCTCACAGTGTTTTATCTTTAGATGTATAAATGGGACTAATGCACCAGCAGAAACAAGGTGAAATTGCAGTTGCATTTAAAACAGAATAATTATTCTCTCCTTTTCCAACCCCAAAAAATTTCCAGGATGCATGACAAAGAGAATAAGAGAGAGCGAGGCCGACAGAGAATAAAGAGATGTGAAGAGACACACAAAATAATAGCACACAATACCTAAGCCACAGAGAAAGGAAAAGGAGAGAAATGGAAATAGGCATAAGAAGAGAAAATAATAGACAGCCCCATTAGGCTGAGGTTATTGAGTAAATTCATCTCACTAGACAAAAGCAGCTCCTCTGCTTGTGTCACTGTTGCTTTCACCAAACTCAACATTTTCTCTCCAATTTCCAAAAGTGTCCGGCTGAATCGCCTTCAAAATGCTCCCCATCCATCACCACCACATAAAGGTAGCTGTACATGGAGCAATTTCAAAGGCCAGGAGAGACGTTTGAGATCTGCTGCTTTCAAACAACAAACCACAAGGTGCACTGAATGGATGTTTTTTGACCCACTGGTTTACTTTATTGCGAGAAAGTGGAAACATCTACTATCAACACTACACTGTTGCTGTGTCTTATCAAGCATAGCCTTCTTTTAGAAAGAACGCAAGGGAATTTAAGGCTGGCAGAATCATTGTATGGAGACAAAGAAGAAAAAACGGAAAAAGAAAAGGATCAGAAGACGGAAAACTGAGTCGAGAAAGCGCATTTTTCTCAACTCAAGCAAGACATCCATCCACATCACAACAAAGAAAAAGCCCGGTACTTTGGAGCAGCACCTGTTTACTGTTACTTAACTATGTGCACCAGAAGCTTCAGACATGGGAGGTGCTGTTTCCCAGTTTGGTACAACATTTAAACAACAATCAAAGGAAGATGCTAACTTTTGGGTGCACAAGTTCATTATTTTCAGCAATGACTCATGTCACACACAAATATGACACGAGTCTATATGAATGGGACAATTAACAAGTGAATTGTGAACTAGGTATAAAAAGAAGAGAAGTCATAGAGAGTCATGTTGCTCTGTGTTGCTCTGAAGGTCCAGCAACTGGTTGTTAAGGCCATTAAATCTGCGCTGACCTCCAATAACATTATCATACATGGAAGGCAACACCTTTGTACTAAGATGCAACCTGTTTGTCATTTTGTAGCGTGGTTCCAGTACACTGATTAAATGTGCAAATCCAGGGTTTTCCACCACTGAATAAGGTCGACATGTCTATTGGTACAAGCAAAACTGTAGCACTATTTTGAGGGCATTTTGCTCCAAATGTGGACGGAAGACATCTACATCCTTATGACACATGTGGAGATGTCCTGTGCTTTTCTTGTCGACAATGCAAACTTTGTTGACAAAACTCACGGCAAACGCAAAATACGTATTTCCAAACCGGTGATTTCAGAGTTACACACTAGTTAGTTTTTAGTTGGCAGCAGCTTAGCAGGAGGTAACATGTAGTCGTGCTACAGTGGCTACATTCACAATACTGTGGTTTTTTCCCCCCCCTCTGGCACGCCTGCAAGACGTCACACATGGTTATACCGTCGATTCCACCTTTGCTTTCGAAGGTCGAGATCGTAACAGTGCCCGAATTGATATTGCATTTACAATCAAGATTGTGATACCCCTAGTAACTAGACCTAGTAGATCAACTAAATCAATCATAAAACTGTATTTTGACGCTGACGATAATGGTGTTACTTCTAGAGCTCAATATTTTCTCAGGTTGAACCAGTGCGTTAATACATTCAATGAGGCTGCAGTAACTACAGTCATTTTAGCAGCTCCTACATTTTGCTTGCTTAGTCAGGACAGCTGCATACGATGCGCAACTCCATTCGTACCCTGGATAAAATTTAAAAAACAAAAACACCTCTGGCATCTTCCAGGCATTTTTCAAGCATTTTTAGGTGTGGAAACAGACCCTACCCTAAGGCTGGGTTTATACTGAATGTATGTGTGTATATATACTGAATGGCACGTGTGTGGTATAGAAAATCTCGCTTTACACAAGGCACACATCAATTGATCAGAGTGTCCATGCTGCCCACGTGAGACACACCTGCCGAGTATCTTTCACCACAGTATCAAAGTCTGTATCTGTCTCTTATGTCAAAAACACCACACGTCCTGTTCCCATAAAACCAAAAGAATATTTGTATGATTTTTCCAAAGCAACCATATGTAAAACCTAGTAGAAGCTCCACAGCTGTCACGTACTGCACACACATCCAATGTGAACCCAGCGTAAGGATGCAAAAAAAAAACTGGTGGGGTGTCCTTGATCAAAACACAGAAGCTGGAGGGTACACTTTCATAATGAGAAGCAGGAGACGCATTAGAGGACACACCACATATGCTTCTCTTGTGTCCTGTTTGTCAAACACGCACAGATCAAACCCTATGGCCACCCCCTCCCTTACCCAAGCAGGTTTCAGACTGACTAAGCACTCAATAAAATGAGATGAGCCTTGGTGTCCACCAGCGGTGCTGTGAGAGTGAGACGAGTGGGGGAGTAAGACTGCACTCACTGACTCAGCGTTTCTGTGCTGTCACTCCTGTCATTTCACAGCAGTTTCTTCACAGTGAAGCGAAGTGGGACCCGTCACTATCCCTCTAGAAATGTCTGAAACGCAAGATCGATGACACTGACTGTTCACCCTGTATTTTCCCCAGATGGCAAAGTGTTTCTGTTGGCAATGTAATGAAACAATAATCATGTAAATGCAGTTTTTTAAGTTTTCTTTGGCCTCCTTTTTATTAAAGTGGTATATGAATAGCAACAGGACCCCTGGAGAGCTTTGTACTAGCCCACAGTGGAAATCAGGCACCACTGAGCTGTGGCTTCACAGCAGGTGGAACCAAATTGTTGAGTAAACCTGAATTTGGCACTGCAATGAAAGTGAAGTTACTGCAGAACCAAGACTTTTTTTTTTCCTTATGTTACTTATAGGTCACTAATACTTTATAATGCAGTTTATCTTGCAAATCCATTGCCGTAAATTTCTGCTTCTCTCACACAATATATGACAATGACGTTACCTTTTAAAGTACATTTTTGTGCAATTGTATATACTTATCCTTGTTGGAGAAACTGTCTTAACTACATACTGCTACAATGGAGAAATGCAGACAAAATACTATGCAAGTAATAGATGAAAATGCGGCCAAGATGATGGCATCTTTTTTTTTTTTTCTGAAAAATATGGTTTTTCTATTAAACATATCTATGAAATATAATTTATTTGCCCAGAATGACGGTTTTATAATTGATGGACATGTCATTATGTGCAAGGTGGAATAGACTGATACTGTCCTAGTAGAAAAGAGAGTGCTAGGCTGATAATCTTGGAGAAAGTGATAAAAACCCAATAATAAAAAACAATATAAGACTGACCACTGTAAACAGGAAAATATGGAGCCAGCTTCTTTCAATGAGTCACCCATGTCTCTCTGTATATCTATTAGCCATTTCTTTCCAATTTTCATCTCTCTCATCACTGACTGGAACTCTGAAGACCAGAATTCTAAGTCCACAACTTCTAACTCAGTATCTTTCCATCCCCTCCTTGTCGTCCAAGTCCTCTCATCTGAGTCACATTGTCAGGAATACCATCTCTCTTTCTCTCTCTGCCTCACTGCTTCCAGCTCCTCTTTATTTTCTTCTTTTTCATTTTTTTCCTTTCACCTGCTCCAGTTGTTTTCCCCACTGACTTGACTGTCTTGATGTTGCTTCTCATGCTTATTTTTCTTCATTTTCTTATATAGCTCTCATCAGGTCAGAACAAACGTGTGTTAACCTTTTGGTTTAAAGCATTTCCAGTATTTGTTGGATACTGTTGTTGGATTAGATTACATGGTGTGTTAGAATTCTTCCAGACTTTTTTGTTCATCACCAGAAAGTGTGATAAATGGCTCACCATAGTGGACGCCAAAGAACAAAATCTGATGGTTCTTCGTTGTCTTGTAGATACTTCCCGGTGAAGTGTTTTAGTTGAAAAAACACATAGCTTTTAACTGGTTGAGAGTTGTAAGTTATAAGAGTTATGAACACAACACAACAACCATGACAAAGAAGAGAAAAAGTGGCAGCAGTAAAGAGACTCTCAGTGCACACAATATCACATGATTCCTGCAGGGACTTGGTCAGTGATATCTCCAACACACAGTTTGGCACAGGGACTCAGGGACACGGCATTCCCAACTCCACTTTACCATGGAATTATTACCTGAATTATGCATTTCAATTTTTGCAAATCCACAGTTGTTTACCTAAAAACTGTGTGACGTTTGGACAGAAATAAAACATCTGCCATCGACTTTTTTGGATTTGACCTTCTCACCCCTTCATCATTCCAGTCCCTTTCATCTTTTCACTTCTCTTCTCCCTCCTCCAGGGAACCACAAGCAAACATCACAGTGCATACTGTATATTACCACTTTCAGGTGTCTTCTCACTTTCACAGACACCAGTCATTCCTCTTCTCTCGCTCACTTAAAAAAAAAAAAAATCGCTCATTCCTTTTGCAACTCTTCACCAGTTGTCAAGTAAATCACTTTTATAGCAGCACATCTTCACACTGCAACACAAAAGTGGTTCCCCCCCTCCTAAATCTACAGATCCTGACTTTTGTCAGCCATGTTTAATTCTGTCTCCTCAAGAAGTGACAGATGTTAAGGAGTGTAACTCAAAGTCAGTTGCAATCACTGGGGAAAAGTGAACTTTCTAATAATGTAACTGTGGATGTTATTGTCCCTTTTGTGTCATTTGGTGCAATTCATCAGACATCATCCAGGTCGTTTAAGATAAGCCTGCAGAGCGCTGCTTTACAACACCATGATATGCAATTTCTGACTATTGGCTTTCTAGCAGTGGAGCAGTTTCCTCTCTCTGAGACTGTAAAAGCAGCACACTTTAATATATGACTTTCCACTGCTTCGCTGTAGAGGAACTTTAGATGAACAAGACAGAAATACATTTCAGAAACCTATTCAGCATATGCTAGAACATGTGTTTCGGGCAGGCTTCATATGGGTGACCCCTAACTTCTTCTTCACCCTCCAGGTTTTAGAGTTTCAAGCTCCAGTGTAAAACATTTGGTAATTTTGTGGTTGTTGATGTCATTATTTTGCCTCTGTTTGATGCACACACCACGTGCACAGCAAGTAAATGTCGCCTGGTGACACAAGGTCGAAACAGTGTTACACTGAGAGAAACTGAGAGATGTGTGAAGCTGACAGACTCAATCACCATTGTGTGAACTTATTTTAACAATGATTGGTTATACTTGTATTAGAAAGTTATGAACTATATTTTTAACAGAACATCAGACAGTCTGCATTGATCTATCTTCAAAACAGGTACACGGAGGATGATGCTGAAAAGTCTTGCTGTACTGCTTTCTTTCTCTACTCCCTTTTATATTCTGCGTCCCCACAAACCTCATCCCTGCCTGGGAAGACTCAAACCAGAAGAGAAGTACAGATAAGACCAGACAGATCCGCATCTGAAAGCCATGTACGGAAAACAAACAGGAACGAAGCACTCTAACTTTGACCTTGGCCCTGCACCAAATATATACAAGGAGAGAAAAAAAAGTAAAGGCAGGATGTCCGAGTGTGTGTGTGTACGCCTGGTATTTCTTATGTTGTCGGGACCTAAATCTGTTTACGCAGTCACATTATGGGGAGAACAATCAAGTCCCCATAACATAAATGACTATATTTTAAGATGAAGACATGTTTCAAAGTTAGGCTGAGGTTAGGGTTAAGTTAAGGTTAGGACCACTAGTAATAGTAGTTAAGGTTAGAGTAAGTCTCCAGGAAATGAATGTAAGTCAATGCAATGTCTGCTGAGTGTGTGTGTGCGCGTGTGTGTGTGTATGGAAATATGGAGATGTGCTGATTGGACCAATGTTACAGCAGGAACAGGAAATGCACACACACAGTTTCAGTGATTTTGTTCAGTTGCATATCATTATATGGGTCGTGCGTGCTCAGACCCACATGCAGTATGTTCACACAAACACACACACGCTCATTACTGCTGCCTCAACTATTCAGACAGTGCAGAACATAAATGCAGAAATTGGCCATTTGGGACAACAAACACAAGCTGTATGGTTTGTAGCAGCAGCAGAAGAAAATGGGTTGCTGAAATTATTTTAATTGCTGACAAAACAATGGCAGAATTATCCCTGCTTACACCAGGATGGGATCTAACTGCCCGTTCCACCCACACCACCACTCGAAAATCATAAATGCAGACGCAAAAGGATAATTAAGCTTCTTGCAAGTCTTATTTTGAACATTGAAAGCAAGTGTTCATAACGAGGCAGCACGTAAAGGCGGCTGCAACCTTTGTCTTGCGGCTACCCGTCACATCTGTGCAGCATCGCATCTTCTCTCACATTCACAACTGAAGCGATTTCAATCCACCTGCCCTGTTTGATCTGCTGTGGCCTTTCAGGCTGCATCAAAAAGATGCTGGGAAATTATGAGCTTCATTGCGCCTTTCTTGCTCTCTTTCTCTCTTGTCTATTTTGTTCAAATGACGAGCTGCAAACGCTTTCTGTGGCCGATCAGAAATAAACAAGACAAATTGTTTATTTTATGCTACAACATGTTCAGTTACCGCCTTCATTCCAGATATGAAATTGTGACTTTTTTTTCCGATTTACATACCTGCAGCTGGATTTCCTATCGTGACCATTAACGTAGGATTATTCTGGAAGATTTAAGTGATATAGACAGCACACAAGTGGGGAATCCTGTCCAATCTCCACAATAATCCTCTGTTTAAATGGCGGACTATTGTTACTCCAATGCACATTAGGTATGATTTGAAGTGACTCTGACTGACAGGGCAGTGTGCGTTAGGGAGGCAGATGTCGATCAACACCACTTAGATCTCCATTTTAGACAAATTATTTAAAATAAAGTGTCGTACAGTAGGATTCAGTCTGGTGTATGGTGCCTTGTTATATCAGCTTACATGGTGGTTTGACCATCTTCAGCTCACAGCAGAGGGAGCGTAGACCTAGCACTGCAGGGTTTATAAAAACCCACAGCTAAATATTCATGTTCATCTCATCCTATGGACAAGTTCTGGAGCTTCACCGATCGGCTCGGTTTATTTCCACCACTCCTCTCTGGATTATTTATTACTAGCATTTGAGGTACGTGGCTGCTCGATCCAGACAGACCGCAGGGTGCACTGTCGATTGTCTGGTGCTCTCATCTCAGCTGGGGTCTGAGCCACTGAGGGGTGACAGCGCATACACGGCTCTGGCACAAGCACACGCACACACATATACACTCACTTACTCCCTGAGACGATTGGTGCCTTCATCCAAACACAATGGCTTCCCACTGGACGAGGCGGTGAGCCTGCTGAGTCCACTCTCACATATAATGTGGCTCATAAAGCTCATGGAGCGCCACAACAACAGACTTGGTCGAGTAAAAAAAAAAAAAAAAAGGATTCATACCCGGACTTCCATCATCAGTTTACTAGAACTTGATTCTCCTTTTTTAAAAAAATTGATTTAAAAAAAAAAATCACAGCAATGCAACAGGTTAATCCAACACAGTCACAAAAGAACCCGATGTCAACTGTCAGGCACTGAATGGTAACACATTCCCTGCCGTAACATTATCAGCATCAGCTTTCTCTTAAATTATATTACTCCTACATCTTGTGGTCTAAAAAACATGCAGAGTGATGGGGCAGCTTAAAATGTGACTGCACGACAGACACTTGTATCACGGGGGGAGTGTTGGGAGCGTTACAGCACTCAGAATTTCGATGATACATAGAAAGGTGGCTACATAGAGTGCAGAGAGAAAGGATGAGCTCCTCTAAGAACAAATTAATAATAAAAGACAACCAAGAATAAACTAGGTAATTAGGTTACAGGCGGCTCAAGGCACACAAGGCACCGCTGTCTTTGCTGGAGTCTGATTATGGCTAATTTTGGGCAAAAACCTCTGAAAACCACGGTGTGTTAGTGGGATATAATGGGAAGCAATATGTTCCACAGTTATTATGTCACTCGAACCATGCAGGCAGTCACTTTGGATGTCACGCCTGGGCCACAAATTGGAGGTGATGTAGAGGGTCTCTGTCTTATCAACACGTCCCAGCACAGGGACATCATAATGACACACATGCACAGTTAAAGGAGAGGGGAAAGAAGTCTTTCTTCCCCAATACATCACCTCCATAGCTCCCACACCATCACACACACACACAAGCACACACCAACGCTTTCTCACAACTTCACCCCTGAGTGAGATAAGAAAGGAGAGAAAAGGAGATGAGAGAGAAAGACACACACACATACATACATTAAAGAGATTTTTATACACTACCAGTCAAAAGTTTGGACACACCTTCTCATTTAATGTGGTCCAAAGGTGGGTCCAAACAGTTGACTGGTAGTGTATATACACACAGTAAACATGCTTGGCACCCTGCTGCCGACGCATTTCAAGTCAAAAAAATCATACAGTGACACAAAACTGTCAAGAGCACGTTGATGCGACTTCAAAGTGACTGTGCGACTGTGCAACGTGCAAGCCTCGCGCGCGCGCACACACACACACACGCTGACGTGCATGCATGCACGCGCACAGTGGACGCAAAGTGTGTTTTCCAAGTTGCTCGTGCCCAGATCAAATTAAAACACGACTGCTATAAATGCGTAACAGCAGTAATGGTCTCATGAGAGCTTGTGAGTGTTTGTGTGAACCTCAGCGGTCTGATGGCATTATTATTATTATTATTATTAATGCGACAGCTTTTCTGAAAACTCAAATGATCTGACAAACATGAAAAACAATAAACATGTGGAACATAAAGCATTTCAGAGCGCACAACGAACCCAAAAGAATAAATCCGCAGTTCCTTACCAATGAAGTGAAGCAATTATTCACCTTTATCACAACTTGACTAATTCCAAATCACAGAAGTAACGTTCATACACTCTGATCCGCAACCTCGGCTTGAGTCCGATTGTGTGCACGCGAAGCGCAAAAATGACACAACACGAAACCTGTTATCTCCCGCAGCACTGATTGGTCCTTGTCCTGTTAGGAGCGAGGAAAGGAAGTGAAGCATCCTCGGAGGGAATGAAGGAGAACAAGGAGAGAGGAGAGAGGAATGTCATCAACATGTAAGGTGTTGGATTTAAGGGGAAGGGGGGGGGGGGGGGAGGGGGGGGGGGGGGGGGGGGGCAGCTCCAAGCTGAGCAGAGAGATGATGAAGAACCACAAAAAGTTTGGCGGTACTTACTGACCAAAGCGTCCTTGGCGTACGTCCTGTTTTTTTTTTTTTTTTTTTTTTTTTTTTTNNNNTTTTTTTTTATATATATACTAGATTGGAACAGTTGCGGCAGGAGACATTGTCATTCCCGGCGGGTTCCTCAGTCAGACACCGGTGGTGGCAGCGGCACCGGTTTCCAAAGCTCAGCTCTGCAGATCCGTGCGCACAGGAGAGCAGTGATCAGCATGAATGGGAGCCGAGCTGCGGTTTGACTCCGGCATCCCTCTGATGGGGAGAGAGAGGGAGAGGGAGGGAGAGGGAGGGAGAGAGAGAGAGAGAGAGAGGGAGAGAGAGAGTTAAGCGACAGGACTGCGCCCCCTGGCTGTATGACTGCGTTACAGTGGATAATCCGGACGCACCGCTCCTTGACGCGCATAGGTGGCAGCATTGTACCCGGCAAAGCCTCACTGTGGCGCCCGTTGAGAAAGAGCTGTTCTCCCATAAATGACATGATAAAGTTGTTTTAGTGGCTCATTCTTTGATATACTCCTGGTTAAAGGCTGAAGTTATCCATCACAGAGATGCACACACAGTGACACTCCTCTGTCTCACCTGCTCTGTGTGTGTTTTTCTAGATCTAAATCATGTTGTGGGGACTGGAGTCATATAGCCACATTTTGGGGACTTGGTTTCCTTATGGAGAGAAGAAGCACATCCTTATCATGTAAAATATTACATTTTAAGGTGAAAACATGTTGTATGGTTAAGATGAGATTAGGGTTAGGGTCTCCAGGACACGAATAGAAGTCAATGTAATTGTCCTCTGAAGTCACAGAAACATTTATGTGCACTTGTATCACACATACAACTGTACACACCTTAGGACCTTTTCTGGCATTAACACTGAACACTGACCTTGTCAGGACCAGTGATCCTCATGGAGACCGAAATCTGGCCCTAGTCCTGATTGAATTGTGGTTAGGTTAAATTCTTGCTGTTCAGAATTATGGAAATCAATACCGAGTTCTACCAAGGATAGCTGAACAAACCTGTGTGTGTGTGTGTGTGTGTGCACATGTTATTGTACCAAAAGACCAAAAAACTTACAAACCTATCTTTGTGAGGAGATTTTAAATTGTGGGGATATTTTGTCTGGTCTCCACAAGGTTAAATGGCCTGGTTTTATTGTTAGGGTTAGAATTAGATTAGGATTAGGGTTAGGTGATGGTTAGGGTAAGAGGCTAGGGGATGCATTCTGTTAACGAGGGTCCACATAAAGGTTGTAAAATCAGCTTGTGTGTGGGGGGGGGAGGGGGTGCATTGCTTTAAACCTTTCAGTGTGAGGACATTTTACCTTGTCCTCATAACTTCAAAGGGTTTATTGAGGGTTACGACTTGTTTTTAGGGTTAAAATTTGTTTTAGGTTTGTGATAGTTAGGTTAAGGTTGAATTTTTTAGATAAAAGGGTAAAGGTTAGATTAAGGGGCTAGGGAATGCTTATATAAAGAGACAGGTCTGCCTCTGTGTGTGTTTTGTTACCTGTTTAGGGCCTTTTCTTATAGACACTGATCTTCTCAAGACTTGTAGTCCTCATTAGAACCAAAACCTGGTCTTAATGATACAGAACCACATTTGTGGAGAACAATGGTTCTTATTAAGTTTGGAAATTTGGACAGATTAAGTATTTAAGAATTTGGCTATGCTGTCTAAATGAATACAAGTAAATGCGGTGTTATACCAAGGACTACGGAGCTAACCTGAGTGTACGTCGGTGTGTATATACTTGACTTTTTCAGGAACAGTAACATGACTAAATCCTGGTCCTGAGGATTGGGTTGAATTTAGGATTAAGAAGTGAATTGTGGTTAGGTTAAGATTACTCTAAGATATTAACTGGTTATGGTCCAAGTTAGGGATGAGGCTTTGGTTAGACTGCACATGTTAATTAGTGGAGTGTCCGAACAAGAAAAGATACATAAACCTGTTAGGGTTAGAATATGGTTTTTGATAGGGTAAGCTTCTGGGTTTGGCATTTACAGTAGTTGACATGGTAAAGGTTAGGGTAAGGGGCTATAGAGAGAAGAGAATTAGAAATAGTTTGGATTAAGTTGTGAATTTTAGTCAGTTTAATGATTTCTGTAGGCTATGCACATAGATGGAAATAATTGCAGTGTCCTAACAAGGATAGGTGTGCAAACCTCTCTCTTTTGGTGTGTGTGTGTGTGTGTGTGTGTGTGCTCAATAACTTTCAATAACTTTCTCCCTTGAAGCTCGACAAATCATTTCTGTCAGCAGTGTCGACCTTGTGTGTTAGGAACACTGGCTGCTGGGGCTAAATTAAAGCAGAAGAAGAAAAGTTGCCTGAGTAATGACTGTGAAAAGATGATAATGTTCACAAATGATAATGTTCACCCTTTTACAACAATAAATGAAGACTGTCGTAAGTCATTCCTCCATCTGGAAATTGTATCTTTGTCAGCGCTAATCAGACAGAGACAAATGGTGATGATCTTACCACTGCTGTCTTTTTTGCCCATATAGCGGGAAAGAAATAATGCTATTAACACAAATAATAGCTGTTCTGTTAAAGTGTACCAAGCTATGACTTTGACTGGAGCCAGCAACCTTAAAACTGAAGCAGCTAAATGGAATTCAGCCAGAATCCATTTTATTTGTGATGTGTCACAAAGTCTTCGGTCAAAGCCCTCTAACAGCTTACAGATAAGCAAATGGCCACAACATAATAGTTTATGAAAAATATTAAAAAAGTGCTTTTTGTCGTATATCATATACTTTATATATTTATTTTTTTCTTTATTTAAAAGAAAGCACTATTAGGACATCTACAATTTCTATTGCACTCAAAGACAATGAAGAATTTGTGTTAATTTCATTTTGGAATTGCAAACAGTTTATAGTTTTCTCTATAATCATACAATTTATTCATGACTTATTAAAGTTTTGGAACTAAATGACAGGGTCCTTGGATGTATCCATTTTTTATCTTATAAGAGTGAGAAACAAAGGAGATTTTTATTGTTCTAATACTCTTTTTTTAACCTGTACTTCAGGAATACATGCCAGCCTCAGACAACAATCTGACACATCCAGCTCGGGCTTTTTTTGTAATCTGCACTTGCACAAATCAACTCATGGCTGCTCAGCCCAGACTCTCCTCTGATCTCCAGCCCACCAATTTGTACTTCACTAATCACATTTATAATAAAACCCCGAAAACTTCATCCTCATTTGAATCTGTGCTATAGTATATCTGCATTTGAGTTGAGCCAGGTTTAAGCAGAATTTGCCCAGAACTTCCACTGTAACCCCATGAATAGAGCAAGCGATGTGAATGAATAGTAGATTTGAATAAAAGTGAATAAAGGCGGATTTATGTTATTTCAAGTCCCACCCCCTCTGTTCGTCTGCGTGAATATGTGGCAGTATTTCTCCATCCTGAGCCCCTGCTGTAACCTTTGTGGTTCCCTTGTGCATATTAAATGCTGTTATTCCTGCCCATATCAGTGATGACTCAGGAGTTTTCATAAGAGGGAGACGAGGGCTCAGGTTCCACCTCTCCACACTGAGGTGGAGGATGTGGTTACATAGAAGACACTCTGCTGCTCAGATTACTGTGCGTGTGCATGCATATGTGCATGTCTTTTCCGCCAACTCCAATTGTTTTACGTGGCGAGAGTTCATATCTCTTGTCCCAAAAGCATCCGAGTCATCCACACGTGTCATGACTAAATCCTGCTTGTGCAGCTAAATGCTTTAATCAATTAAAACCAGTATTATATTAAACACTGAAAGATTTGTTCTTGAAAAGCAATGGCCTGCGTCACTCTAAAGTAAAACTGGCCTGATTTGTTGGTGGCATAGATGTTACAGCACTTCTCTGATGTGCAACGAAAACTTGAATTTAGTGTGACTAAGCAACAAATCAGATAATGCACATACTGCATTTTTTGCATGCTTTTCCACAACCACTGACTGCAGGACACATTGGATTACACATCGGCCGCTTTATCCCCCACATGAGGGTTGCAAGGGATGCTCCTTAATATTTCAAATTAAGCAAAATAAATGTTGATGTAGGTAGAAGCAATAAGGACAACTCCTTCTTGTTGTAACCACGCATCTGACGTGTAACTTATTATACTGTACCACCTAAGTATTTTGCAGAGTGACACTGTACACTACTGAAAAAAGTATGCTGACAAAGTGGACAAATATGGTGAAATATAAAAATGTAACATCAAATGTTCCCGTTTTGTCCACATAACCTCATTGCTGCGTCACAATATTGGTAAAATAATTGTGGATCAAATCAAAATAACGTGCTGCCTCTAGAAAAGCATCACAGATCCGTGAGGAACTAGAAATTTAAAGATACAACATGCAACATTATGCAATAATTATATATAAAAAGAGAATATACACTACCAATCAAAAGACAAAAACTTTGAATGTGTCAAAAGTTTTGTCAAAAGGTGTGTCCAAACTTTTGACACATAATATGAATTCTAACAGTTGTCAAATAGGCCTGTCAGCTGTGTACCAACCTGACTTCTGCACAACACAACTGATGGTCCCAACCCCATTAATAAGGCAGGGAATTCCACAAATGAACCCTGACAAGGCACACCTGAAGTGGAAACCATTTTAGGTGACTACATCATGAAGCTCATTGAGAGAAGGCCAAGGGTTTGCAGCGCTGTCAACAAAGCACTTTGAGGAATCTAATATATAAAACATATTTAGAGTTATTTCACACTTTTTGTTTACTACATAATTGATGCCTTCAGTGAGAATCTACATGTATATAGTCATGAAAATAAAGAAAAACCATTAAATCATTAAATGTCACTATATATATATAGTGTATATATATAGTATAGTTGTATACTTTGTTGAGTAGTGGATTTTAATTTGCCAAAACAATTCAAAAACTATACAACATGAATCCATATTTCTATTCAAGATAATAGACTGTGCCACAGTGATGCAGTGCCACAGCAAGAGCTTCCTGATGTCATCAAATGAACAATGAAGCAGGGTTAATGAGTTGTATGTTGAGTCTAAAGCCAGATTTGTCCATCTTTTCACAAAGGCGGCTCTCTTAATCTGGCAAGATCCCCATGGCAACCTATGCTTGACTTCAGAGTTTCACCTTGAAATGGACTAGAAAAAGCACAGCACTTTGACTTGGACATGGTTTTTGACATTCTTATGGATCCAGTGTACTTGGGTGTATATGAATATGAATAGGGACACAAAATCTGCATTAATTAATGTCCAGAGCTCATCAGACCCACTTCTGCTTCTCCCTCTTGGTGGAGACACACAGATGCACAGAATCAATCTGGGCATAAAAATCCTTTAATTTAACACGAGAGAATTCATTTACAGTGTAGCAGCACATATTGTCAGACTACGTCTCATCACATCAACCTCCGGAGCATGTTCTTAACTGCAAAGTTGCAGAGTTTGGCACATTTCTTAAGAGAGAGTTTTTATTATTATTATTTTCTTTCTGCGCTGAAATAAAAGAAATGTCTATAAGGTTCATTCATCATTTAAATTTCAATAGAAAAAGAAATGTAGGCGATTATTTTAATTAATTACAGAGTTGCTTTTAGTTGTAAAATATATGTATACACACACACAGTACTGTGCAAAAGTGTTAGGCCACAATCACTTTATTGGAACACATCCGGAAAATACAGTAAACATGTATGCAATGCAAAATAACATACATCTATCACATATGTCACAACCCTGGCTCTCTTAAACCTGGAGATGAACCTTAATTTATATTACGGACAAAACCTGTTTTCCTGGTTGTGGTCTTTTAATCATCCCAAGAGTAAAACACTAAAAGTTGCATTGAGGCAGCTTTTTGTCACTATGGCCCACATTTGTGGAACAGTCTCCCTGAAAACCTGAAGGCAGTACAGGACGTTCACAAGAAAAGATATTTCATTTTACTATTTTATTTTACTTGTATGTTCATTTTCATAACCCTTTATTTCATTCGTATGCCTAGATTTTCTTTCTGCCCTTTTAACTTATTTTTCCGCAGTTTTAGCTACTTTTATTGAACCTCGGTGGTTCCTCATTGACGAAGTGTGTGTTTGTATATAATTACATATATATGACAATATTTCTGCAGGAAATATAGTCAAATGACATTTGCATACCCCTTTTCATGTGAGCATACACAGAGCCTGAAGATGACAAGATGACAAAGTAAGTTTATTATCATGACACTCATGATAAAAAGGTCTGCAGCTTTGTTGTGCAGCCTTGTGGCTTTATCATCTAATTCCACCAGTAATCCACATTGAACGTTACATGTATATGATGATTAAAAAAATGTACTTTAATTAGAAAAGAAAGGACTGCCTGTGGGTTTTGGGGAGGTGACACTCTCCTGTGGTTATTTGTTTATTTGCAGCCTTCTACTGAATATTAGTATTCCACACATGTTGTATAGGAAGACAAAACATTAGATTTCTTCTGGAAGGAGACAAAGAGCTGATATTTAGTGCTGAAGCTTTGTGACCAGTAGAGGAAGGAGCAGAACAGACATTTCTGCTTCGGACTCGTTAGTGCGGATACTACAGGAAGCAAAATGGCTGTTTTCAACACGGGTCTTGGTGTGCGTGGCATGTCAGTATGAAGCTGCTCATGGTGTGAATGAAAATGTGTCTCCAGCTTCACAATCTCTGTCTCTTGCTCTGGTTTTCTGGTTCTGTTTATATCTGCTTCCATCTCTACAACCTTCCAACAGAGCCTTGATCAATAACGTCCATTTCATCCCAAAAATGCCGGCTGATGCCAAATCATAATTAAATCTCCACAGAGAGGCGCCCGAAAAAAAAAAAAAGCTAATTAAGTATCAAAAATAACTGTTCTTGCTCCTCTTTTCTTACAGACGGAATCAAATAAACTATCCTCAGCTTTGTTATTAAAATGTGACGACTGTGCGTGCATTTGTCAAGATATGAAAAATGTCCTTTTTGCAGGGGGTCGATAGAAGGTTTTTATGTTTACTTATGTTTACTTACTGGATTATTTTTGTTTTGTTTTGGACAAATACTACTGTGATAAAATAAAAATGTATAGGAGACGGGGGGAAGAAATACAAGACGGGGGTGATGAGTGACAAAGAATAAAACTGTGAGAGAAAATGAGAGAGAGAGTGGATGGTGAGGGACTCTTTCAGTGCAGCAGTTCAAAGGACAACCGGGCTTCTTTGCTCTTGTTTTGTCCTTTGTTGATCTCTATCACACATATAGTGCACACCCACACCCACACACATACAGAGATACACTATGCTAAAAGGCCAGACTTCTCTCTAGCTTCCTCCTTTTGTCACTCCTGGATGCGTCTGTAATTACAGCCGGGCCAGGGATGAACAGCAGGGGAGGCTGCTGGTGCAAAAACTAACTAGCTTTCCACCTTTGAAATTATAAAACTGTGAGCATGAGCCACAAAGAATAACATCCACAGAGAGGACGAGGTGACTGCATGGCTTTTGTTCGTATTGTTTCCAAGACCACAAAGAATCAGTGCTGGACTGAAGATGCTTTTTTATCTCTGGAATTACAGCTGCTCGTTGCTCTGTTCATTCCTTCCTCAGTGTTTCCTATAGTTCCCATAATACTCTGTCCATTAATTCATATGATGTCAAATTTACCCAAAACTGCACAAAAATCCTTCCTTCCTAAAATTGCGATGACCGACTGGTGAAAATCCTCATCAAATCAGAGATAAAGATGTTGCTGAAATGGATCATTGCCATACTTCTTTTTTTTCTGCATCCTACAGACCAGTCAGTCTGGGCTGCTAATCATTACCGTCAACAAAATGTACAGTATAATTATAAATACCTAAAAAAATACCTGACTGCTCCTGGTCTATGAGGGTCAAAAAGATCTTAGGCTGGTACATTTATATTTACAAGTAATTCCAATGTTTGGCACATTTCTTTACATTTAATTTGAAATATTTTGAAAAATTTAAACCTGTAAAGTAAGGTTTACAAATAGTAGTGTAAAGTTAATGTGTAAAATACATAATCTCAGTTTCTACCACCAACCTTTACATTTAACCTTAGCTTAAGCTGATTCCAGTATCAGAAAAAAGTGGAAAAGGACAGTGCTTTAATGTGGTTGTACACTGCAGTACTCAGCTCTCTCTCATTCATTCTGACACACACAAACTGGTTTCCATGACTAAAGAGGACATTGCATTGACTTCCATTCATTTCTTGAAGACTTACTCTAACCTTAACCATAGTGTCCTGACCCTAACCTCAACCTAACCCTAGCCTCAGCTTCGCTTTAAAACATGTCTTCACCTTAAAATTTAGTAATTTGTCCCCAAAAGGAAGAAAAGTCCCCATAATGTGACTGTGTAAACAGGTTTAGGTCCCCACAACATAAGGAATATCAGGTATACAAACAGACACACACAGACCTCAACTCCTGTGTTTTTGTTGACAAGCTCCAACTTTTCCATCAGTTAATTCAGTGCACTGTGGACTATTTCTTTCAATTTGGTTCATTCTGATCGTATTCAAACACCCGGTGATAATTTTGACCATCATTTACAGTACATTACATTTGTCTTCCAAAGTCAGCAGCAGCACTTAACAAAATGACCCGCATTGTGTATCATCAAGAGCTGGTTTTGATACATTGCTGTTGCATTACAAATACTTTTATTTCAATAAAAAGGGCAGGAAATTATAACATCAATATGTTGCTTGAGTGATAGTCATATACATTTCTACGATTTGTGTACAAGAAAAGAGCTGTGAAAACTGTTCCTCTTCTGACAAATGAAACAGTGAATATGTTAACACTTTTTTCCAGGGAACAAGAGACAACATCAAGTGTAATTTTCCCAAGTTTGAGTTCAGGTTCCTTGGCTTTGAAAAGTGGAGCAGTTGTCACAATATATTATGCTGCAACTCATTTTGGCACAACTATGGGACTGGGGATACAAAAGTAATACTTGGATAAAATAAATATGTGAAGATGACACAGCAGAGGAGTTACAAAATGAAAGTTTAATGAAAAAAAAAAATCTGTTGATCATAATTACCAGTGGTGAAATTGCTGGTCTGCTTTTCCTCTAAAATGTCCCTGTGCTACAGTTCGTGGGGGGCTCCGACATCTGCAATTATGTCTCCAGGAAGGATTCGGCTTGAACCTCTATATCACCTCCTCCTCCTCCGCCCATCTTCCTACTCCTCCTCCCTCCCCCTCTCTTTATACCCCTGCTCTTGCTCCTGACCAATTTGGGGTGGTGAGGCGATAGTTATCTAAATGCAAAGTGATGCTGTAATAGCACTCAGTGAGGAGGCGTAAACAACTGGTGAGACCCAGTGTGATGGAGCGATGGAGGAAGAGGCAGGAGGAGGAGGAGGAGGGGGTATTAATAAGAGAGATACATACAAAAGCACAGTGGAGGGGGAGGCTGAGGTTGTATGGCAACCAGGAAGAGATAGAAAGGAGGGAGAGGTGCAAAAAAAAGTGAAAATATGAAAAGGAGAGAGAAAATGGTTCAAAAGTGAGGTAAAGGGGAAAAGAATGACAGGGAGAAAATGTGAGATTAAACAACAGAGGAAGAAGAAAATTTACTGTAGTGATTTGATTAAACACCTAAAGTTATTCATGACTACGTTTACTTAACAAGAACTGTGTGGTTCTGTGGAATGATCACTTGTAACTCCATGTATTAAGACACATTACAATAGTTTAACTAATATTACAAATGTGTAAGCCTGTCGGGAAAAAAAAAACATCATACAAAGTGTTTACCTTGAGAGGCATGTTCACTCCTCATCTGCTACAACAGCATCGGCTGATTTCTATACGGTAAGCCTTGGTCACAAAGGCTTCATAACCTTCAAACTTGACCTGCACTTTATGCAGCAACATGTGGGTGAAAGACTGAGGTCAACAAACCCAAACAATTACCATTCAAAGCTAAAGCACCTACCCAACAACTGAAGACCATCATGGCATGTTTCTTTTGATTTGTTGGTTTTATAACCTGTAACATTATGGTTGTGTCTCAAACTAATCTGGTTGCACAATGCAGCTAAAATATAAATATAAATAAACCTCTTGCAAGAGAGTCAATGGGTCAAAAGTCAAATTAGCCTAAAATGTATTATTTTTTCTTTTTTTGCAGTTGTGGTAGCAGCTCTTTCTAGAGTAATCTCTTTCAGTCAGCTGGCTCAACACTTTGGTCCTGGCGGAGCTCAACTGCTGAATGGATTCCCATGACATTTTGTATAGACAATGAGGCTATTTTTATTGAAATATCTTGACATTTTGAATTTGGAACAGACCATCCCCAGACAATGAACTAATAACTTTGATCCCCTGACCTTTAACACTGAACACCTGTTTAACTATTGACATTCCCATCAGCCTCACTGTGTTTAGTGCAAATTGATGTGTTATCATACTAATGTGCTTAAAAAGAAGAAGAAAAAAGACTGGGGCCATAGGAGACATTCACAAAGTCAAGGATCCTGAAGAGGATCCTTCTGGCAGGTCCTACAGAATTGAGGCAAGACTCCTTCCAAATGATTGGTTGAACGTTATTCTTCTCATTATTCTTGATAGAAAAGATGTGGATGTTTCAGCTATGGTGTACGTGAACCACTTATGTTAACCAGTAACAAACTTAGCCATGAGCTTGTGATATTTTGATTAAAATTTAGGGTAGACACCAAAAATTCTTAATATTCAAAGGCGTATTGAGCTGTTGCTCCAGTTGCTGCAAGCGCAAAGGAGTGTGGGTACTCACACTGTGCCGAGAAGGCAAAACATGCATTCTTATAAATTCTCTGTGTGAAGGACTCAGTCCTCTGGCAGTGCTTATAGTAGCGGCCATTTAAGAATGCTTCCTCTGTACATTAGCTTTATGATGCAAACAGGTGAGCCCAAAATAATCTCACAGAGCTGCTGCATGGCTACTTTTTGCTTAGCCTTGTTCTGTGGCTAAAGTGAGAAACACCTCATAAATAATACAGCGGAAAAATACTGTATGTCCTTGTGTTGATAAGGGCCTCAAATAAGAAAATGTAAAATATTAGGAGGGAAAAAAAAGTCGATATAAACTGGTTTGAGATGGAACACATACAGTTTTCATTTCCAGTGGTCATCATTTATATTTATTATCGATTCTCACAAAGATATTTGTCATGTTTGTCATATTACCTTCTGAAATTGGATGAAAAATTGTGATAAAACGAAAGGACCAAAGGGATACAGGATACAGCAAATACAGTTAATTTGCATAGCACACAAATCCTACAGGTACATTAATATTTCAGAAGCAAATTTAAAAAAAAAGATGAGTGGAAGGGGGGATGAGGGGAGGTAGAGTGGTCTGAAGGAAAGAAAGGTATGGCATAATATTTATTCGTTCAATCCCAGCAAAGGGCGGGGTTCACTCTGGGAAGGTCACCAGTCCATCACAGGGTCACACACGGACAAACAACTGTTCACATTCACACCTATGGTCAATTTATAGTGCCCATTTTGCCTAATCTCACAAACCCAGGTCTTCTTGCTGCAAAGGCAACTGTGTTAACCACTACACCAGTGGCCCTGATATAAGTCTAATGTATAAATGTGTATACATTTACAGTATGTTAGGGAGGTGAAGCAGTAAAAAGGAAAGAAAATGACATTTAAAAGAAATGAGTCATTTATATTTAGGGCCGTCACACAATATCTTTACACAGCTGTTGTCATGGCAAAGTCAATATCCATTGTAAGGAATAACAGGGACAGAAAAACAGTGATTGCTGCACCTTTTGCCCCTCCTCGTTACAACAGTTCATGTGGACTGAAAGCGTCACCTTTTGGTCTTTGCTAACAGACCCGTTTGTCTGTCTGTGTCCTGGCTAAAGTGTTAGCATTTAGCTCATTGATTTCCTCCACTCAGTCAGCGTGATTAATCCAGAAGAGACAGCCTGCCCTGCATTCCTAATAACACGGCTTTCACAACATGGGGCCAAGTCATCTTAGACAGACCCGACTCATTACAGACATCGACACATTTTCTTCAGTCTGACATTCAATCAATGTTTCTCTCCACTCACTGACAACAGGGATGAGGTTACAGCATCAAATGGGCAAACATTTGCTTCTCAGTCCATATCAGTAGCAGTTTGAAAATACATTATGAAGCATGCAGTGTACTACTGCAAAAAAAAAAAAAAAATACATAAAAATAAAAGGGTATTGATTTCCTCCTACTGCAGAAAACTAAACACTTTCCTGTATTTTCAGTGGGCCTCGCTACAGTTGAGTTTTTAATTGGTCACCAGTGAATATGAGTTTTCATTAGGTCACATTTTAAATAAGTAGCATGGTATAAACACTGATAACTTTTCAAAACAACAACCTCATTTCTAGCTAATGCTTCTCAATAATTTCTCTTTTGTGTCCATACATTTCTCTGCCTTTTTTTCCTCTCACATCTCTCTTCCATTATGGTCTACAGTTTTTAAAACCCAAAACGAAGAACTCTTATTGCTTTGGGGTTTTTTTCCATGTTGAGGCTGCACCAAGACAGACAGACAGAGTTTTCCCCAGATGCTGCATAACTGAAACTTCATTTGAGGTTTTAATGTTTTTGTCCAGATTTTACCTAACATTGTAATCCCTTCAAGGCCAAGTCTTGTAATAATTTATTCTATGTGGTTTAATGAAAGGACAAAAAGAGTGCCTGTGTCCATGGAGTTACACCACAAATCCAACCTGCCTCCCTCCCGCCCTTTACCCAAACTTCTCCCTCCCTCCTGTTCTCCATCGTAGGGAGGATGCGGAAGCAGCGACACCAGAGCGCTGTACCCCCTTCTTCCCCTCCCCCTCCCAAGCAGGCCCGGCGGCGCGGGACCTTTCTGCGAAGCCACACACCTTTATTTGGGTGACTGACTGTTTAGGCACATATACAATCAAATGTCTATGTGCTGTTTGTATAATTCTGACGTGTGCCATTATTACGTTTCAACCAGTAATAATTGTGGACTAATTGATGTACGTATGGGTGTGAAAAGTAATCTCGTTGTACTGTACTTGTACAATGTACTCCCTCAAAATGTTTTCTCAAACCATTTTCAAATGATATTCAAACTGGAACTTCTCAGTACATGGTTTTTCTGAATACAAAGGGCCAAGGTTGTGCAAACAGAGCAAAAACCTTAAGTTTTGTGCAGCTTTTTACTGTGTTGCTGGATTTCTTTCAGAGCCTTTTCACTTCCTACTACAATGTTGTGGCTTCACTTATGCAGGCAGTCCTTGCTAGAGAGGGACTCATTTGTTTGCAACATCATTCATAATGGGTGTGTGTGTGCTCCCACACACAGCAAGTGCTCTTAACAAGATGAAGAGGGAGGATATCAGTGTAAAGCTGTCAATGATTAGTTTTCTATGACAAAAAAGGGTAAAAAAAATGTAATAATCTCTAACCTTCACATCTTATATAAGAGTATCTCGTTGAGTCTCTTATTCAGAACAATATTCATTTTAACACATAACGGCATTGACAGTGTCCAGAAGTGGTCCTGCCCTTTCACATTAAGTGTTCTCACCTTCTGGAAATACTAAGTTAAGTTTATGCAAAGGGTGGAGAATAAAAACAAAACTGAGAAACATCACTCATGTTGTAACATCTGAAACACACAGAGGCACACTGGTTTCCATGACTTCAGGGGACATTGCATTGACTTATATTCATTTCCTGGAGACTTTAACCTTATTTATAATTACTAGTGCCCTAACCCTAACATTACCTCAGCCTAACTCCAAAACATGTCTTCAGCATAAAATGTAGTAATTTGCATTATGTGAACAAGTCCTCATAATCTGACTGTGTAAAGAGATTTAGGTCCCCACAACATAAGGAATACCAGGTAAACACACACATGTTGTAGCTAAAGGACAAGCTGAATATTTTTCAAGTGTATGTGTGAGGCTCTTCACTTTGTAAAATGAGTTAAATCTCTTTCCTTCAAGTTTTTTCAAGGACAAATAAATCAACTGAAACCTTTGTATTGATGGACAAGGCCTTGACAAAAACAACTGAGTGCAAGTCTCTCAAACAGAAATGTAAAAGCTAAATAACAAACCCTGAAAGGGACAAAGAGACAGACAAATAAAAGAATTAAAATTATTCTTCCCACTACTCCATAATAGATAAATCAATAGATTGATTAACATTATTCAAAATTATACATCAGTCAAGGGCACTTCTTAATGAAACTGTTGCAAATGGCTCACCAAGTGGGAGCAAAAATAATAAAACAATGAATACAATTAAATGTATTTTTATTCCTATTACAAAAACATTAATCTTCTGGGGCTTGTCGATGGTAGTTGTAACTGTAGGCCCACATTTCACAAACGCGTCTTTCAAACTGCTAAACAGTCATTTACTGTTTAAAGGCCAACCTGTGCCTCAGACATTCTGCAGCCTCAACACTTCCCAGCGTGGACCACTTAATATTACCATATTCATACTGAATGTTTCCAAGGATGTGAAATTTGGATTGAGCAGAGAACAGTAACACACCTGGGACCAGATGAATAAACAATGTATGAGCCAAAGCCACATACTGTATATGCTACAGGCCACATAAAAATCTGATATTTAGAAAAGAAAACAGTGTATATTTGAGGACAAGAGGACATACCTTGGGTTTAATTTGCTGTAAATGAACATCCAAAACTCAATTTGTCACTTTTTACTATGGAATAAATTTTATAAAATAACTAAATATCCTACATAGGATGTCTCGCCTCATGGGACAAACCTCAATATCCGATGTATCTGACCTTTGCACAGTAATACTGCAGTGTAACAATAAGCTGGAATACAGATGTTTAAAAAAAAAATCTCATGTTTTTTGGTGTGTGTCCGTGTCCTTCCTGTATCTAAACATCACTAAAGTGTCACAATAAACACTTCAGCCACTTTTGAGAAAAAAAGGGCTTCTCTGCTTATCTGCTCTCAAGCAAGCAGTTTTGAAAAGTCGAGTTTAATTACGCAACTAGCACATTTGCCGTGCAACGAACCCTCCCCCAACAGCTACTCCCGGTCATGGGCGTGAACATTCAACCTGAAGAAGAAGAAGTTGAATTGCTTCCGCCGTTACAACTATTGTATCTGTTGAGAGCAACATGTCTCAGAAGAAAGGTTCAGTTTCTTCTGAATTGTTGCTCTGTTGCTGGTTGCCCAAAACAACACCAGAGACTCCCTTCTAATGAGGAAAAAAGGGCAGAATGGATATCTTTCATTTTTGATAGTAATATCCCTGCTAAGCTTCCTGAAATGCTGTTTGTAGCAGTCACTTTGAAGTAAATAGTCAAAACTTCATCTCAAGTAGGGAGCAGCTCAAACAATGCGTAATGGATTTCCTGAAGGCAATGTAAGTATTTCTAAATGAGGTAATAATGTCTTTGTAGCTTGAGTGCTTCTTGTCTTGAATAGCAATAGCTAACGACGGCTAATTGCAGCCTCATTTGAAAGGCAGCGAGGGTATTCGCCATTTCAGTTTCAGGGGGGCACAGCACCGCGGAGCAGTCAGTCCGGTGGTAGCTGGCCAAAAACAGAGTGCCTGTTCAGAGGCTGGCAGAGAGCAGCAATAAACTGGCTTAATCTGGAGAGACTATGAGGTTTTTGATCATAAATATTATTTAATCTGTCTAAGTAGATATCAGAAATCTCAATTTTTGGTTCAAAAAGACCATTCTATCCGACCTTTAAAACATCTAAGAATGTGAGCAATATCACCCTTACTGGAACTGCAGTCAGCTGGATAAGCACTTCTGCCAACACTACCTGTCTATTTAAAACTTTATCAAAAAAAGAAAGTTAATGAGACCGAACTCTCACTCTGTTACACAGAATGCATGAGGAGGAGTCCTGAGATTTTGGCCATTACATTAATCACTCAGGGAATTAAAAAAAATTAAAAAAATAAATAAAAAAAATACCCCCTGGGCAACCCCCTGAATTGTTGCACAAATTAATCCCCTTTTCCAATTCCATCCTTTGCCCCCAGCTCCCCTTTCAGAATTATCCCTTTTCAATTATTTCTCCCTCCTCTTCTAATTTCTAGTCACCATTGGAAATATCAGCGGTGATGAGAGTGCAAAAGGAAAGAATGGAAGAGGAGAAGAGCGAATGTGTTATTAATTGCTCTGATGTGGATTAGATCATGGGCACACCAACCGCCCACCCCAACCCACCCTACACCCTCCAACCCCACTACACCCTCCATCCTCCAATCATGTTTCAATTAATAACAGTCAGCCTGGCATTGCCTCAAGATGTGCTAGCAAGATGATTGGCCTGTCAGTCAGAGCTGCTACGGAGCATTTGCAATTTGTCACCAGTTTCCTCTCTCTCTCTCCCTCTCCCTTCGAAGTCACTCATTCTTGTTTATAATCTCATAATCTTTCTCCTGATGCTCCACTCATCTGCCTCTTCAACCAGGTATTTTCCCCATCTGACAAAATATAATAATAATAATAAAAAGCTACATGTCATCCATTTATTCATTTTTCCCCATCATAGCTTGGTCAGCTCTGAAAAGGACAGCCTATGTGTGTATGCACATGCCCATACACACACGCACACAAGTATCTGTTAAGAGGTTTTCTCCAGGCTGAGATGGCATACAACTTTTAAAAAACTGTCATCCTGCACCACATTTAAAATGGGATGGGAGACAACACAGCCATTTTCTATTAAAGCCTGTGCACTCTCATGATAACCTGCTACAAAGGACTGCACTGCACTGAAACACGCACACACGCACACACTAAAGTAATTTGATGTTTATACATCCCCTCCTCTTATAGCCATCTCCCTTTGTCAGCTGCTCCTGTATGTGTTGCAGTAAATGTGAGACTTATGAGCTTTTATGGAAACCACTATTTTGCTCTTTTTTCCCCCTAAAAATTACAATGTCAAGACTATCAAAGTTTTTAAAAAAAAGGAGCTCAACTCCATTCACCAACTGCAGAGGAGAGGTTTAGGTTTTATTTTAGAATCAGACATTCGAGTAATGGGTGGGTGAATATCTTATAGGCTCTTTTTGCCTCATTTCCTGTCCGTTGCCAATTCAGCCTAACCTCATCAGAAGATAAGACCGCCTCTTTGTGGAGTTCAGGCTCCTGATTGGACAAAGTGTTGACGAACTGTTTCTTCTCGATGTCACTAACTGAATACTCTAGATCAGGGATGGCTGCTTTTTTTTAAGCATGTTTAAGTATCTTTATATTAACTTCGAGATACAGGTACTTCAGAAGGCAGTTATTTTTCCTAGAATACCCATTTTTCTCGTGGAGCATTATGGGTAATGCTGAGAAATTGGCTGCCACCGTTACTGTTGAGGTCCAAGGCAAAGCAAAAAGCATTTCACTAACAGCTTCAACTTACAGTAGTAATAGGCCTTTTTTTTAACCATCGACATATTTTGACATTTGAGTAAATGCACAGATTTAAGTGATAATATTTGCAGTGGCTCCGTTCACGTCTCCAAAGTGAGGACCTTGTGACAGTGAGTCAGCCTGCACCCTGAATGTGGAGCAGCTAAAATGGAACTCAGCTATTATTTATTTTATCATTTACACCTGTGCTTTCCTTCTGTGACCTGTCAAAATGTCTGCCACTAAAAAGGTCCATAGACAGGTTTCCTTAATAAATTCTTACTAAATCTAAAGTCTTAAGAATTATGACACCAATGGCATTTAGCCTGGTTTTACATTAGCTTCATTTTCACAATGCCATTCTGTCCATCAGTGAGTTGAACGTCCCCGAAGGAAATTAAGATTTCATATGAAGCAAGAGCATCTATGTTACTCAACAGAGGCTTCCCTGGTATCTGTTGATATTTTCTAGTGCTTTATCCTCTTCTTGAGGTTCACAATGTGCATGTTTTTTCACTGTGGGACGGAGTACCCAGAGAGAATCCATGTGCATAGGGAGGACAGGGTGAAAAGGCCCTCAGTCAAACCGGGATCTAAACCATTGACCCTCTTGCTGTAAGGCAACCTTACTAGCCAGTGCACCACTGTGTTGCCCCCACTGTGGAACAATTTTCTTATCAAACTAAAAAGAGACCTTGAATGTGTTGGACAGAAATTAAACCGTGGGATTATCTGACTGGAGTTCTCCGATTGTAAAGTGACCTCATGTCCTGGAACACGTATAATCACATCCTCATATGTGCCCTTTGCAGGTGGCACAAAAAAAATAATGCTTTCACATCGGCATGCACTGTCATTGTTCACGTTAGTGCTCTAGCTCAATTCAAACCAGCCATTGTTCACATTATTGTGAACCAAAGTTCCACTGCCCTACATCATCAATGTGGGGAATCGTTTATTGCACAACGTGAGCAGAATTCCAGAGCGCCCAAATCACCAAACATACAGTGTATTCATACACACAGTAAACATGCAGTGATCTCTGAGAGAGAGTATGTCTTTGTGTTCTGCTCCATGTTCATGTTCATGTTCATGTTCATGTTCATGTTGTCCACATTGGCACGCCCACTGATGATGTAATGGTTCACAAGGAAAAACCAAAATCCAGTGAAACCCAGCCAGTTTCAATATCTAAACCAATTTATTTTTGGTGTTAGCCAATGGTTGAAGTGGGGGAGTACTGCCCAGTACACAGGATACACAGGATTAACAGTTAATCCGTTGAGTTTACACGTATTTCTACACAAAGCATCATTTCCTAGGATCACTAGTGTTTGTTTCTAGTCAAGTGTAAAAAAATGTCCATTCATGTTTAGTTATAGTCACCAACTATTTGCCACTTGTGTGTCCTGGAGGAGAGCATAACAACAGGACACCAAATAAAATGAACTGTGTGCTTGAAGTTTAAATCATTGCTGGAAACGTTAAGAAGTGTAACAAATGTTCAGTATTTACTGTATATATTTTATTTTAATATGGACTAAATATTTAAATAAATAGATGTGAACATCACTAACATCTATTTACTGAAAAAAATCACAATCGATTGTTTTATAATTTAGTAATACAGACATGTTCACCTCATATGGCCTACTGGAACTTATTTTTCCCCACTTTACATACTGGTGGGAACACACCAGCAGGTAGAACATTTAGTTTGGGAACTGATATGCTGCCTAAAAGGGACTGATGGGGCCACTTAAAAGTAAATGGATAATTCCATATTCATGTCCTGGTTAAAACAATGCAGCCATAGCCAACAGTAGCTACTAAGGTTTTGCAGTTTTATTTACAGAAAAATAATAGATATTCAAGTACTGAACAATTTTTATTTAAACACATGAAGGTGAAACTTTCAGCAAAACACCACCGAAATACTGTCCTGTGTTTCCCCCATTTAAACTTTTTCTTCCAACACATCAGGGTTTTCCATCAACAATTTTTTATTGCATCGACGACTGGACGCAGCCTCACTTTGCCGTGGTGGAGGGTTGGTGTAAGGATGCATGTTCGTCTGCCTGAATGTAATGTGTTTTCTTGTAACTGGGTCTCTGCAGATGGCTGTGAAATCCTCCGCAGCATTATATAAAGTGCATTTTCCCCCGTGATGTTTTGTTTGCGCTTCGTTTGATAAGTCGGGGCAGCTCCTGCGGGAGTAAAAGCAAACGTAGCCTCTTGACCAATGTGTCAGATGCTGTGCAATGAAGTGAAGTCAGATATTTCAATGAAAGCAGTGCTGTGTTAGTTACAAGGGGTTAGGTGAATATCATGTTTATTTAAGAGAAAAGTGGCTCCCCTTAGTGTTCCGACTGATTTGTGAGGTCTTTACAGGTGAAAACGTCACTTCTAACCACAAAGCTTGATAAAGATTCACACAAATTGAGATCTTCTTGTGTGACTGACATCTACTATCATATCTGACAATGGTTTAGTTTATATTTTACCCAAAACAATCATAAGTTTGTGTGGCTTTGAGTTTCGCTGTGTCAGTAAGATTGCACCTGCCCCTGAACAAGCCTGCTGCACTCAGTGCACCTGCAATAGTACAACTACAGTCAGTGACAGCCTCCATGGTGCCCATGAGCATTTGTGACACAGTTATCCTAGCACACATGGTCGGGAAATGGATTTGTCACGGTTCTCAGAATGGAAACAAGGGGACAAATCAATTTTTTGTTTTTGTTTTATTGGAACAATTGTCTCATTTCTGTGTTGTGACAGATGCTATATGCTTTCTTCATGGCAGAAAATATTCACAGGATTCTATTAACAAAACTCCTGTCTTTCAGCAGTTCAGCAAAAAATAAGTTAATAAAACTCAAAATATTAATATTTAACTGCACCTACACTAATACTGTATATATTTAGATATTCATGAAAATAAAATCATTTCTGGAACAGGTAATCCTTAGGTCATGCAAGGCTCTTTACCTGTTTATTTGTACATTCATCGGTATTTTTGTGTTTAAATATCAATACTTTTGTTCCTTACCTACAGGGGCTACAGATGGAAATGCAATAATCTTGCATGGTTGCATCTTATACTTGCTTATGGTCATTAATATGTGCTTCATATATCAAATAATCTAATAATTAGAAAATTTTTAAAAATCCTCATTTCAGGTTTGTTTTTTTTTTGCATCTTTGTTGCCAAGCAACTGGACTTAAGTAGTCATCAACTGCACAATGATGTAGCAGATGAACAGACCTCAATATTCCAAAATCCCAGTTGTTCCAACTGTGCTGAATCACTAAAATATCACATCTCTTGAGTATGCAAACTTTACCAAAGTAAACATGGATCAATACTGTACTCCTAATGACCTAATGAGCATTTATTATAACATATGGCCCCAATACATATTACGGAGATATTTTTTAATGTCTGAATCTGGTGTGAGCCTGTCACAGTCACACTTAATAGTGTTTGTGTTGTCCTTTCACACAGCTGTTGCCATGGTCAAAGTTTGCCTGTTTCACATCATCTAACCAAGGTATCAATGAGATTAACTCTAATGAGATTAACATTGCTTTTGCTCACCTTGTCCCCTCACGTTAGTCAGGATTTCCAGCTTTGGCACTTATCGTAAAGTACTGTCAGTGACAGAGAACGGCAAAAACTTGATTTAATTCTTGATTTAATATTTGTGATACCATGTTAAGAAGAGAGGAAACAACTACTGTTCTTGAAATGGTTGGACACTTATCTTGAAAAATAGTGGAAACTCTCTGATGGACAAGGCAGATGTGCTCCGCTCTTCCACCTTCCCTCCCTCACAGCTTCCCCATGGAACAGCAAACACACAGCTGAGCTTAAGGAAGTGAGGACAAATGAGAAAAGCCTTGGTCTATCTTCTTTTGGCTGAGAGGCTCTGCACCACCGTCTCTCTCACTCTGCTTGCTCTTCTTTCTTTATTAAAACGAAAACACATGTAGTGTCGGGGCGTCCAAGTATGAAATTCAATTCTCATCCCCAAACGGTGTTTTTATTAAAGCCGTTACTATCACGGTGAGCAGACGGGCCTGGACAGCTCAGCTTGGCTCCGCACAGCTATGCAAGTACAGACTGTACGAGGGGGGGGTATGAAGCATTATGGAGAGAGTGCAGGGAGAAAGACAGACAGTGAGAAAGGAGGAGAGGGAGGATACAGTGTGAACAAGGCTGCCAAGGACTGGGGCAGTCAGCAGCGGGGCGACACAGAGGCTTAATTTGCCCAAAAGGCAGCTCAGCCTCTTATGCATTTTAACCAGAACTTGCTTGACTTGAAATGTGGGTTAGCGCCCCGGCGTGGACCAGTGCACAGAATCAAGTGCACATTGGACAGAGAATTGCACTGCAGTCTTATTTTGCACAGTATACATTATTTCTTCCATCACTGTGAAAACATAGTCCGCATTTATGACATAACAGCTTCAAAGCCATGATCAAAAGCCGTGTCTGAAGTTTGCCGTCATTGACTGACTACATGCTTGTTCAGAACAGAGTTTTTAGATGAATGTGCACTTTTACAAAATGACAAAATAAAAGAGAGAAAATGCTTCAGCAGCTAATCTTGTCTCTGGTGCTTTAAAATGCACAGAAATTACAGACTATTACAATTACTGAGCTAGTTCTACATCCAGCCTTTTTGTTGTGATGTCAAAACATATGTGACTGCTGACCGCTCCGGAGGAGGATTTAAACTAACTAGACTTGCTTAATTATTGTGATTTACATACATTCACAACAGTAAAAAAAACATGTGTGATTATTTTTTTCCCTGTTGCTTCCATGTCCCTGTTTTTCTCCCCTGATGGTGCCCAGTTGTATTAATGAGGAACTGCAGTGCTTAAAAGATGTGCTACCATCATGATACTAGATGATTCTAGAAAGGAAACTACTGCTTTTCCTGCCTCTCAACCTATTTATATTATTGTGTGTTCTGATTTTTGTCTGTTTTATTAATAATATTCTACTGATATTCTACTGAACATTATGGATGCTTTTATGGGTAGCTTGCTGTTCCAAAACTGGAATCATTTCTCCCTTAGATCACCTCTAATGGGTTTTTGTGGACACTAGTAAATCACCATCCAGAGAACAGGAAATTTTCCACAAAATTCTGATCAATCACAAAACTGTTTATAAGTGCGCAGCATTGAGGGCATGTTGAGTCTGGACTGCAGTGTGAAAACAAATCGAACTAAGGTTAAGTGGAACATTGTAACACATTACTCCCTGAATCAGAATGAAATACAGGTATGAAAGCAACCTAAAAGTCTGTTATGTAGCTGACATTTGGACTAAGTACAGATTTGCAAGAATATTTGTAGTTTTTGTTAACAACAGGCAATCAATTTAACCAGTTTGTTTCTCCAAATCAACTATGTGACTCTGGAAAAAAGGCCATTTCAGAATGATTTTTTAAGTGTGCGCGATCTGGAAAACAAAATCATTTACTAAAGTAAATACAGGACATTTTGCAGCGACTGACAAATACATTTGATTCATCCACGTTTCTAAGAAGCTTTGACAGAAAGGATGCATGTCGATATTAATTAATACCTCTGTTATGACTGGGCAGCTGTGCAGGGGTGAGAATGACATCTGAATGCCTGTACAACTAATCTCTACCTGTAGAGCCTTTTTGAAAAGATCTGACATGAACCCCATTATTCAAAACATATCTCGACTCTGCCTCTCTGTGACAATGCTGTTTTTCCACCCTGCCTCCGCGTGTGACCGTTCACATTGGCTATAAACACTTATTTCCAGCATGCTCAGTGTGAGTTACAGACAAGTTCTGACAGACCATAAAGTGGCTCAAAGCTCCTGCTAGACTTTCTGTTGTTTTGCCACCATGCTGTTTTCACTCGAAATCCTGTGAAGACCAATGAAAAACATGGAATACTACACACTAACTCAAGAGTGAGAAACCTGAAACCTAAAAACTTGAATCTGTTTGGTCATACTTTTGACCTGGCACAAGCTTGTTTTCATTCAAATACAGTTCACCGCAGTCTTCACTCAGTCCCACCACGTATGTTTTTGATAATTTCCTTGGTTTAATTCTTTCATTTAAAATTCGGTGGGTTATGTTTTGTGACCTGAAATCACAAACAATTTAGATTTTTCTGTTTAACACTCAGTGCCAGCATTAGATCTGTGTTCAGACTCTCCCACTTGTCCTTCGCGACAGTAAATACAGAGTTGAGGTCAGTCGACCCCATCAGTGCCTTAGAGAAAATAATGCATTGTGGCTAAACATTTCTGACAGGCCTGCCCTTTTTATACACAAGGAAGGCAAAGAGGAGAAAGGTGAACAGGAGCGCTGGCTGGCTGATGGTGATGATGAGGGGTGACAGAAGGAACAATGCATGGAAGGACAGGGAGGAGAGAGAGAGAGAGAGAGAGAGAGAGAGAGAGAGAGAGAGAAAGAGAAGGGACGACATGCCTGTGAGGGTGGCTGATAAGATGGGAGGTCCCGTCATTGGCTGCCTTGAGTTAAAGACCCACAGGTCGACAGGCTGACCGACTAGATTTCTGGCCAACGGGCTTGAATGTTGATCCGTTGGCCAGCTGAAAAGTGGGGTTACTGGCTGACAGGTTTCTTGACGGATGTCAAGGTTGGATGGCGAGTTGTCTGCCTGGGCATTCATTATTCATCCTCTGAATCTGATGATGTTGGTCAAGCTCAGTTCCAGCCAGCTGGGGCTACAGACGGGCAGACAGGCTCTGCAGCCAGCAAGGCCTGTGAGCTACAGCCTGCAGCAATACAGAACAGGCGGCACCTTCAGCAGAATCCTAATATATTACAGCTCATCTAAAAACTAGACACTCACATGCTATTAAAGATATGATATATAACATGTCTGCATTAAAATATCTAAAAATTGGACTAACATATTTTGTTGAGTATGTGTACTTACATTAGCCACAACATTCAACACTTTTGTTTGAGAGAATGGAGTATTTCATTTTAATGACATCATAGACTTTACTCCTCTCTGCTAATTTACAGGGCAAACAGGCTATGAAACACTAAGGAAGGAAAAGTGTGTTGTTTCTTTTATTGTGTATTTGTCACTAATAGGGCTGCAGCTATTGAATATTTTGGTAATCGAGTATTCTATCGAATATTCCATCGATTCATCGAGTAATAGGATAAAACATACTTTTATCCTATTCCTCCTATTACTTTCGCTTTGCTGCGTTTGTTCATTTTCACTGTATTCACTGTTTTCGGTCCCGGCGTCTGCCATTCCGTACCGCTAAACTGTCCACACACGTTACCCAAAGCCCGCTCCGTCTTCTTCCGCTTTGTAGGGGACGCATAGCCTGTGACGTAAGCACGTTGTATCACACTAAAAAGAATCCATGCGAAACGTGAGCTTTAAATTTAATTAAATGAGGCTTCGAGGCAGAGGAAATTCCTCGATCATTTTATGTAATCGAGTTACTCGAGTTACTCGAGGAATCGTTACAGCCCTAGTCACTAATGGACCACAACTACTCGTAGCCTTTTGCTGCATGTTCTGGTAAAGCGTAAATGCACAATTTTTTTTAAAATAGTAAATCTCTACCGGCTAGCATTGCAGGAATTTAGATAAGCAACAGAAAAGGGTATTTTTTTAAAACAATGTATCAATACTATGCTTTGAATTTTTGTGGTACTAAGATGAGCAATGGATCGCTTACAAGTTAAAAAAAAACGTGTAAGAATTAGTCTATTCTATCTAGTGATAAGGCTGTAGAGTGTAGCAAAAGTAGGACTCGTCCACTCAATCCTCTCTTTCCCAAGTGCATCAGGTAACTTTGCAGACAGAAAGGATATCATTCTTCTCTTGCATAACAAGCCTAAACTGTATAGTGGGACAGAAACTCCTTCTGGGCTGCATGGCTTCCTCTGTAGTTTATATAAAATGATTATTCTAAGGCTACAAACCAATTTTTAATTTTTTTTATTTTAGATACACTTATTGGTAATGCACTGTACTTTCTCTCTACAGATAAAACCCACCTAAGTGCTACAAACTGGACTTTTAAAGCAAACCTATATCGTGTATTTTACATTAAATATACAGTATATTTTGTGGCTTTAGATTTTTCTTAGGAATATTTATCTACAAGTAAACATGGTTCCCTGGATGGAGCCCAAGGAATTATTGATTGTTTTTTCCACTCAGCTTGTTAACCTTGTGAGTTTCTGAATGAAGTCACTTGTGGCTGCCCCTGAGGGCTTTTCTTTGCAGGCATCAGTACCTGCTGTGAGGATACACCTCCGGCTGTGAGCCCACACTGACTTGACCCATCAGAAAATACTTTGTTGGTCTGATTCCAGGTTTCAACAACAGCCCAATCAAATCAGCCAATAAAAATAATAAAAGAAAATGTTTTCTTTATACCTGCATGTACAGTATGTTCAAGTACCTGGCTGCCTGGTAGAATTATGTCTTTTGGTAAAGTGCTGCTCATCTTTGACTTTGCAACTGGTCCATTCATGCCTGTGCTGCAGCAGGTACCTTGACATCGATCTATCATTCACCCTTTCTTCTCTCATCTTACTTCTCACCAGAAACTTCCAACTTCATTCCTTTCTTTCTGTCTATATTAAAATTTGAATATCTCCCAGTGGAATGCAACACTTTTCTCTGACAGTTGATGCACCCAGAATGTAAATACTTGATGTCAAGAATGCATTTACTTGTTGCTTCATTTTCCAGTGACCTGACTATGCATTCTTGGCAGCTCAGCATCTCCAACACACTACATTAATTCAAGATAAAGTGCAGAGTAGCAATAGAGATTTCCCTCATGGTAAGATGGCGATGATAGTGATTAACAGCAGAGAGACAGAGGGCTTAAAGACTAAGAAATGAG
This sequence comes from Brachirus orientalis, assembly GCA_016785285.1. Taxonomy (NCBI): domain Eukaryota; kingdom Metazoa; phylum Chordata; class Actinopteri; order Pleuronectiformes; family Soleidae; genus Brachirus; species Brachirus orientalis. Next base: position 5,028,162 of record JAFBJR010000150.1, read on the forward strand.
GAGAGGAATAAGGGGGGATGTTAGGTGTTAGGGTGATGCTGGCAGAAAAAGGAGAACATCTGAGGATCTAACATGATCAGAAGATGTAGGGTGAATTAAGGGCATCATCAAAACCAGAGGAGGAAAGAAGATTGACATGGGAGTTTGGAGAAACAAAAAGGAGATGAAGTGGCCAGATATGCCGTACAAGAAAGAACCTGAGTAAAACTAACTCTTCAGTTCTTCATTCCATCTCATATAAGCCTCTTCTGTGCCATCATCATTTTCTTTGTTTCAGTCAGTTTGATAGTAACCACATTAAAAAGGTATGAAAGAGAAAATCACTCTGCTACTTTGGTGTCACTTAAAGAGTCTCATGAACATTATTCACTCCAAACAAACTCTACAGACAACAGAAACTAAAAAAAGATTTATTATCAGATTTGCAGTTTCTACAACGGTCTTTCCATCACCACCGTTGTATATTTTTACTGTAACAACAACTGCAACAACTGCATTGTTAACCACAATTAACCCTCTTAAAATTGGATTGCAAAACTTTTAAAATACAAACAAATATCTGTTCAAATCATTGGCAGATGCATTCACATAACTCAACTGATTAATCCTATCACCTTCACTCAGTATAGCAATCTGGTCACATTCCTGCACTGCACACAGGAAATGATTTGTTGCATGTGAAGACAGACATAGACTTCACTGGTGATGGCTAACATAATTGAAGCCACACTCACTTCAAAAATGGGTTGCATGATTGAGGTGTAGCACCGAAACATTGCTGCAATAAAGGTTTTCTTGCGGGTTAAAACATACTGAGACAAAAGCAAACAGGTCTGAGTTTGACAGAAAACTCAGACCTGGGTGTTTGGGTGTTCAGCAGTTAAACAGGATAAATGCTAATTGAGGACAATTAGACAATTAATCAGGTCTAATTGTCTTGGCAGAGCTCATTTCTAGATTAAGGACACAGCATATAAATAATCTAACACTGTTTCTGTTCACTAAACAAGTGCTCACATGCCATTACACAGCCTGTAAGTTTTTTCATTACAGCCAAACTCAGAACAAGAAGATTTCACACACACAGAACCAGAAACGTACCAGGAGTGTGAATAAAAACAACAGTATATTCTGATGCTAATGGACCAATGGTGGTTTAAAGGGAAAACTGAGAAAAGATTTTGCTTTAAGTGTTTCCAAACAGCATTTACTCCACATCATTTTTACAGCCACTGGTTTCCTTGATATGTCTGTATCATAAATAAGGTACTGGAGCTGCCTGTCAGTGAGAGAGTACTGTGTCTCCCCTGTCTCCCATCCAGCTCCAGGAAAATGCCAGGTTGAGTTTTCAGCCTGAGTGCATACGATGTGCACTGTGCAACCATCAGTTTTCAACAGAGTACAGTATCTGAAACGGCCCTAGTCAAACGCTGACAGGCTGGAGAGATGGGAGAGAGGGAAAGCAATCAACCAGCAGTCAACCAGCAATCCAGCCCATCAGCGAACATTATGAGCACATTAATTATTATCAGAAGAGTTTTAGATGTCACATTTTATTTGCAAATGTATTTCAATTGCTTGATTGGTGGCCACTATGAAATATAGGAGATATTTTTTTACTAAAAGGCTTTTTGACTAAAAGGCATGTCATAACCTTGTCCTGTGAAAAACTCACTATAACAAAAAGGCAGGAGTAATTTGTGAATTCGGTTTGAGTATGTCCTTTTAATAAAAAAGCACTTTCAGTCTGGACTTGTTTTGTTTGACGTAGAACAATGCTCATGCCACTCTGGTTTGCAGAGGCTCAGGAGTCTCACACACAGGAGTGGCATCTACACGGGATGCGTTCAAGTGCAGGACTGATTAAAGGACAGTTGTTGACAGCAAAATAAGTTCCAAATACAATTAACGCATGTAGAACAGAAGAAAAATGTTGTGAAATCTTTTGAGCTTTTGACGAAAACTATTTTCTGTCATGAAGTTTTTCTGTTTCTTCATTCCCACTAATAGCAATAAAATCACAAACCTGCCCACATTCAGTGGTTGGTGGCCCTGTTAACAGAAGAACCAGGACATTATTATTAAAATCTAAGAAGAGTCTCAATGTAACAGGTCACGAAGCTACAATTTACTTTCAAGAATTTCTTAAAAGGTAGAGTGTGATGGTGTTTTACTAATAGGGAGGAGATGTAGGCTTCCAGGGATGCAGGCAGATCATTAATTAAGATCAACATGATGATTAGCTCATGTGCTCATTCATCCGAGTTCCACATTTATGTCTGGAATTCTTAATCATGTTGACTTTCTAACGCATGCGTTTTACTTTATGCTGTACTTGCACATTTAGTTTCACTTGTGGACAAAATGAATGTTTGATACAGGATATGCTTCTAACACGTTTGCATAATAGAATGTAGCAGAGTTTGCAAACACTTGTGAATTTAAATACAGCAAGCAGACTGTCAAAGCAAAGTGCAGCTTTCTTCACTTCAAATTTACACAATATCTATATATAGCGCAAGTAGGATCTGTAACAAAAAAAAAAAAAGATAGGAATAATTTATCTACTGTCCTAAAGTGGGGTTGTTTCTTAAATCAAAGACTGCAGAGTCTGGTGACCTTACAAAGAAATCTCGCATGTTCAACACAGATGTGTGCTGCTCATGAGGAGATAACAGAGCTCAGGTTTCTCTTCCCAGTTTACATGTAATATAAGCACATCCTGCATCTGATGACTGTTTCTGCAGATGCAGTGTATTTCTTTCCTTCTCCTGTTGCTCATCTTTGGACATCCTCCCAGATAAATCATTCAACTTTAGCCTGATCCTGTAGAGGGGCTCGCATTCTCCCTCTTTATCCGTGTTTTCCCTTTTCTGCTTCTCCCATCTTCCTGTCCCCCACTTTAAATCTTTCCTTCACTCTTTGGGCTTTCATTCTCAGAGTGTTGCCTCATTCTCCCAAAACAATAACAACAAGCTTCGTGATGCAGCTCACTGACCGGCTCATGCGTCGGAAGGAACTGAATCCCACAGCTCAACACCAACACATAATCCTCCCTGCAAAGCCAGCCTTCACCTTTTTGGAGCAGCGCTCTCATTTACAACAGAGCGGCGCTCAATGTGGTGCAGAAAGGGAGAAGGGAAAGATGGGGGGAGAAGACAGTGGCAGACTGTAGCTTAGTAAAAGAGGTCACAGGATTAAAGAAGACTGGAGAAAATGTCAAAAAAAAAAAAAACTTTTAAAGTTTCCAAGCATAGACTATACTCTATCAAACTCTGATGACCATCAAGCCAAACCTGAACAAGAGGATGCACAACTGGGAGGCTTTTCAAAGTTCGGACTACTTGCAGGACTTGGCCAGATCACATCAGGTGACACACACGGACACACACAGACAGATACATGTGTGGGATACAGACCCTGATAGGGAGGTTGTTTTGAGATATGAAAGGTGCCAAACAGAATTAAAATAAAAAGGGGGGAAAAAAGCCTTAATAAATTCAGCATTAACTTTGTGTAAAGCAGTTAAAGGTTATACATGTGATAAGTATATTACACTAAAAAAATATAAAATGATGATGTGTCCAAAAATTTGAAGCTGATATACTGCTTTCACTGATTTGTGCACTGATTTGTGCACTTGTGCAGCCAGTATATGCACAAATACATTTTTATTTGTAAGCCACAAACCATGTTTTTATTTTATTTATTTATTTATTTATTTATTTATTTAGGTCTGTTGCACCACCCACCCAACAACACAGCACTTCAACACACGGGATACCAGCAGAGCGAGCAGAGAGCAGCTCAGGGTCGGAAAAGCTGTGAACGATGTCGGACCTGAAAAGCCTCAATGTCTCAACCAGAGGAGATAAAAAAAAAAAAAAGAGGACCGTCTGCAGTGGAGACTCGCAGTGGCTGACACACTGACATTAATCACATAGTTTCAATAACATTTATAAAAATATTACCAACGGTGGGACACTTATGTGTAAGTGTAACGTCGGGTGTAAGTTATTTCTGTGTTTTAGGAAAATCTGGCAACCACACCCCTGCAATCTTTCAACTGGGTTTGAATTAACCATTTAATCACTTAAGGTTGTACATATATCACCTTTAAGTGTATGCACACAATGAAATCTTATCAGCAGATATTCTAAGCCAAGGCTTAATCAAGATTAACTGCACCACACATGGGGAATGAAGTAGACACTGTGGTAGCAGTGACAGTAAGCGGCTCTTTCCAACAGCCTACAGTCTCTACAGTGATGTGTTAACTGTTTTTACTAGTTTATGCAAAACTCTGGATTCTCAGGGTTCAACAGATACTTTTATGTTCCAGCATCAGAAGCTGAACGCTTGTTCCTGCCTTCCTGCCTGCAGAGTTTGCCCAAACTCGCGCCGCCTCCAAATGGAGTTGTTTATGGTGTTCATGAGGAAACGACATTATGCACCACTCACCTTATTTGCAAACTCAAACACGTGCATACAAAGGCATATTACTGGAAAAACACAGTTGAAGTGAAACATTTCCTTTTTCCTCATCTATCGTTACAGAATGTCTACCACTATAAAGATCTTTCATCAACTAAATGACACTACTGTGGGTTCTTACCTCCTGCTTTTGTCTTGAGAGATGTTCCTCCAAGGCAGGTGAAGGATTTTTTTTCCTCTATTATTCAATTCAAACAAACTGCATTTTCACCAAACTCCATTTTTGAAAAACAAACAAACAAACAAAAACCTGCTGTCCTGTTCAGTGTGGGTTCAAACCTCCAGACGTGCTGCCATAGCAGGTGTTTTCACTTAGTTCCTGATTGGAACCACCTTCCGTGACATCACAGATTGGGGGGTGTGGCCAAACATGGAACGAGCCGAGAGCCAACAAACTTCAAACAGTGACAGTTTCCTATGTATAATTCATCATACATTATGTGTAAAGGACACCGTTAAACGACACAAAATTATACTTTACACAATATACTCAAAGTGACCACAGAATAAATAGCCACAAAACATAAAAGTGCACAATAACAGATGCACAATGACTGGAAAAAAGAAGCAAAGTAACCCACAACAAGACACAAAAATGCCAGAAGTGAAGGTAGTATAACCAGCAGCAGATGCACAGAGACCACAGAAAGATGTGAAATATCCAAAACCAGATGCAAATTAACCTAAAACACACAAAAAAGACAAAACACAAAAACAGTGTGTGGTCCTGGGGGACCTATAGAGGAAGATTTAGAGGGGCTTTTACCTTTTTCTCATACAGTTTCTGTGGTCTCACTGGTAAATACAGTGGCACAGCTGCAACAAGCTCACCAGACATTTTCACTGAATTCATTTAACTTCGCTGGTTCCAGGTTCCGGGTCAGTGTCTGAAAAACAACCCAGTCTTAATGTGTTTAAATATTAACCTTGCGCCATGTTGTTGTAATTCTGTTGAAATATTTGCAACAATATAAGAAATAGAAGTCGACCGACCAATTTTTCCTCAGACCAATGCTGATCTTGAGAAACCAGTGCAGCCGGTGCTTGATAAATATTGCAGATTTTCTTTTTTCTTTTCTTTTCTTTTCTTTTCTTTTCTTTTCTTGCCAATATGTTTTGCTGGCCTTTTTCCCTCCTCCATCTGTTAAAAACTGTGAATAAAAAAAACAAACACAATCATAACAAATGACACACAAACTTGCTTTTAGAAGAAAATAATGTATTGAACTAAATGTTAAATACTTTTAAATGGGTTATCAAAAAACACAATTTGTCAAAATAAAATTATGAATGAAAAAAACTCCAGTTAAGTATAATCTTACATAATTAACACTCTTGGCTGTGCACTAGACTGCAGTGTGAACCATTCATCTCACTGCATTTGTCCATCAGTGTCCTCATCTCATATCCTCTCTACCTGCAGCCAGTGATTCTACAGACAAAGGCTTGTTCTCTTACACACACACACACACACGCACACACGTGGTTTGATGGTTTTGGTGGAGTGAGTCACAGGGATGGTCTGTGTGTCCCAGCCTGTCAGTCAAGCTTCCATTAGTGGCTACTTGGCTCAGGGTCCAGGCTGTTGTAGATGTGGATGGGAGGTGACAGCACATGCTGTGTTTCCTATACACATTTCCCATTCGTGTGTGTGTGTGTGTGCGTGTGTTGTGTCAAACCTCACTGTGGCCACATCACACACTAGGAGACAGTAAGGCAGATTCATTCATGCCATGCACCTGTGACAGTGTTTCACTGTGTTTCTCATCATCTCACTTTCTCTGTGTGTGTGTGTGTGTGTGTGTTTCTCCTGGGCATCACCTGAAGGCAGGTTGCTATAAATCACATCAGAGCAAATCTGTTGTTGAACGTCATTCTTTGAACCGAACAGAACCACCACCCCCGTATGTGTGCGTGTGTGTCCCACAGCAGTCATCACTTAGTGTTTCATTTGCGCTGCATGACAGACAGACATTAATGCAGCGCTGCTGTATCGCTGGCATCTCCCTCGCTTCTTTTGTTTGCAGCTCTCCCCTCTCTCTTCTTTGTCCCTCCCTCCCTTGTCCATCCTGTTTGACACACTTTAAACTCTCCTTTTCCCTCTCATATCATGTCACATATTTCCACCTCCTCGCCTCTCTACTGCACCTCCCCTACTTTTTACTTTGCTCTGTTCTGCACCTCTTTTCCAAACTTTTCTCTTTTAATCTGCTATTTTTTTTTCTCTCTTTCTCATCTCATGTCAGATGTTTCACTGACCTTTTGTTCTGTTGTGAACCTTCTCTCCATTCTCCTGCACATCCTTCCTTCCGCTCCACACCTTTATCAGCCTCTGGTCCTCCTTGTCTTTCTTCTACATCTCCTGGCTCCTTCTCTTCCACTACATTCTGCCTTTCCTGTCATCTCTACACCTTTATTCTTTTCCCCTTAATGTGTGTGCATCCTTTTGTCTTGTTGTGGCACTTACTTCCCTCTCTTCTACACATCCTCACCTTCTCATCCCCTTTCCTCGCATCTCTCTTTTTGCCAACTTGCATGCTGAAGAAAGTAAGTAAATACATATAAAAAAAATTAGATCACAATGGAAAGTTTTGGTTTAATTCAGGTAGTACGTGCCAGAGTAGTTTGGAAAGTATCAAGGTTTCTGTTAATCAGCTTTGTATAAAGCATCTTGTTCTTCTAGAGGTTAAATATTTTTTTTTTTACTTCTTTTTTTAATAATGCAGTTTTCTCTGTCTATATTGTGGGGTGTTTTATAAGTGGATTTTTAAGGAATGATTAAAAGGAAAAGGAGGAATGATTTAAAAGGAGTAAGGACACAAAGCTCACATTACACTGTCTAGTGTGCGCGTGTGTGTTTGTCACCTCTTTAGGACCTTTTCTGGCATAAACATTGACCTTGTCAGGACCAGTAGTCCTCATGGAGCACAAAATCTGGTCCCAATGTGGCAGAACCTCATTTCTGAAGAACTGGTGAATTTAGGGCTATGGTTTGAATTGAGATTGGGTTAAGGTTAGGAATAATGTTTTGTTTCGGCTGTCCAAATGAATGAAAGTCAGTGTAGTGTCCAGTGTCCTGTGTCCAGTGTGTGCGTGTGTGTGTCTGTGTGTGCGCTGTAAACTGAAGCCAACGCTGCCATCTATCGTTCCCACATGATCTCACCATGTGTGTTTGCATCGAGCTGGTTTCAACTCTGGAGGCGTGTGCAGATCAGCAGGCGTGTTTTCTCCATCTCCATGTCCATCTGCAGAACCACATGTGTTTACATATCACTGTATACTGTACACGCACAAGTTAATCCAGTGATGCTGGAAGGCACGGGGAGACAGAAAAGTGAAGCCTGTCGTCACTTTATCCAAAATAAATAAATAAATAAATAAAATAAAAAATAAGAAGCTGGGGTGGTCCACTGTGGCCTATTGAGATTTTAGAAAAAAAAAGGCACCTTTTTGTATAATTAAATACAAAAAGGTGCCGTTAACAGTGTACAATGTAATTGATTTGGTTAGGGAACACCTCTGAGCTCCTTTAATTGATGTTGGAATGAGTTCTGTGACAGTTTGTACATTGTAAGTTCATGGCTCAACGTAAGAAAGAGGAGAAAACATTAAACTGCTGTAGTTTTAAACACCTGTAAATGCATTAATTTCAGAGAAAGGGGGGATACCAGAGAGAGAAATACTCAGAAATCTTTTGACATAACATTGGTTTCACTTCCAACAGTGCTTTCACACATTCAGCACATCAGCTGCCAAACAAATGTAACAATAACATTCACTTACAGATTTTTGAATAAGCAAATGAAAACCCGCCCAGGCCGACAATTGATCATGAATCATTAAAGGGATCAATAATGTATCACACCGACAAGTAGGGCCAATAATGGCTTCTGTATCAATAAAATCTAATCAATGTCCATCCTTAGTATGCTCTCGATGTCTTAGATTGTTAAAACCCCCACTCTAGGTGTTTTTATGCATCATTAAATAATCTTGGCATGCAAATACCAAACAATTCTCTTGATTTCCATCGTTCCTCTGCTTTTGTACTAATCCCTCTCATTCCTCTCTTCAAAAGTTGAGTGAATCTAATGTGTGAAAGCTGTGAAGATTATAAATTTAAGTGGATGCACCTCAGATGTTGAATATCCATATATATAATATACTGTATATTACATACTGTATGGGACTGCATTTTCATTCATTCGATAGTGGACTGGACTGAGGCTTTCATGCATTACATTTTGTGCTGTAGACCAACTCACTGTGCAGAACCATGCAGGCACAAAGCTTTGCACTTCTATTTCTTCCGATTTCTAACTGCAGTGCAGCGCAATATGATGTTTGGCAAGTCTGAGCCTCTGAGTCAAAAACCAATATATTTCTTTACTTCTGACTCAATAATGCTCTCCAGGAGAAAATTGCATTTTTCCAACGTATGTTGAAGCTCGAAATTATCTGGTTAGTTTTGCCTCAGTTTTGCAGGATTATGTGATGGGCTTAGTTGTGAAAAGTTGCAGCAGACTAATGGAAGAGCGCTGTTCAGGACCTACGTTTGCAGCTTTAGAAAAATGAAATTCTAGCCGCGTGGAGGCAGTGATTTAGTTTTCCTAATATCAAAGCCACAGTGATTGATTTGGATTTGTGTTATAACACTGGTTTTGATAACTAAACAGGCTGTTTTTGCTATTTCACAATAAAGGTAGTAGAAGTTGTCTTTGCTTCCATCATGAATCGTGTTGTTAAAGTGTGAGTGTTGTTCTATTTTTGCCCAAATTTGAAATTAACAAGGCAGGGTTACTTAAAAAGCACTTTTCATAAATCAGTGGTGCTATACAGGAACATTTAAAAACAATAAATGCTGTATACGGTATATATACTGCATATACAGTACACACACACATATTTCTCTAGTTGTGCCTAAGACCTCTGTTATCGACTGGCACGTTTCCATGGCAACCTTTAGTTAGGCGAGAAAAATACTTCACAATTTTGATAAAACTTAGCCCCAATTAGATCAGCCCACATGAATTTAAAAAGCCAGAGTGTTCATCGCAGAGCTATTCTTCCCCAGAGGGATTTTTAGTCCAGAAATCATATTTTGCATTTTGTTTGCCTGAAATGGGACTTTAACAACGTACAGTCTGACATGATTAGATGTTTGACGAGATCAAGTCAAACCTGAAATATGTATTCATACCTAGATCAGTGTCTGTCTGTTCTTGCTGTGTGTGTGTGTGTGTGTGTGTGTGTGCATTGTCTAAGCCTTTGCTGGTGCAAACAGACAACAAGAGAGAACATATAAAGCCTGTACACACACTTATGAGCTCCCCCGCCCACTTCCACATGCCATCATATGTAAACCTCCTTTTAAATTACACCTACAGAGAAAGGAGAACATTTTTGGACATAGTAAATACACGGGAAGACCTACAAACACACAAACGAACAAAAATATGTAGAAATATGAGGATTAATTGCAAAACAAAACAGACAAAGCGGGAGCTGCTTTTTTTTTGTTTGTCTTCCTGCTGTTGTGTCAAGTGCTTGTCCGCCAATCAGTGAACCACAGGAGGAGGCGAACCAGACACTCTGTCATACATCATTAAACAGGGCTTGATTCGTAAGCTGTGGATATAGCAACATATAAAAAAACTGCAGTCTTGTTATAATTGGGTAGATAATGACATGACCAGGGGACTGTTTCAGGGAGAATGAGACTGGGTAGTAGCAAATAAATAGATGTTTTGGCTCCTGGCTTCTTGTTAATAATGGATTTTTTTAGGGTGCAGGAAAGCACAAACTATACTCCACTATATTCTCTTGTTAAATTTAATCCATCTGATCTAATCTGTCATTCGGAATGTTAACTATACTTATTCTAGTGATAATAAATGTTTTATATGAGATTCCCAAAGCAAATAAAGACCATTAGTTGCGGGATGTCAGTGCATGTTTTGAATGGATCGATCCATATCTGAAATAGTAAATTGTTTGCTCTACACTACAGTTTTGCCATTTACCATTCAGTGGCTTGCCCATAGGCACCTCAGAAATAGGACTAGAGGAGGCAGGGGTCAAACTGGTGACCCTTTGCCACTCTAATACCTGAACCACATGCAAAAGCAGTTGTAAGCAACTGGACTTGTTTTTGGAGCTTGAAGACATTTTCACCTTTCATCCAAAAGGCTTCTTCAGTTCTGGCCTGATGATGGGAAACCAGGAGCTATATCTCTGGATTACTGGAGGTGGAGCTGTAGACCACACCCCTCATTCCATGACAAAGGGTCACATGAGTCACCCGTCAAGGTTTGAATTGGAGTGAGAGTCGTTGTTGACACCTGATCCGGAGAATGAGAACTGCTCTGATGGAGAAGAGCAGTTAAACTTCCTGGGATGAGAGTCTCAAGGCAGAATGGTATGTGGCAGACAGATGATGACACAAACCCCCTACTCTGTTCAAAGTAGGTTGTTCCAGATGGACACAGCAGCAGTTAAAATGTTCAATGAAGGTGTTTCTGAAGTTACTTCACGATGTTGATTTCAGTAAATCAGCGGTGTCAGAAGAGGTAAATGGTGGGCCACACTCTGGACAGGTCACCGGTCCATCGTAGGGCAAAACACACAGAGACAAACGACCCTTCATTCTCACACTCACACCTACAATCAATTTAGAGTGTCCTGTTAACCTCTGTGTGTTCTTGGACTGTGGGAGGAAAGAGAAGGACCCAGAGAAAAGCCACACCACACACTCATGGTAAGGCCCTTGGTCAAACTGGGATTCAAACTGGTGATCCTTCTGCTGTGAGGCAGCAGTGCTATCCACTACTCCTCCGTGAGGCCAGTTTACTTTAAGCACCTAAGAACTACCCTCCCCAGAATGGAAACAATGCAACCGTGGTCACTGACCTCACAATTCTGCACATTTATTTTATCAGGTTTATTAGTATTATTATATTCAAATGAGGCTTGAAGTTCTGGTTTACCTTTGGCTCTCTGCAACGTTGTTACAAATCACCGTTATTTTTCCAGGTTGCCTTTGTTTCCCCCTCAACTGACCAAGAGAGTCAATAATCTTAAAGAAAATCAATACTGTTTGGCAGATGATTTACACTGCACTCTAAGTAACAGCTATGATATAATACTTTATCCATCATACCTTGGCACCTTTTGCTGGCTGAGAAACATCAGGCAATGTATTACACTAGTCCTGAAAGGGTCTGCAGGGAGTCATGAGCAATATGTTACAAAGGACTCCAGGACTCAAGTTAGTTATGGGTTATATATACATTGAACAGAGCTGTCTTTAGGGTTTTTTTTTATACCAAAGATAAACTCATTAAAACTGTGGACATCACAGTTCATCAGGTGATCCAATCTTCATTATGAATGTACGTCTTTCTTGATGTCGCACTGTACACTTCTTTATATTTTCTTATCTTCTGTTTTACTATATGTTCTCTTTCAGAAAACACTTGATGTCGGTAAAATTAAACCAGCAGTTCAGTTATGCCACCAAAAAAAAAAAAGAAAAAGATATGATTTATTTGCAGATAACTTTATTTACTGATGCCTATCAGGACATTGATTTCTGCTAAGGCTTCCTTTAAAAGTGGTATTTTTGATATTTTAGCTCTGTTTCATAAGTAATGTGCATCGATACCACATTTATCACGGGACAGTGCAGGTATGTGTGTGCCAGTGGTAACAGAAAGTTGATTATGTCCTCTGAAGTTGTTTGCATGGTTTCAGAGAGTAAGACCAGCAAGAAACAACCATGGTAAAAAAAAAAAAAAATCACACTGAAAATGAAGTCAGAGCTTTTTGTTCATAGCAGACAGTAAATTCACCACTGATACGAACTAATAAGAACATATACAGTGAGAACATGCAGGTAACTGTGTCATTGCTTCCAAAGGTTTCAGCTTTTGTTCTTACTAAAATGCAACCCTAAAGTTTTTTACATGAAAGCAGAGCCAGCAGCATTTTTAATAATGTTGTGGATCTTAAATGCCAGGGTAACATGGGCAGCAGGTGTATCTGCAGTAAAATGAATGTATTTTCGAATGAAAATAAAAGAGTGTGGATGTACTGTTATGATTTTATCATAGACATGTATGAACCCAAGTAAGGAGTGGAAGCAGCGAGTTCAAAAAGGGGAATTGATGATTTAATTACAACAAAAATGTGAATAACTTAGCCAAACAAAAGGAAGAACAAAAGGCAAAGAGGCTGGCCGGGGTGAAGCCTCTCGAACAGGCGCACTGAGGGGGGAGAAAAAACAGAGGATTAGGGTAAAGTCTCTTAAATGGGCAAACCTAATTCTGGCGTGTCGGTCGTGGTACCGCGAAGACTGTGAGACGCGCTGACAAGAACCACAGAAGAAAGCAGGGGTTTTAAGGGTGATGATCAGGTGAAGATGATTTGCAGGTGCGCAGGGAGAGACTCCACCCAGCTGCCCAGTCAAGCCTCCTGCAATCACAAGGCAGAAACAAGGTCGCACAGGAAATGGACAGATCAAAACAAAAGGCAGGAGGCGTGTGGAGCCGGACCCTGACATGTAGCCCGAGATAAAATGTTTTTTATTTTTTTCCAGAAACAAAACTCAAGCTTTAATTGCGCTTTGAAAAAGTTTTGGATGAGAGAGAGAGGGTGAATTGGTTTGTCGCTGCATGTTGGTCTAGGATGATGACCCCCTGGACAGGTCACCTTCTGACAAGGAAAAGGGTTAGGGTTGTGATAAGTGTACAGAAAATTAAAGGGAGCTCGCACAGTCCAAACAGCCACGAAGAGCAAAAAAAAAAAAGAAAAAAAAAATCAGTAAAACCACCAGGCCATGTCTGAACGTCTTAAGCGGAGTAGAACTCACACATTTAAGGTTTATACCACTGTGATCAGCTGTCTCTATAATCGATGGATGGGTCTCCAACTCAAGAGCGTGAGCCCTTTAAGGAGAAATCTTGCACAAGTCAAGTACTTTGCTGTGCTCCGTGGGGTGAGACACAACTTACAGTGATGAAAATTTGACGCTGAGCATTTGTTAAGTCTCCACACTGCGGAGACTCAGTCTTTGTGCTGTCCATGTTGCCTTAATAAATATATATAAATATATATATATATATATATATATATATATACAGTATATATATAAAACCCATCAAAACAAATAACAGAGGCATACTTGAGGCCTATCTGCAGGGCAGACAGACAGCAGCACTACATCCCTGGTCCAGTCTAATGAAAGCTCTATCAAGAGAATGTATTTTAACACCTTATTTTACGTAGAGACCATACCTGTCTTGTATCGATCCGCTAGTAATCCCTGTGTCACAGTGCATGAGTCAATGTGTGCCGAACCTTTCAATAATTACATCCTCCACGTCCAAGTCCCTCTCAGTCAGGCACACGCTGTCTGTGCCCAAGGCTGGTACACATGCATTTGTCAGTTTGTGATTGTGCGAGCATGCATGAGTCTTTGTCCGCTCCATGAACTCTACCCTTCATGCACTCCTCAGTTGAAGCAACATAATGAAAGGCTCCATCCGTGCCAAAAACAATGTGGCCAAAGTGCAATAAGTAATCAAAACAACATGAATAAATGCAATACTATTGTCATCCCGTATTGATTTTGGATTGATTATACATTTTGATATTTGGATTTCTTAATGATCATTTATTTACCAATTTGAGGAAATTGATTTCAATAAAAAACTTTAAAAAATCCATTGAACATTACTACAAAATTCGTTACTTTTAGCCGACCTGATCGTCATTCTTTATTTCGTGCACTAGCAAGTGTTTCATTAAATTGGCTGTGTCGCATTTGCTCTTCTTGTTAAGCCTAAAGATCGCATGTAAAAAGTGGATGTAAAGTTCCTGCTGAAGTCAATGGGAAGTAAAATATATTGAATAGCCAGCAGGGGGGCGACAAAAAGAAGACAGTTTGAATGGAAATCTAAGGGAAAATGAGTCTATTTCCAACTCGTTTTACGATGTAAATAAGCATTTCCCTGAGGAATAAATGGTCTTATTTTGTGTTTGGAGGAAAATAGATGATAAAGTACATATGAAAGGACCGCCGTGTGATTGACAGCTGGTTTCGTGAACTTCCATTTGCAATAGGTCAACATGGCACTGGCCAAATTGCAAATTTCAAAATGTAGAAAATGATAGGTCATATTCTTGAGGGTGATGTCACAACATGTTGCCAATTGGTTTAAACCCACTCTATTCTTTTGGGGAATGAGAACCATCTCAGACCATTACTTCCTGCACTCCTCACTATATCCAATCACAAGCTCTGTTAGATCTCGGTGAAAGAACAGGCTCCTTAACTCCTGAGGTACTGAAGCTTGTTATGACATTTTCAGATTTTTAACACCAAAAAAGTAGTGAATTTCAATACAGCTCTATAAAAAGACTGAGTAACTGCAAAAATGTATTTAGTTTAGCAGGTAAGTCATTCAAAAATATGTAAGAAATAAACGTGAACATGCTCAAAATGACCCACTAACAGATTGGTCGAGTTCGAATAAAAGACTGTCACTTATGACAATGTAATGGTAAGGATAAATCACTCATTTACGAATTGCTGCTATGTGAAAACCAACAGGATGTTCTGTATAATTATTCAGTCAAAACAAACAACTGCAACTACATGACTGATTCACAAATAAAGAACAGCCCTCAGTCAATGAAAGCTTTATTTTAGATGAGCTGGGGCCTGACGTGGATATAGAAGTCAGTCAGTCAGCACTTGGTCGCTATGGCAACCAGTACACCAGAGTCCTGTGAATGCCACTTCTTTTTCTCTGGCTGTTTTCGTGGCAGGAGATTGTACTTTGCTTTTAAATTATTCAAACACCTAAACATGAGTGAAATAATAAGAAATGAGTCTGTATCTGTCTTGGCAACAATGTGATAAGACATCAATATCTAAGATAATTAAAGCATACAGTATGTACAGGCTCTGTCATGTGGTCAATCTGTGTTAGGTTGTAATGTGATTATGAATTTGGTTTAACATCTGCGAAAATATCAAACAATGAATTACTGCAGAAATGTCTTTTAAAAAGATTGTAACACATTCTATCAATCAAATTAAATTCAACCATATTCTTAGGGGTGACAACATCGGCAGTGATGCTGTGCTACTTTGCTTTTCTACAGTCTACTGTACACATGAATCATCTGGGTCAGTGCTCAATTAAAGGTAGACTTGCACTGTTTATGATCAAGCAGAACAGACATTATTCACACCATGACCTAGCCATTCCTCTCTTTAATAACAAGGTGTTATTTTTTCCCCACACATCCACAAAAACACACACGTCCTATGATGCAACTCAAAGTAAGAGGCTGCTCTATAATGAGGTGTGTACTGCACGGGTCGTCATGATGGACATGGACCTGTTTGATTGCCACAGTCGTTATCGCGATCATAGTCGGCGCGTATGACGAAACAAGGCCCGCGCCACTCTACAGACCGCAAGCTGTGGCACTGTGCCATTTCGTGGAAAATCTAGTAGGTTCAAGCCACACATGGAAAGCATACATGTATATCTAGTTCAAAAAAAGTTGGGGCTAAGCTGATATTGATTTACTCATGTCGAACCGCAGTATCCTCCACTTGAGGGTCATGGGGAGCTGGAGCCAATCCCAGCGGACATAGGGCAAAAGGCGGGGTACACGCTGGACGGGTCACAGGTCTATTAACAGGGCAAACATGGAGAGACTGACAACCATTCACCCTCACATTTACACCTACATCCAATTAAGCTCTGCATGTTGTTGGACTGTGGGAGGAAACAGGAGTGCTCAGAGAAAACCCACGCACACACACACACACGGAGAACATGCAACTCCACACAGACAGGCCCTCGCTCGAATGGGGTCTCAAACCTGCACCTTCTTGCTGCGAGGCAACAGTATTAGCCACTACTCCGCCATGTGATCTGACTAATCGGATATTTAGAGCACAATTAAAACGAAGCATGTGAAGAATAGTAGTTCCAAGCCCAGACAATGGCAGATCAGAATCAGATCAGAAAAATTAAACAGGATATTTCCTGTGATGTCAAATTTTATTTGATCTGTTGCAGCAGCTTGGTAACAGCAAATAAGGCTCGTTCACAAATTAGTTTTTAGCACTAGGGTTATTAGCTTACTCTGTCCAAGAACCTGACTGTATAACACTGTGTCTGTCAGACTGTGTCCTATACTGTATAATCGGGTTGTTGGGACCATAACTCCATATTAGTTATATTTTCAGCTGTAATGATGCTCAGCGTTGGCCTTTTTCATTATAGTACACAGGTCCAAGCCAACGAGGCACACAGGACTATCTTTGACTCAAATACATTAATTGAACTACTTGTCCTTGTACTTATTTACTTTTCTTGACAGTTGCCATGTCAAAGATAACAAGTAACCGCTACATGCCTGAGGCGTGTAGCCAGAAGGGACCACCCTGCAGGACATGCAATTGCATTGAAAAGTAATTGGTGTCATGAGGAGCTTTCTTATTTTCTTCCTCCATGTATTCGGAGTAAATGTATTTTTCTTCACCAGTGCAGTACCTGTTCAATAAGTGTATTTTTGTGTTAGATAGACATAAACCAATGGAGTCAACTGTGCACAAACTATAATAGTAAAGGGGTTTCAAAAGCGTATGCTGCAATAATTGATAAACTGACCCACATGTTAATATGTAATTCCCTTCCCAGAGGGACATTTGTTGCCATGGTAACAATAGCATTAGTTGTCCTGTACCAATTCAAGCCAAACTAACCTGGAAGAGAGCATGTTACATGATACATGGTGACATAGAGAAAAAAAAAATTGGGAATGGTGACAAATTTTTTTTTTCTCTATAACTGAGAAGATAAATAGCATTATGTGCAAAGTAACAACCCCATAAGTGTAATATGAGCCCTTTAAGAGGATGACAGAAGTGCCCCAGTGTAACGTTTACTTGACGTGCATAATACAAGTGAAAATGATAGTTTCCCGTGATTATTTTCACGGAAAGAAGAGAGAAACGTTTCGGGTTTTTTTATTATTATTTTTTCCCTGCACTTCACTCACACAAAAGCAGTAAAAGATAGTTACATTACAAGATTTCCTAAGGCAGAAATGTCTCAGTGTATGCAAGCCTGCAGGGAAGTGTGGTAATACTGAGACCAGCAGTGGAGTTTAAAGCTAAGTTAAAAGCAATTACTGAGATTGCTCTTTATCCCTTTTTCCCCTTTGCTTATCTACTGAAAAAATACTTTAAATTAAGGTACATAGCCTGATTTTTTTTCCCTAGGAAGATGTCATGTAATGTAAGCTACTTGATAGTGGCTGTGAAAGCAAACATTTTGACAGCAGGTGAGAGGAAGTCTAGGATTTCCACAAATTGCACTGCCCAGAAAAGGCTGCAATTACAGGTAAAAGCAGACTGGCACATTTGCTCTCAATGGTCCAGATGAGTGCTGCATCACGCCTCTTCATTCGCTTAATATATGTACTCTCAATTCTAGTCATATTTGCCTCTTTTTCTCAAGAGATCATTGAGTTGGTCTGAGCAATCTTGCCCTGTGTTCATTACAGCGGGTCACAATGGGACTGGCCGAGCCACCGGCCTGTTTCTGCGCAGAATTCAGAAATATGTCTTGTAACACATTTAATATCTGCTATTCTAACCAAGACACAAACATACAGTAGGCAGACATAGCCTCAGACAATACAGTCTCACTTATTTTCGTTTACATCTGACTTCTACTCTCGAATTTCCAATTGATAATTGTTATAAATGCAGCTGAATGCAGCTTCTTTGCTAAAGTTTATAGTTTCATCTCAGCCCCGGTCCAAGAAATGGCATTTTCACCTTTGCTGCTTCTCGTACATAGTAATTTCTGCAACAAATCTGCTCTGTATTTACAACGGCACGACCAATGCCACTGTAAATTTGTGGTTTGTTAAGAAATGGTGTGAGTCCTCTTGATGTGATGAACTTTTGTGAGACATTTATTCCCTTTGGATTGATGAAAATGTTCCAGAATTACCAAAAAATATTTTTGCAGTGCCCTCACTAAGTATACAGTGGCTATTTAGTACTTTGTGTTGTGAATACAAATGTTCAAAACTACTGTACACGTTACTCACATCTTCAGCTATTCTTTGGTGTGTTGTTAGTCAGCACACCAACACACCAAACTGGGCCGGATTTTAAATACCCTGCCCAGTCGGACGCTCAGTTGACCTTAGAGTTTTCACCGGAATTGCAATTGTGTCGATCAAATATGTCTGATATACGCACAGGAAAGTTGGTGCTGCTGCTGTTCATGACAGAAATCCCAAAACGTAAAATATCTTTTCCTTCTGAATGCTCAATGGCTCAATCAGCAACGTGGGTTTTGCGCTATTTTAAGCTGTGAGGTTGATGTAAATACTCAAGGAAAAGGCACCATTGAAAAACCTGTTTCCACATGATAAGCATTAAAACAACAGACACGCCGCCGACACCTCTTCTATAATGTTTTTTCAAGAAGTACATGCACTGTACCAGAAGTTCCTTGGCAACAAAGAGACTCCTGGATGCTGCAAAGTAAGAGCAGAAATATTGTACATAGACATTCAACTATGCATTTACTTGATATATGATGCAGCTTTGTTTATTTGTTACATTTATTTTTAATTTGCACTGGGGTAGGTTCACATCTACAGTATAAATGGATGATGCGGGGGTATATTTCTCTGCATAGTCTATTCATACAGCTGTCAAATAGGTTTCACGAAAGTGCACGGAGGCGCACGAACGCCGTGAATGCGTGCACAGGCTTCAGACGAGATGCAAGTCAAAGGACACGGTCAGGAAATCATTTCAATCATATCGCTTAATTTATAATAGCGGCTTATTAAAGTGAAAGTTGAAGTGTAAACTTAACGTTTGTCTGTTTTTGTTTTCTTTTACTATTTGTGTTAAGTATTTAGATTTAAAGATGTCAAGCATATAGTTTTAGCCCCATTTTTCATCGAAACATTTTAAGTCCAGAAATGGTGTTTTGTTTGTGAATACAAATACTATGAAGAAATACCTTTTTTTTCCTGTTCCTGTTACACATACACAGGGTGCGATTTGTGAAACTTTGGATTACTCCAAAAGTACACAGTAAAAGTATTTGATATTACTTGTTTATAGAGTATAGGAGGTACTGAGTCCAATGACAGTGAAATCATAATCTACTAATAAAAATTATGTATTTTATACCACATGGCGATGTTTGCAGTGTCACAGCAGCCAAAAACCATAACAATTTAGAAGTAGAAGAAGAATAGAATCAAGGTAAGGAAATATGTGAATTAATAAATATATGCAACCAAATGTTTTATTTGACATAATTATTTTAAATTTAATCAAAATGATAATATATAATTGTTTTAGATAGGATTTTATTTGAAAACCTTGAATTTTGAAACCTTAAATTAAATAATCTTGCAATGAATAGAGTATCTCACAGTCACTGCATCATCATTATTGTGGACACAATTGTGCTCGTGTGTCCTTCTTTGTGGTGCGGTGGGAACAGCCACCCCATGCTAAACACTGGCATGTTAGCAAAAATTACATTAATGTTTGATTTAAGGCAGTCATTTTCCTGTGGAGTTACTCTCTATGAGACTTACAGTAAATAGCCATCTGGGGTCCAAGTCCACCTAAGGGGGGCGCCAGAGATTACATAGCTGTGTCTGCTCTGAGGCTGTGAGGTTATTAAAATTATATTTGTGCATATTAATGTTACTAAATGCCAGTCACATAGGCTATTGTATAATCCGAACTCGGTATCACCTAAATTAAAACCCATTTTTTTTGTTCCACCTTTATTACCAACACCTCTGTGACCTCTGAACTTCTGTGACGTGTCATCAGTTCATTTAGTGGCTGTACCCGATCGTGTTTCAGCATCTGTACAAAAAAATATCATGCCTGAGAAACGTAAAAGTACCAAAGACTCACCGGTAGCAAAAAAGAAAACAAGGCAACATGAGTTACCCTGGTTTTGATTTTATAGAAGCAATGGACAGTTTTTTATCCATATACACTGTTAGAATAGAAACAAAAACCTCCACCTGATGTTTATTTTTGCATATAAACGTTGTTGTTATTCAAATGTGGACAGAGTTTCGGGTTGGGGGGCCAGATGGTCTTGGACACCACACCGGGGGGGGGGGGGCTTCAAAACTGTCAGGAGCCACTGGTGTATAGAACTCACAATTTACTTAGTACTATTTCTGAATAACTCAAACAAGATAGCAAATTAATGTCACACAATAAATGCCAAACCCCTCGACAACCAAAGCGTGCTTTTGTCAAAAGCATTTTAGCTCCATGGAATCTTCACTAAAAAGAGCCAGGACAATAGACAGATTAAGGGAAGTCACCATATTAAACAGCATTAGGCCACTCAGTAGACACATTAATGAGAGTGAAAAGGGTTGTGAAAGAAATTGATGGAGAGCGGAGGGAAAATAACGGTGCAGTGAGTGAGTGAGTGAGTGAGTGAGGCAGTGATAAATCAGAGGACTAATCCAGGCTACTACACAGGGATTAAATTGTTCTCTCACTGCACATTCGCCTGCTCCATCAGAAAGCGGAGGTTAAGCAGACCATTGTCTTGCTGTGCTGTTTTTCCTTCTTTTAGCATCTTTTGTCTGTCTTTTCCCTCTAATGACATTAAGGGGGAAGTATTTAATCAGAGGTGCAATGACTTGAGGAGGGCCACTGCAGCCCACTGAGCACACACACAGTGTTGAGTATCGAGGTGACGGGGTGTTGAGCTCATCACGCCAAAAATTCTGAAAGTCTGATGGAGGGAAAGATAAGGAATGAAAAGAATGATTTCCCTTGTGGTGAGGGTATATAAGCATGTGACACATTTGTGTGGGGTTGTGCGCACGCATCTCTTTTTTTTGGGTTCGTGACAACATTGATTCAAAGCCGTCACATTAAAAAGTGTTTTGATCTTGGTAGGAAAATGTGTGTTGTTTTTTTTTTAACCCACTATTACTTGTCCATTAATTGCTGCAATCAAGAAAAGGTCACTCACAGAACAAAGCACCGGAAACCCAGGTCAGACCACAGGGGTCTTCCAGCTCCAGGTTCGGCATACTGCAATTGAGCTTATAGTAAATGGACCTCATTATATACTGCATAACATGACACCTTTATCCAGAGTGCCCGCCAATGTGCTTCACTCACTCTCACTCACTCACACATGACTAATAA
Organism: Brachirus orientalis; assembly: GCA_016785285.1. Taxonomy (NCBI): domain Eukaryota; kingdom Metazoa; phylum Chordata; class Actinopteri; order Pleuronectiformes; family Soleidae; genus Brachirus; species Brachirus orientalis. The sequence goes on from JAFBJR010000150.1 coordinate 5,049,925, forward strand.
TTTTAGGTTCAGGTGTCTGGGACTGAAGCACGAGCTGGATCCGCTAGATTTGTCTGATAAAATTGCACAGAAGTGTGAGCACTTGAACAGTGAACTAAAATAAGAGAGGCCACAACATAATTGCCACATTTCTGCTTCATCTTGAGGCCCCATGTGAGGGCCCTGAGTTGACGGTCTATCGGTCCCTTGATTGTCTCCAAAACAGTACTGACCCACCTTCAGGGGAGTAGATATAGGCAACAGTACTTGCTTATACTGTATATTCCAACTCAGCTGCTGCATGGACCCTAGAACAAAGTGTCCTCAGATGCCTCCTAGGCTCCCTGTGACGTAACGAGACATTGAGGGGGAGCTGTACAATGAGGTTCCTGAAATAAATATCCCAGGAATAGTAAAGAAAACATCAGTATGTGTTTATTCACTCATTACATACCAATTTCCTAACATTTGTCAATGTCTCTACTAATAAACCTAATGGTGTTCCTGCTGTTGCCACCCATACGTGCCAGCGCTGCATTATATTCACCTACATTTTAATGTTACATTCCCTCTGTCAGGAGAGTGACATGATATGTGTGAGAGAAAGAGAGAGACATCGGAAAACAGGGCTGCCCCGAATGTCACGGTGTAATTTAAACACTGCGTAAAAAAAAGGGATGACATCTGCCCTCTTCTGCAGTGGAGCCTGTAGACCCTATAGTTGTGGAGTCCACACAGACCATATGCACCGGCTGCACATGCTTCATTTATCACAACACTTTGCAGTCTGCTTTGTGGTGGGCTCTTTTGTTTTTTGTTTTTTCCCGGTCAAAAGAGACGACGAAGAGGATGTTAACCCTGGACACTTGCTTGAGGTTTTGTGAGGAGGTCCACTGGCACCCACACATGTTCAACTCAGTGCTCCAGTGATACAAGGACATACACATGAGGGCCAAGTAAATCGCAGCTACTGGACGCAGACTGGAAGCAGAGTTTTGCAAGTCTAGTTGCCTTTTCCCCTTTCTCTCTACAGAGCTCCCCCTACAGTTTTGGAGTACATATTATTATGACACCACCATTGTCTACCGCTTTATCCTCACTGTTGTAAAAGTTGCTGGTACCAGGCTAGGGGGAGTTTGTGTGTAAAGCCGTGAAAGAATTGGTGTTTCCTGAGACCACCTTATTCTTAAGGAGGCAGCCCCCTATTCTCCTTGCAACAATTAACAGACATTTAACCATCCCAATGACTCCGAACCCGTTACATCCGGGTGAAAATCCTGCACTTTCATACAGAACCGTGGACATGTTATGCACATATATGTGGATATGTGAATGTGAAGTCCACACTCTGTGGACGAGTACATGACCTGACCCTAACAACCTGTCTCTACCATTGTCAGTATACACTCTCCACTGCTGACAGAGAAGCCAGTGAGCCTTGATGCTGTGGAGATGCTCAGACTCAGCTGATCATAATGATAAGGCCCTTCAGTCCAAGTCTCAGATGCAGATCTGTTCACCTGCTCCTTTCCTCAGCAATACGAGGAATTACCATTCCCTTACTGTCTAATTAATTTCATACCTTGAATTGTGTCGTCCTTCATCTGTAAGTCATTGCAAACTTCGGGTTCAATACATTACACCACGTTTGCACTGATGTAATCCGACCAGGAGATCTTGGAAGACCATAAAACACCTTAACCTAGATTACAGATTTTTAAGGATCAAGCAAACCAAAATATAAGATGAACAAAAAAGGTTTACAGATCAAGTACTTGGCAAATCTTTGACCTGCTGTATTGGTGTGATCCATACTTCCTGTGCAATAAGGGATTATAAGCCACATTTTTCTTCTTTAAAATCCAACAAACAACATCAGTAATAACTTTACTGAGAGAATGATAGCCTAACATTTGATAAAAAGACGACGGTTCTGATAAATCAGGAATGTATTCAGAATGAAAATGAAAGAAAATCACCCCTCCACCTCTTCATCATTACAGACATTTCATGTCTGTTCTGTGCGGACGCACAAGCAAGAGCCATTGTACATCTTATTCAATATTTCAGTACAAGGACAAATGTGAGTGCAGACACACACACACACACACACGTGTTCCACATCCTCCTACATTTTACATAGAAGTTGTCACACAATGAAATCTTTGCCTGTCATGTGCATATTCTCTCAAAGCTGCAGTTAGAAAAGATTTCCACCACTATCTTCCTCTTGTAAAGGAGTCATGACAGGCGTGGGTGTTTACCTCAGCGCACACGTGTGCGAAGCATCTCCCTGGCACTTAAAAGCAGATGCCAGAACACTGCTCCCCCCCTTCTGTATTCTCTATAGATCCCCCCACCCAAGCCACCCCTCACTCTGCACTCCCTTCTTCCCCTTGCTGCAGTGGTAATTGGGTATGACACGGGATCAACAGGGAGACAGCAGAGACGCATTAGAATGCTCCAAACGTCGTCTTCCTCACTCTCTCTTTTCTAACCTGCTGCCTCCCAGCACCTACTCCTCGCGCACTGCTGTTACCGTAGCAACATATGCGTGACCACATCTTCCACCCTCCCTCCTCCACCCGTGTCATTTCTTTTATTAAGATTGGCCGCCTGTGCCCAAATGTGGGCATGTGTGTGTGTGTGCAACTGCTCAACACTGAGCCGCATAGCAGCAGACTCTCTACTCAAAGCCAATTACCAGAGCCTCGCTAAACTATTTAAAGACACAACTCAGGAAGAATGATGTTGAGCAGGCAAAAAAAAAAAAAAAACACGTAGCCACTTGAGAGTCACACTTGTCATGTTAAGTCGATCGAGTACATTGCACACCTGGATACACATCAGTGCCGCTGGACGGGGATATCGCCTGGGAAAATTCACACTGCTGCCACTGAAAAAGAAGAAAACAAAATTTCGCCTGCCCTGATCAAAATGCGTGACTTCCAATATCTTAGAACAGTAACTTGCTTGGAAATAATCTTCTGTTTGGTCCACCAAATTCCAGCTCAAGCCTGAGGACAATCTTAGCCTCCTTCTTACTAAAAGGTTGACATTTATTTGAATAGGAATTTTAATTTGAATTCACTACTTAAAGGGCTCTTTAATTCAGACAAAGACAAACGCAGCAGAACACTGAGACTGTCCTCTGCATGTCTACCTGTTAAGTATTCAGCCTTGTTACACTGTTACAGGCATGAATGTTGACGCTTCACTTTCAGAAACACTTCACAGTCCACCGTAAAACCAGAATCCAACATTATTACTATATTTTAGGTTTAATTGCTGGGTTACAAGTGTGGACAACAAGAAGGCATTAGAACTATATTATCCTGGCATTTTAGAGGAAAAAATGAAAACCAGGAGTGAAAATGGAGTTGAACTTAGCAGTTCAACTAAAGGGGACTTTCAATAATTGGGAGGCGGAGCTTTGATGACAGGTTTGACAGGAGGGGAGGGCACTGGTTAAGGTCAAAAGGCAGCCTGCTATTTCTAGACTTTGCAGTTACCAAGCCTTGCTTTAAATAATGAGTGACCCCAACAGTTTTCTAAGGCCTAGTAAAAGGAATTAGTTATGTGCTAAAAATCTTTAGTTGTTGCTAGCTCGCCATATAACTGCCTCCATCTCTTTTGTTGCAGTCAGCCATTTATTTACGGACTTAAATACACTGCATTTCCTATAAAAGCTTTACAGAAAAGGCAACCCTGTCTCAACAGCAGCAACAACATTCAGCTTTCATTAGTATTCTTGCATCGCTATAGTACAGTATGTAAAGAAGTAAACAGCTTGTCAGGAGACCAATAACATGTGTAATATCAGTTTTTTTTTAAAAGAAATATCAATATATTATTTTACATCCAGGCCCACAGAGAGTCATGGTGCATAGGTAGTCTGCAGAAAATAGAGGTACCATTTTGCCATCATGTGAAACTGTCACTGCAACAACCCTAACCCTAACCCTCAGTCACACAGTCCCGGTTTTCCAAGAAAAGCTGAAGTGAGGGCTAAAAAGTGGAATAGTCGATATATTAGTTATTGTTTCTTTAGATGTGCTTGTGACTAACCATGACTTGACTGAGGATGAAAGGTAAAATGAAAACCAAGTCTAGTTGGCCTTAACTAAACCCTTTTTGACATTAGGGACAACATTGGCAGGAGACACACAATATACAGCACCCCACACATTTTTATTCAAGAACACATCAACAAGTTTTAATACCACCAAATCCATCAATTAATATTTTCTTTTCCAATTCCTTGTGACACTGTTTTCTTTGTTTATTTTTGCATTTCAGATTTAGATGTTTTTAATTGCATAATTAATCCTACATTAAAAAAAAACCTGAGTTGAAATGCAGGAAAAAAAGTATATATATATATATATATATATATACACATATAAATAAAGGAGACATGTCAGAGGGGAGAATGGTTTCACGCTGAAGCAAGGAAAATTAAACTGAATGCAATTTAGCAAATGAATATATATGAAACGAATGACTGAAGAGACAAAACCATCAGGGGGATTAGAAAAGATGAACCAGCTGTTTATTTTAATGAATCAATTCCAAACAGTCACTCCCTTGTGGTAATAGTTCTATTTAAATTCCATTTGAGTGGAAACCTGGCTGTTGACATTCTGTGATCCATTTCACAGTGGTCAAGAAAGCCAGAAAAAAAAATAAATAAATAAAAAAAAAATAGGTGGGTGATGAAACAAAATACTGTAAAATAGCTATGGTATCAGTTTCAGTGCCATCATAAAAAACAAATCTACTGCACAATGTGCATATACAGTATACCTCACAAATACCTAAATAAAAAAGTGTTTTGTTTTTGTTTACTGTGGCCGTAACATCAGGTGACCACTTTTACTCAGAAGAGGAAAAAAAAGGAAAAAGGTGGCACGGCACACTTCAAGTGAGTCCTTTTCAAAGAAAAACCTATTTCTGATGTCATTTGTTGTTGTCTAATCGCATGCACAATGCTGCTAAGTCTAATCCTGCCTCACTAGATCTCAGTTGTAAAAGAGATTTTTATCTTCATGTGACTTTCATGTGTTTTAAAATAGTTTCATAAAGCAACAACATGTGGACACGGCCCAAACCTACAAGCCACAGGTATTTATAAGCGCTGGAGTAGCATCATTTCTTTGGTCATTTCATTATTTTTCTGTGAGGCAGTGTCATTTTAGTTTGAAAGGTGGGTCTAAAAGGAAATTAAGGTGCCATGACTTATTCTGAGGGATCAATTAATCACTTTTGTTGAAATGAAATTTACAGAATATTAAAACGTGAATTTAATATATGCATATAAACTAGATGATAAATGGCTGAGTAAAAAACCTGAAGCCACAACCATGTGAACGGTTACATAATAAAATCTAATAGCATTATATAGGTCTGAATTAACTTGTTCATAAAGCCATGTAAAACAACAAAACCTAAAAGCAAATGAAGTCACTCAGTTCTTTCAGTCAGAGATCAGAGCAAGGACGGTTGCTGTGGACTCCAATTCAGCTCAAACCAGGTATGCTTTTCTTTCTTTTCATCCCTAGTAAAAGAAGCTGAGGTTTGGATGAAAGCTGTATTTCCTTGAGCTGATAAAGGAGTGACCCTGAATGCATCTTTACAGCTTTCTCACTAAACTGAAAAGTGCACCGACTCAGACCATGAACCTAATACACAAAAGCTTCCTGTAAATGTAGCAGTGCAGAATTGTGAAGCAACTTCAACAGATTATATAATGGATAAATAACATGATAGCAAAGTTTTAAAAACAAGGCATGCCAGCAGCAAGTCAACTTTCTTAATTCCAAACAGGAAGGAGTCGCTCTTAGTGCCAAAGTAAAGCCTCTGTCAGGAAAGTGTTTTACCCTTTTCCTCCCACTCTTCATCCATGATTGACCAGCAGATTCTACAACAAAAAAACAAAAAAGAAGAGAGAAAGAAGACGTGATGTTAGTCCATTTGAACTCCTGTCACACTTTGTGACCTTTGAGATGCTTTTAGGTGCACAGAAATTCCATATTTTACACATAATTTTCCTGCCTTAAATGGCCATAATAGAAAGGTCAATCCTGGTAATAATGGGGATTAAATCAATAATTGAGAGAAGTGACCTTGCTGGCCACGTTACGCGGCTCTAATTTGCTACTTCCAGGGCTTTTTCTTATGACAACCAACTGCAAATACACAAAGAAGATGGAGTCTCACTCTTCATTATTCTCAGCTTATGTCCTCATTGTTGATGCAGCCTGTGTTTGGCCTTTGTTGTTAAGGATTTTATGGGATTGTTCCCCTTGACCTACTAAATAATTAACCTTCTCACTTTACCGCTTACAAAGCTTGGGCATTTGCCATTAGGCACTACTTTACATAAAAACCTCTTTTATTGCTGGTGCGTTGATATTGGCATTCCTCTTTCATAAGGGGGGGGGGGTGCAATGTGCAAGTGGAAGTATGCAGTATTTTTTTTACCCTAATTTAACAGCTTCTAAATCACTCATACACTTTTGTTTATTTTGAGCCACACACAAGTATGACACTGGATGGATGGATGTTCATGGCGTCGCAAAAATATGTACTCCGAAACTGTAGGGGGAGCTCCATAGAGGAAAAGGGCAAAAAAAAAAAAAAACGACCAGACTCACAAAGTTCCACTTTAAATCTACTGAAGGAGACAGGTGACGAAGTCAGGGGTCTCAGACTCACATAACCCTGGTCAAGAAGGGGCTAGTCCAGAGAAGTTTGAAAAAAACCAAACAAATGTCTGTCTGCTTGGGACCTTGGCGAGGGCGGTCCCTCCCTCCCTACTGTTCCAAGCAGGCCCGGCGGCGCGGCCTACACTGCGATGCCACATATCCATTATGCCTCTATTTGGATGACGGACTGTTCAAAATTTTAGGGTACATACACAATCAAATGTTTATGTGCTGTATGTATAATTCTGACTTGTGCCATTATTATGTTCAACTTGTAATAATTGTGGACTAATTGATGTTATGTTATGTGGTATATGGATGTGATATTTCAATTTCCCAGGAATTGGGATTAATAAAGTATCAATCAATCAATCAATCAATCAATCAATCAATCAAATGTCCAGTCAGGGGTGGGCAATATGAGTTTAAAATTATAGCACTATATTTCAGTAACTTATCACTATAAAGATACTCATGATGATAATATTGCACAGAAGTTGTTTCGACATGACAGAATGTGTACTTCACCAACAAAAAAAAAAGCATATTTATGATGCAAAATAAATCTTTAAATATCAATAACAGACAGAAATAAAACAACGAATAATAACACATGGGCAACTGAATAAAACACAAACGCAAATAATGTGATGCATTTAGTGATGTGATAATCATAACAAAATGTATTTTTATTATTTGACAACTCCTGTTAAAAAACATATTTGGTATTACATTCTGCCTATATTCCATCAACAGAGGAGTCTGATGTGAGTTCTTCAGTCCTTTGGGGATTAAACTTCCTCCCATTCACAAACAAATATATTCAAATAGTGCAACCTGACTGTTATGGGTACAGACAGAGTACAACCAAGATGGTTTCATTCCGTCTTTGAAATGGAAGTGATTAAATAAAACATTGAAATCCTGCTAATGGCTTATTCCTTTCTTCCTTCACGGCACTGAGGCAGCTCTTGTCAAGGTCTTCAATGACAATGGCAAAATTGCAGTGTAAGTATTATTGAATCTCAGTGCTGCATTTTATACTGATATTACTTGATCGACTGCAAGACTGGGTTGGTCTTTCTGGTAGAGTGCTTCACTGGCTTGAATCATACTTACTGGACAGGGATTACTTTGTGTTTAGTTGTAATCACAGGTCCAAGCAGACAAAAATGACTAGTAGAATTCCACAGGACTCAATTCCAGGTCCTTTGTCCACACTTCCACTAGCTCAGATATTGTAAAACAACAAAATATGTTATCACACCTATGAAGATGACACGCAAAATTAGATCACCTTATCACCAGACAATTATAGCGCAATACAGGCGCTTACCAAGCAAATTAATGAGTGGATGTGCCAGAATTTTCTACTGCTAAACAAAGACAAAACAAAATTAAATGTCTTTGGAGCTAAGCAAGAGTTAATTAAAGTTGAGGCTTACCTTCAGTCACTCGCATTACAACCCAAAAAACTAAGCAAGGAATCGTGGTGTTTTCATGGACTCTGACCTGACTTTACAAAGCAATATGGTAAAACCCTTGGAAAAAAGTGGTCCATGCGTTTATCTTCAGTCAGTCAGACGACCACAATGCTGTTCTCACCGGCCTCCCAACTTTATCTGTTTTTTTTCCTTTGTCTCTCTTTCTTTCACCTCTATTTAAATGTTTTTATGTTTTAAATGTCAGTGAAAGAGATTGAAGCTTTATAAGTTATTACCTATGTCTTACAAGTGACTCAGTATCAAACAAATGGTTTGAAGCAATGATTAAATGCTGATTACAAAGGAGACCTGATCCGGACTACTTCACCCCCACGCAGAATTCCAATAAACGGGTGACCACATACAATGAGTCTGGTTTTTTTTTAATGTATAAACATATGCATTTTGTGCAAGTATGGCTTTAGCCTTTTGCTGTGTGACAGATAATCCCCAAGACGTATGAGTAGTATTTTTTGCTTGAAATACCTATAATTAATCCAAATTATTTTTTCACTTCTTAGTAGGCATCTCAGCTTGTACGTGTAATAGAAATTCATTAACCTAAACCAGATGTTTTTTCTAAGACAATGTTGACAATGCAACGTTGGGAAAAAGACTGCATATCAATCACTTCATCGGGAAATGAAATAAATGAATGAATAAATGAAGCAGCAGCTCTGGTGAAAGATCAAATGAAACCAAGAAGGCAACTGAGCTGGAACTCCTGCAAAGTGCAAATGCTGTTGCATACAGTCTCTTGAAGCACACACTGCACTTCTTAGGTTTGAAATTCATTAGTACATTTCATTAAGCAATTTCCTTCAAACTCATTTGATTCATCATATTTACAAATGTAAGGCAACTCAAGAAAAAAAATATCATCTTAGTGAGAAAGTTAAAAGAATTCATGACTCTCTATTGGTGCAATTCATGGAAGTTTTTCAAAAGAATCAAAAATTAAATATGATTGTCAATTCATATTCCTTCCCACAGTCAAAAGAAAATCAATCAGAGTCATCCCTGCTTGGCTTCAGAGGGAGGAGGGTTGTTTCAGAATGACCACTGGTTCAATGCACTGAAGCTCCAATGTAGCTCCTGCCGCCCGTGTGGAACGATGCAATGAGCTAAACTGAGTGACATCCAAGGGAACATTGACCCAAAACCAGCAGGAAGACTGTCTGTTTGTGTGAATGTACAGCATGTAGTGTATGTGTCTGCATGTATGTGTGTAAGTGTGAGTCGGTTGGGTTATCTCTAAGCACCGCAGGATTCACTCCAGCTGTGAAACTCAAACCATTAAAACCACTGAGAGATTCACAAAGCAGTGAAATCAATATGGCTCCCTTCTCCTGTCCTCTCATCTCATCCCTCTGGTTTCCTCTCCTCACCTCCCACTTTCCTGTTCTCTTCCCCAGCCTGCACCATTATATCATCTGTTCTCCGATTCACTTTTCTATTATACATTTTTCTCTTTATCCCCACTTCCTCCCTCCATCTTCTTTCTTTTCCTTTTTATTTCACACATGTCAAAGAAAGACATTACTCTTGAGTGCTCAAAGAACGAGGGGAAGAATGAACATGTGCTTGTCTTGTGTGCCGTCTTTTGACATTTACGGTAACTGAAAACAATGCAATTTGAAAATAAATAAATAAATCAATCCTCAAAAGGTCAAGTGTGTAAGAATTAGTCGCTTCAAACGGTGATACTACAGATTGTAACAAATGGTGGACTCCTCTGCTCACCCAGACCTTTATAAAGCAAACTACGGTGGCCTCTGCATACCAGAGAGGATGCTGATTTGCTTTATTTGCATAGAAAGCTTCTGCTTGCAAAACACATATTCAGGCTGGTTTGTCCTTTGGGGCTGCTGTAGACACACCCACACACAGAAGGGGAGAACATGTAAACTCCATGCAGAAAGGCCCTTGTTCTTTTTGCTGCAAGGCAACTGTGTTTACCCCCACCGTGTGGCCCTATTTTAAAACAATAATATAATATAATATAATATAATATAATATAATATAATATAATATAATATAATATAATATAATATAATATAATATTTATTGTACTCTAAAATACAGAGCTACAAGATTTAAAGTGGAATTATTATTTTTTTCGTATAACTGCTTGAAGCAGAAAGTTAAAGAAATGTCTATTCTATTCATCTGCTTTAGACAGTTTCCCCCATTTTTTTTTTTTTTTGGTACAACATGGGCAGTCTTAAGTTACATACAAAACATACCTGACATGCAATTTCAACAAGTATCATTGTTGAACCCTAACTAACCCTAACCCTAACCTAACCTAACCTAACCTAACTTATGCCAACATTGATGACAAGTCAACTTTCACAGTTCTTCCTGACACATGGGCAAACATCACCTGCTTTCAAAAAAACTTATGATAAGATTTAGAACAGCAACTAAAAGAAGACCCAATGGTCGCATCGTTTTCATTCCACTTGTTATAAGGTTGAGTCTGTGAATGGCCATGGCGATTTCCTACAGTCCAGAAACATGTAGATCAGGGTGAGGTTAACTGGAGACCGTGACCAGTCACGGATGTAGGATAAATGTTATGTAGAGGATAATTTGATGGAAGAATGGATGCAATAGTGATCATCAAGAAAGAGAGAACTGTACAACACAGCTTGCACTGGTACAACTGCATTTCAGGCCTCTGAGATAATCAGCTACTGAACGTATATATTTTCCAGTGATCAATTGCTCTGAAAGATAGACAATGAATTTATAAGAAAGAAAAGGAGAAAAACAGCAAATCCTCAAATGTAAGCAACTTTAATGATACACCTCTCATCAAAATATTGGTTAACTAAAGCCCGAGGGAAATTGTCATGATTTTTAAATTACCCTTACACTTAAATTACAAAAAATGTAGAATGCAACTCAACATAGCCTTGATGCTGGTGTAACATGCAGCATTTAATGCACTATTTGATGTTTCAGGGGATTTTTATGGGGAGCCCTCACTCTAAATAAAAGTAAAGTCACAAAAATAAAAGTTAAAAATTTTAAATTATTAAGTGGTCTTTCTGACCATGGCATGAGAGTAATTAGGACGCCAATTACCTCTATAGTGATACCTGTGCCTTACTATTTTCGACAGCTGCAAAACACCTCCCAACTCACCCACTAACATACTAATGGATTCCCCACCTGTTGCTCTAATTGACGTTCCATCAAACCAACACACTGACTCCCAGATATTGTGTATTGGTACTTGGGCCTTTTTGCAATGAGACTATTTTATGTAGCTCTTTCTGGCACATGGTAGACCATGTGAGGGGAGCGGAGAGAGCAGAGGGACAGGGGCCAAACATAGTAAGAGACACAGAGAGAGAAACAAATAACAAGTAGAAAGTCAGGAAAGGTAGAAGAACAGCAGCACTATGGCTGGCCTCTATTTTACCTGGCCTAGCATGGGACCCTTGAATCAATTGGAAATCCATTCCATTTGATGACTGGCAGGCAATTGGATGTAGGCAGGTGATAGACTGAGGCTCTGTGGTAGATTGACCTGTTCACTCTACAGCTGAGACATGAAGAGGGATGCGGACGAGGAAAATGTTCTGCAACGACTGTCTCCATTAAGTACATTTCAGTTTATCCAGATAATACCCTGCTCACCATTTATTCGAGTGATTACTTTTCCATACGATCATGCAAGTCCAAAATTTGAGGAACAGTGGCTCTCATGGGCCACACGGTTGGCGTAGTGGTTAGTACTCTTGCCTTTGCAGCAAGAAGACCTGGGTCTGCGACCACGTTGGAACAAGGGGATGTTCTCTCCATGTGTGCATGGGTTTTCTCTGGGTTCCCCGGCTTCCTCCCACAGTCCAAAAACATGGACTGACAACCTGTGCAGGGTGTACCTTGCCTCTTGCTCTATGTCATTTTAGGCACCAGATTAGGCATCAGATTAGGCACCAGCGCCCCCACGACCCTCATGTGGAGGATAAAGTGGTAGAAGGTGAGTGAGTAGGTCTGATTTCTCTCTTGAATGTGGTTAAGTTGCAGGGTTTATGGTTTATTTGTGAACATTACACCTCCTAACTTTGGTATATCAATGAACAGCTGATGAAGAAAATAACAACCCATCATATTGCTATTTCTCCCACCACAGTTTCATAACACCAAAATGTTTTACCCTTGCCATTATAATACGCTGCCCGGCCTAAAAAATAAAATAAAATAAAATAAAATAAAATAAAATAAAATAAAATAAAATAAAATAAAATAAAATAAAATAAAATAAAATAAAATAAAATAAAAGTTGCCAACAAAAAAAAGTTCCAAAGTTCCATTGTCATCTTGGAATATGCCCGTGCCATGAGGGAAGAAAAAAAATCCATTGATGGAATAACCTGGTCATTCAGTATATTCCTGTTGTCAGCTGACCTCATTCTTTGGGCACATAATGTTGCTGAACCTAGACCTGACCAACTGCAGCAACCCCAGATCATTGCACTGCCCCCACAGGCTTGTACATGATGGGTGCATCACTTCATCTGCCTCTCTTCTTACCCTGATGCTCCCATCACTCTGGAACAGGGTAAATCTGGACTCATCAGACCACATGACCTTCTTCCATTGCTCCAGAGTCCAATCTTTATGCTCCCTAGCAAATTGAAGCCTTTGTTTCCTCTTGGCCTCACTGATTAGTGGTTTTCTTAAGGCTACACAGTTGTTCAGTCCCAATCCCTTTGTGCATGGGGAAATGCTCTTACTTTCTTTATTAAACATAGCCCTGAGTTCTACTGTTGTTTTTCTATGATTTGATTTCACTAAACATTTAAGTGATCACCGATCACGATCATACAGGATTTTTTTCCGACCACATTTCTTCCTTCAAGATGATGGTTCCCCACTATCCTTCCAGTTTTTAATAATGTGTTGGACAGTTCTTAACCCAATTTTAGTAGTTTCTGCAATCTCCTTGCTCCTTGATGTTTTCTCTGCTTGATGCATGCCAATGATTTGATCCTTCTCAAACAGACTAACATCTTTTCCATGACCACAGGATGTGTCTTTCAACATGGTTGTTTAAGAAATGAGAAGCTCATTGCATCAGTTGGGGTTAAATAACGTGTTGCCATGCAGTAATTATCCAATAGGAGTCTCTCACCTATTTGCTAAGTTAAAACCAGGTGGCAACTTTTTTTGGGGCCAGGTAGTGCATTAGAGTGTGTTTACCTGGTAAATTTAGTACATACTCGCAACTAGCGACTAGATTAACAGGAGTGCTGAGGCTGTGCGCAGAGAAATGCCGATTTGTGAAACACATCTTACAGAACTTAGAGACTCCTCTAGCGACTCTTTTTCAAGCAACAAATCTAGGGTATTTTTCTTGTGTTATTAAAAGAAGCGATGGATTTGGATGCGAATTATGACACAGCTTCCCAACATGATGTGAAGAAACTGATAAATTTGAGCCGGGGGGGGGGGGGGCACATCAATGTCTGTCTCACGTTGCTGCTGCTGTTGTCTCTGGCTATTTTGAAGCATGATTTACACTCTCACCATCTCACTGAAGCACCTTTGCAGCCCCCTCCACACATACTTTAACTGTTTTATAGTTTATTCTTGTTTATTAACATGAAATAGGCTTTGGGAAACAAACACAATCAAGTGATCCGTCGCCGTTTTAGATGTTTTGACTGTCATCAACAACACTCAAGAAATTTGAGGTGCGGTGGAAACGCAAAGCACACAGATTACCAGGAACTCTTTTACATGGGTAAATGAGTTCCTGGTAATAAAAGTTCCTTGAAATGTTGGTGGGAAAAGGGGCTTAAGAATGGAAAGCAAATGGAGGACAAAAGTTTTCAAAGTTTCTACATCAAAACAAACTTGTCAACATAGCTCTGGGAGCAAACAATGACACAACTGTATATATTTATTTACAAAAAAAGACAGAGAATAATGAACATTGATCGCTTTTGGGAGAACATGGGTGCAAGAGCAATCACAAAAGAGTGATAGGCTTCAACTCAAAAACAGAAAAAGGAAGTGGAGCGAGACATGGATTGAGTGACAGTGGGACCACAAAGAGAGGCTGGTACAAAGTGAACTGTTCTGATAATGTCGAGGTTGCTTTGAAGCAACAAAAGCCAGTATAAAACCCACCTAAAAGCCCTGTTATTGTCCCCTCTTACCCCAGCTGGCGGTCTTTCTTCCACAAAACCTCTTCTGAGGTACACAAGGAAACAGATGAAGAAATGCACCCAGGGAAAAAAAGAAAATAAAAATCTGAGTGTCAACTGCTTATGCAGCTGAGGTTTCTTTCAATGGAAAAGAATACACGATTTTGTTGAATAATGATACAGAATGAGACCCCCATCAGAGAAGGCAGAAAAGAAAGAACAGGGAGGGGGTCTGGTGGCGCAAGCAGACAGGCATGATGGCGCTCAGAAAGGTCACGGCAAAGCTACCAAGTGGTACAAAAGCTGATAAAAATGCCTCCTGCAGACAGCAGATGCAAGCACCTTCACCTCTACCCAGTCACTCCATGTCTCCACGCCCTCAACCCTTTCCCCATGTTGGAAGGCTTTAAAGGCATCTGAGGGCCATCGAGGCAGATGAAAGAGAAAACAGGCATGCGATGTGGCTTGATGTGCTGTTCGATCGAACACTGCAGAGCAACAAAAGACAGGGAAATGGAACTATATGAGAGAAAGGACAGGAGCAGACAGAGAGGTGAAAAGTATGGAAAAAAAAGTCCAGCATGTAACACAAAAGTGGATTTGATGGGCAGAACAGCAGCCACATACCAAAAATATAATACTCATACAAAAGGGCAACGCACAGCAGCAGTAGACAGGCTGATAACCTAGTTACAGTAGACACTGTCAGGACTGACTGTTAGCACTGTATCTACACAACTGTTCCTTGTCAGCTAGGATTGGCTCCAGCTCCCACTGTGACCCTAAAGACTAAGAATCTGTATTTTTTCCTTCCTGTTCCTACATTTGCCATAATGCACAGAAATAGCATTTCTGTTCCAGAACCATTAGCCCCCCCCCCCCTCCCCCCAAAAGCCAAGATACACTTGGCCAAGAAAACTTAGGTTAGTTCAGATTAGCAGTCACATTGGCCCCCTTTACACCTGGCATTAAAATGCTTTTTCTGTGATCAGATCGCGCTTCACCACATGCATTTACACCCGTCCGGTGTCCACAACAAGACCCAATTGCTATCTGATCACGGGCCATTGTTAAAATCCTGTTCAAATCTGATTAATTTCAGATAAGTTTTGACGATTTACATTCTTAACTACAAGTGTCTTACATTTGAACCATAGGCCATATAAAATTGGACGTACTGTACATAGTTTCTCCTGAGGATGTAAAAATATAATATCAAATGGTGTCCACAGGTTGCAAATAGAAATCAACAGACCTGAGTCATATCAACTGAAAAAAAAAATCTGATCTAAGTCACCGGAAACCTTTATTTTAGTTCTTGTTATTCCCCCCCGAACAATTTGTTGTTATGATGTTAGATAAAAAACAGAATAAGAAAAACAGAATAACAACAATTTGTTGTTATAAAAAACAAAATAACAACAATTTGTTGTTATTCTGTTTTATATCTAACATCATAGAACAGTTGGTATAAGCAAGTAATGTGTGCTTGGACGAGAGGCAATCCATAAGTACTGATATTAAAGGTCACATAGAATGGTCTTTTTGAACCAAAAATCGATATTACTGATGTCTACTTAGATAATTTAAATAATATTTATGGTCAAAAACCTCATAGTCTTCAGATTAAGCCAGTTTATTGCTGCTCTCTGCCAGCCTCTAAACAGGCACTCTGTTTCTGAGCTAATGCCCGCCCCCCAGAACACTGGGTCTCTTGTGATTGGCCAGCTACCAGCTGACTGACTGCTCCACGGTGCTTGTTCTTCTTCAGGTTGAATTCTCACACCTAAGACCAGGAGTAGCTGTTGGGGGAGGCTTCATTGCACGGCAAATGTGCTAGTTACATAACTAAACTTGCAGGTAAACAGAGAAGCCCTTCTTTCTCAGAAGCGGTGGAGTGTTTATTGTGACACTTTGGTGATGATTGGATACGGGAAGGGCACAGGGACACACCATCAGAAATTTGAATGTCCACTGAATGTCCCTAAGTACACTAAGAATGTCTTTAAGTATAGCAGCGCTTGGACTTAAATGCAGTATCACTATACTACAAAAATAAACAGACTTGGTGGTTGGCATGTGTGTTGCTGCTGCATTCCATAATATTTTTAAATGTAGCACCCATGTGAAAAGATAAGAGCATTCACACTGCACACGTGGTGTGTCTATTTTTCACACATTACATACGTGGTTCCCAGCAACAACAGACAAAGAAAATTTGTTGATAGTTATTGATGGTCTACCAGGAACGTTTTCATGTCTAGACTATCCTAAACTCCTTAACAGCTGTAATAATCATTGCGGATTCTCCCTCTCCCTTACTTTCTCTTTGTCACATGATGTTTTCTGTCAGAAGTAAATCAGAAACCTAAGTCTTTAAAATATTGCTATTGTGTGGAAACATATGAGCAAGACATGGCAGATACACAGCCAGTCTGTATGCCACAAAGACATTCTTCAGCAAATAACATCTGAATTAAATTATGAATAGTCATTAGGAGAGGACAACTCGAAGGAGGAGCAGGATAATTCTGTGCAAATCACCCAGTGTGCTTATTTGACAGAAGTGAGGAAAAAACATGGCAGTGAATGGGCACCAGTGAGACATATATCTCTGAAAGTTCAATAAAAAAGATACTGAAGACATCTACTGAGAGCAGGACATGATGGAGCAGTGAACTGTCAGATGAAGCGGTTCACTCGCCAGATTCATGCAAACCACCAAAGCAACTCTCAAGAATCTTTTTTTTTTTTTTTTTTCCTTTGGCTGCACAATTAATAAAAACGTAAAAATACATGTACATGAGTCAAAGTAGTGGACATAACCTGTGTAGTGTGCGGAATATGCTCATTGTTTGTGTTGCTAGGCAACAGTCAAATCGGTTCAGTTGTGGAACTATTTTTGTTCATTTAGAAGTTACTTCATAAAGTAAAGTAACTTCCAAATGTCAACTATAAAATAGCATTTGCAGAGCTGTGGTATAAAAGCAATATCACACTGTGCTGTTGTACTGAATTAGTTGTGTTCTCTCCCTCCCTCTTGCTGGTAGTGACCATGTGTGTACTCTGTTTGGTTTCATATAATTCTAAACATTTTTGTTCTCTTTTTCTTATGCTGTCATCAACACAGCAGCACAGGAATTGTGGTTTATATTCATACTGAACAGCAGTTTTCATAGTTTGTCAAACAGATCAGATCAAGCAGAATTGCAGTTAGCATCTGCGCAGCAAGGAAAGTCTGCCTTTGATTATTTTATCAAAGTTTTGGAATAATGTAAATCTGAAGTCCTCAGTCATTTTTCCCAACACAGTCGGAAAGGAAAGAAAAGGAAAAGAGAAGCACAATTCACCAGCAAAACATCAGAATGCAGGGCTGTTATTTCACAGAGGTTCTGAATAGCTACATTAAACAAAAAGAACACAATACAAGACCCACGACAACAATAAGAAAGAGACAGAGCGGATAATGACCACCAATACTTGGTGGTGATTGGTTGTGATCAGCTCTACAGTAATCAATATGTCGGTTTGTGATGGAGGGAACAACCAGGAACAGTATGAAAATGAAATCAATAAGTCAACTGCAAAAGCAAAGGGAGAGAGAGAGAGAGTGCAGGCAAGGCAAAGAAAATAAATGGTTAAGGGAAAAAAGAAACAGGTAGGAGGCAAGTGGGAATATAACAAGAGAGACAAAGAGTGAAGTGGACACAGAAATGGAAAAAAGCTTCAGTCAGACACAGAAACTAGATGAAAGGTCTGGTTTGAAGAACGCAGGTACGGAAAAGCACAGCTGACAGATGAATGAAGATTTCATTAAAGATGGAAAAAAAAAAAAGCCCCAACACAAACTGACGAAAAAAACATTCAGATAAACCAACTGACAGAAACTTTTCAACAAACGCTGAGCTATGATGGAAGTAAACTTGCAGTGGGTGTTTTGTGTCTTGTGTTAAAAAAATGTGTGAGTGCTCAATATATCGACCAGCGTTGCGTATACAGTCTGCTGTAGAAACCAGGACAAGCAAATCATGAGGTGCTCAACCAGTTTAGACTAAAAAAACACACAGATATACTAAGTATATGTATAGCTAATATGTGTATAAATATAATGCCTTTCTAGTCTTGATGACCAGTCAAAGTTCTTTACACTACAGTTTTTACTATTTATCCATTCACGCCTCCCAGGCTGTTTTTGTGATTATTGCGAGGGTGCAATGCGTGTTGCAGTGTTTTTTTTTAAGGCACTTTTTGGTATGAATTTCCAAAACAGTTGAGACTTCCTTCATATAATGTAAAATAAAAAAAAAAGGCTAACATCACACCTATCCTGTCCTAAGCAATACAGATTAATATATATACATATCTACAACATTATGACGACACCTCCAGTTTCAATTTCATGATGTTATGGACATTATGGGTCACCACAGCGGACCATCCTCCTCCATCTTGATTTATCGTCCTCTATTACACCAACTGTCCTCATGTCCCGCCCTTCACAACATCCATGAACCTTCTCTGTGTTCTTCCTCTTTTCCTTCTACACGGCGGCTCCATCTTCAACATCCTTTATCCAACATGAACACTATCCCTCCTCTGCACGTGACCAAACCATCTGAACCTTGCCTTGAAAGAACTGGTTTAATGATGTTGTTGGTATGTGTAATGTTGATCGTGACGCAAATCATTTTAGTGCTGACTGAGCCTCTGTTACTGACCGTTTCACCCTACGAATGACACTCACGGCACTCTGTCAGAGCAGAAGCTGCTCTTGTCTCACTTCGACATCTGTATCTATATTAAAACTCAGATGTTTGTGGTTGTTTATTTTGAACATGACAACATGAGTGTCACGATCAGGAAAAAATGTGTTTTGTGTCTGATTCGCTGCTCCAGAGAGCAGCTCTCTGCAGCTTTGCAAGTTTGGTCGCCTGGTTGAAAAAAGGTAAAAATCCTTTCCACCTTTTTCCCTACAGTTTCGGAGTACATATTTTTCATCAACATCTACCTATTGACTACCGCTTTATTATCAGTGTTGTAAAAACTCGTCACTGACGCTCAGTGTAAAAAGCTGTAGAGCCATGTCCAATGCCGGTCAGCATCTGTTTTGCATGTTTCTGTGTTTTTTTCCCAGAAGCATGCAAAAAATTTCTAGCACGTTTACTCATGTGGGATTAGGTTAATTGGACACTCTAAATTGCCCGTAGGTGTGAATGTGAGAGTGAATGGTTGTCTGTCTCTATGTGGCCCTGTGATGGACTGGCAACCTGTCCAGGGTTTACCCTGCCTCTCGCCCTATGTCAGCTGGAGTTAGGCACCAGCGACCCTCAGTGGATAAAGCGCTAGAAAATGAGTGAGAGTGAGTGAGTTTACTCATGTGTGGCCCCTCAATCCGTCAGCCAGCCATTTCCTTTTCCTTGCTTACTCTGGCAATGGTTTTCGCAGCTTCTTTTTCAACAGCTCTGCCTTGATGAACGTCTATGAACACTAACACTGCCTTGATCTTACAACAGGTACCTGGCTAGGTGGTGTGTGTAATGGCTGCGAAGAGATTTGTGTTTCTTGCAAGACCTTCTGATTCTGAGAACTCCAGGTCGGTGGCCATGATCTCACAAGAATGGTTTTCTGGTAAGGCGAATAGGAACAGTCCTCAGTCTCCCCACAGCGAGACATTTAACCATCACAATGACTCTGACGCTGCTAAACTAGGGTAAAAATCTTGTATATTTCTTGTTTAAGCTCTCTCTCCCTTTCTCCTTGTTGAACTGTAGCAGCATGTTGCAGGTTAATTTACAAGCATCAAAATGACCAGGTTCAGTGCTTGTTAGAAAATATTGTTTTCTGTGAAAACACGAGTAGAGTTTTTGTAAAATCCCTAGTTGTGATGAGCGTGTCTGCAGTACAGACTACTGTCTCCAAAATGCTCAGGTAATGCACAATCTTTGATATTTATTGTGTACACATTTCTGATGCTCAATAACATTTATGAATTTGGACAAGTTACGTGACTCCATGTCAAAGTTACAGGCAAGATACAGTTTCTCGCAGGCTGCCTGCCAGAATCTGTATCCCAATGTAAAATGCTAAGGTGATGCCCAATCACTGTGAGATTTATTGGGTGCACATTTCTGAAGATGCTCAATGATATCTAAGAATATGAACAAGTTCTGTCACTCCATGTCAAAGTTTTGAATAAAAAAATAAAATACTAACAATAATAATATTTCATTCCCATTTTCCTGGTGGGCATAAACTCAGAGTGGATACAGCAGAATCATGGGACAGTGTATAAATAAAAAGTGCTATCTTCTCTGGCATGTAGAAAAGTTCTGCATTTTGAAAACAACTACACTAATTTAGAAAGTTGGTGTGTTTTTGTTTTTCTTCTAAGACAGTTTCTGTTTTCTCAGAACTAATGATAAAACTGAGAATTTAAAGAAAACTACAGGAAACCAGCCATGGGATGAATATGGAACATCCATAAATGTGTTATAATTTGAAGAGAGCATATTTAGAGAGTGTGGGTGTGAATTTCTCTCTCTCTCACTCTTTCTGTCAGTGTGTGTGTGTGGTCAATAGCAGGTCCAGTAAGCAGCTCCTCATTCTTCTTCATTAGTGCTGATGGCTGAGCGGCCTGTCATTTCTTTCTCTCTACGTTTTCTTCTTCTGTGCATCTCCAACTATTTTTCCATAACTTCCTCCCTCTCCTCTATATCTCAGCCAGACATAGTTTGAGTTAAGTCAACTTTATCTATATGACTCTATTCCTACACTGTGCTCCTTGCTCAAACAGGCTCCTCCCCAATGATCTTTTGTCTGCCTCTACTTCTTCATCTGCCCATCTCCTCATCATTTTTTACTCTGGTTTATTTTCTTGTCCAGTCTCTCCAGCATTGCACTTAGCAGAGCAGCTTTATTGTGACAGCTCAAAGCTGTAAAGAGGCAATCTGAGTGTTTGGAGAATTCCCGACCTCGAGATTCTCTTTGTTTATCTCTGCTGTAATTTGGTACCAAGTACAAGAAGTAGAGGTACATGAAAGTAAGGGGCAAATAGGTGGGTGATTTATTTAAATTGTACAGTTATGGTAAAAAAGTATATTGGAATCCATTATGATTTTAGCCTATTGCTAGTTTTATGATGGGACATGTTTAAAAAGGGCTGCAAAAAAACCAATCAAAGTGTCATTTCATCTTACCTTTAGATAAGAAACTTGTAAGTGCTAAATAAATAAAATGTAATATGTTACATATATTAAACGTTCAATCTCTCATTCCCATTTCAAAGTTAGCTGGGTGGATTGTTATTATTAGGATTCATTTGCCAGGTGATAAGAGAGAATTTAAAGATCCTAACTCTAACCCCAACATGTGCATTTGTTGACAAACCAACAAATATGACAAAATTGTTTAATTTTTCAATATATTTGAAACAGAAACAAACCCCTCCCCCACAAAGAAAATGACAAAAGAACGATAGTGCTCGCTTGCATTTTTACCTTGGCTTATACAACCTATTGCTCATTGTATGCATATTGTTTCAATCACTTGATTTATGAACAAGATAGATGGCCTGACAGAGCAAGATCAAACACTCAGCCTGCCTGCTGCCTTCTGTTAATTGTTCAGTTACCTGATTTTTCAAAGCTCTTCTGTCGGATTCTTCTGTCGGTTACATTTGGAATACATTCTTTCTTCTTTTTACCTTTTGACTCACTTGAGTCTGCATTTGGGGTTCAACTACCATTCAGCGTTAAGCTTAACATAGGTCACCCTTGGTCGAGTATCTCTCTGCTATTGGAGTGAAAGCGAATGCCAGCAAGTGAAAGCTGGGCAAATACTCTCCTTTGTTCAGCCTCTTGTTCTATCACTCTCCTTAACCCTCTTCGGTTTCGTGCTGCCTCTGCCATGACATCCACTTACTGAATAGTTCCACCTACATAACTTTGTTTGCTTCACTGTTTGAGCGAGGGGTTAGAGGGGGTTGGGGGAAGCTGTGACATATGCCATTAAGAAGAACCAGAAATTACATAGTGCCAATACAGAAGATGCAGACCTGCTCAGGTGTTGACAGCGATGCTATTTACTCTGTTGTAAATTGTCTAGCATAAAAAAAAATCCTTGGAAACATGATTTATAGGTTAAAATCCTACATTGTGTCATTTTGACATATAGGAAGAATGTAGAAAAAGATGTACGGGGGGATGTCAGTGACACAGCTTTTAACGATTGTCAGAGAGGAACACCTCTGTAAATCATTTACACTGTATCTGTAAATCAGTATTTGTAGCCGTTGTTCACAGCAGCTTGATACTGTATGAAAAGTTCCTCCCTCAGTTCATTAAAAACCCACAGCCATCTGAAGACAGCAGGGTAGGGCATGTTGATAAATCTGCAGCCTCTGATTTAAGAAGTGCCGTGTCAGAGTGCAGTGCCATTACACATAGCTGTCTGTGTTTACTTTTTGATAAATCACAGGGAAATGATACCTTGGCTGCTACAGAGTAACCCTACACAATTCTACACACCTCAGACCGGTCCGCTGTGACTTCCTTTTCTGTCGTTTCAGTCGAAGACGCCAGATTACCGCAGCTCATTTGTCTTGTATGTCACTGCCTCCTTAGCAACAGTGGCCTCTCAGGTTGTATTCTTGAAATGCATGGCGATGCTAATGATGTTGTTTTGCATTATATGGTGTGACGTGACTAAACTTAAACAGAAATTGAGACGCACGATTGATGCAATCAAATAAAAAGTTGCCAGCAACAATTTGTTTCAGTTATTTCTTCATCTTCATTGTACATGTTTATTCAGTAACATCCTACAACTCCTGCCTGTGGCTGGAGAGAACATACTTTCCTCAGTCATATATTCAGTCGCCTATCACTGTGACTAACGTCTGTTTCAGAGCAATGAGAGCAGTCATGTGACTGAATTTGAGTTAATTTATTTATCACCGCACCCTTTGATTGCTTTTTGCACTTAAAGCCGCTGCACCTAAAATCATTACGACAGGTAACTGGTTTTTAATGTTGTGGCTAATCAGTTTGCTTTTGACTTTGTCAAGATATGAAGCCATAGGGAAAAAAAACTGAAAAACTGTATATTAAAGATCAGTTTTAAATTACATGCAAGATGGTTAGGAATTACCAGACAAAATTTAAATTCATTATGTCCTTTAATGATGTGGCTGATGGGTGAAAAGATGAAGGTCTTTTTGTTCCACATAAACAAATAATCTGCTTCTGTTTTTTTTAAACATTTAATTTAGCTTTAGACCTTTTTTCCAAAATGCAAGGTTTTAAAGCTCTCATGCTTTCTCTACTTTTTTTTTTTTTTTTTTTTTTCTTTTTTTTTTTTTTTTTTTTCCTTTGTGTCCAACACATCTCAAGGCCTTTGGAATTTATTTATCGGGCTTTCACATCTACCACTCCCATCTAAAAGTCTCTACAAATCTGTATATCAGCAGTATTTTTGTTCTTCAATACATACCTTTGTCCTCAGCCTTCTCTTTGTATTTTCTTCAGTTATGTTTGTCTATATTGTATTTGTACTGACATGACTCCTGTTCAATCAAGAGACTGAAGGTAGGAAAAAAAAAAAATCAATATCGGGCTTTATACTGCTGTGATTCACTGGCTTTGTGAAAGCCAGTGTGCGTTCAGATCAGCAGCAGATACAGACTTATTATCAGGGTGTCAGTGTTGTCAATACAGGTTTTCTTTCCAGTGGACTTATCAAAACTTGATGAAACTATTTTCTTTTTTCCCCTTATCTTCTGGTGTGCTATCAAGAAGGGTTCATACTAACACGCTAAAGAACAGCACACAGCAACTCACCCCCAATACATAAATGATGAGGCACAAAACATTGCAAACACCTCTCAACACGGCCCAGTCCAATACACAAGAGTCTCCTGGCTCCGAGGAAAGTCACAGCAGTATTTAGATCCTGTGTCGCCCAGTGACATTTCTGTGCGCCACACAGGAAGTAGTTTTATTTTATGTCAAGACAGATGGAGGCAACAAAAACATTACACTAGTAAACCAATGTGACTGCAAATGGGTTTGAATAGGACTGAAAAAAACACAAAGTAGCACCCACGAAAAGTTTCACTAGTGAATTCTCCTGCTCAAAAAAACCCAGTTGTTCAGCAGTTTAAGGGGATAAACACTTATCATCCCCACCTGCCCATGCACTGCCGGTGTATACACTCAAACACTCCCTCAGACAGGTCTGATAGTAATGCTTGACAGAGCCTGCTCTCAGATTGAGGACACAGCATACAAATAATACTACATATTTTCTGTGTACAAAGACCAAACAGAATCAGAATAATAACGGTAACGGCAAAGGGAAATAATAACGGTAACGGCTGGCAGGAGCCCCCAGGGCTCCTGCCAGCTTCATCCAAATGTCAGTCTTTAAGTTTTGCAATGTACAGTGATTAAATGAATATTTTAAAACCACTTGACATTGTGACTGATGAGTCTTCTTGAATATACCACACACTGTCCAGTCTACACATCCAGTCTCATAGCACTTTGTCTAAGAGACTCACAATTTGGAATCTTTGA
Source organism: Brachirus orientalis (assembly GCA_016785285.1). Taxonomy (NCBI): domain Eukaryota; kingdom Metazoa; phylum Chordata; class Actinopteri; order Pleuronectiformes; family Soleidae; genus Brachirus; species Brachirus orientalis. Next base: position 5,074,836 of record JAFBJR010000150.1, read on the forward strand.
TTATCACCTTGCTTAAAATAATAGATTTTGACATAGGTTTATACACATTTACTTATGTGAAAATCTAACATAAGTAATTGCAAGCAGGTCATAGGTCAGTAATAAAACCATGCAATGCACCTTGGGTCATCTCTGCTGCATGACTGCTGACAGCTGACTGAGACACAGTGATGCTTAGAGTTGGTGTAGATGGTCCATAACCAATGATGGACAGACATCACAGAATTACCAACCCACCAACGTGCAGTAATTAAATTGTATTTGCATAATTGATGATATGAATTCCATCAAGTGGGCATTGCAAAACCCCTGTGATTTTTGAAGAAGGTTAGACATCTCTGCTTTCCACACAATAGCTGAGAGCTGTGAAGGAAAAACAGTCTAACCCTCTCAAGATACATTCCGTTGAACGATTATTCAAAGACAAAGCTTAGAGTACGACATACTGCTGCAAAAGAATGAATGAAGATATTTGACAACATTTAATATTTACAATAAAGTTTTCAGTCTTCAAATAATTGATAAAAGTATGTTACTCTACATTCTGCATGGAACTATAAATCTTCTCTAGAAGCTTAATCGCCACTAAGAAAAAGGAACAAAGAAAAAAAAAAAACAGAAAGATTCAGCTAAACAGAAGCTTTTCACTCCTTTTTTTGCTTCAGTTTTCACTCCACTCTTCACTCCACTCTCACTAGTCCTCCTTCTCTGTCAAGCTATGATTTTCCATCTCAATCTTTAGTCTGACAGACAGCTTTTAACTTTTGGAGCGACACCCTGGGAATTAGACCCAAAGCCTGCTATGCCTGTACTCCACAGCAGGGATCTGGTTGTAGACCTGTATTTGGCCTTAGCAAAGCAGAAAAAACTGCATTTAAAGATTCAGAGGTATGGACTTACACTCACCAATGTTCTAAAGCTCCCCATACATTTGTGAATGGAGTTTTTCCTCTCTATTTGAGTATTTTCACACTCAACTATCCAGTCACTTCTCTATCTCTGTGCAGATTTTCATTCCCCATATCTTTTTTTTTTTTTTTCTTATAAAACTCTCTCTGTTGTGAGCAGAGATTCTAACTGATCAGCATCAGAGCCGGACTCTGTCTGGGACTGGAACTAAATGACTTCTGAATCCCACCAGGTGCAGGTACTGTATGTATGTGTGTGTGTGTGTGTGTTTGCATCAGACAGTGCGGATAAATGACTAGAGAATCCCACAGGACTGGACAGTGTGTTCCCTTGTGGAAATGCCTCGTCAGGCTCTGCCACCCACAGGATAACAATGAGAGTTTGCATGTTCTGCCTCTGCAGGATCTGTGGCATCCTCCCCTTATTTGCCATCAAAATCACATACACACACGGGGAAGATAGCGCAACCTAGCAGAGAGAGAGCTGTCACATGCCGGCCTGTCCCTGACCTGCTGTGACACTGATCAAAACACACCACAGACACTTCTGTGAGACTAGACGGACAAAATAAAAACTACACTGGGTTCAATAGCAAAGAAAGACATTTTGTTCAAAAGCTCAGGGATGAAAAGTCTTTTGTTCCCACAGACTTTCTTTTATATTTCATATTCTTTTAATTATCTAAATTTGCAGTTCTCCCTTAATACAGCATTAATACAGCAAACCTTCATTCAAAATACAGAAATACATCACTCATAAACTGTCTGTGTAATAAGATGAAAACAATCCCAGCATTTTCTCAGTGCAAACACTGCATTACACTGAAAAGAAGCACCAAAAGTAGCATTATCACTGTATCATTTGCTCCCAATATTTGTTGGATTTCATAACATAAATATATCCATATATCTAATACATTTTATGTATATTGACAATGTTAAACCTTACGCACCGTCTCAGTTGTATTTGCAGCCAAGTGGAAACTGAGCTGCTAACAGTTACACAAATATAATGGTGGATAATGGCGGAGAGCATGATTTGTTGGTCGAGGCCCTCCTTTGAACTTCCTCTTAATCATTCTTATTTACAGCCTTTACAGCTTTGTTCTACAGGAAAAAAAAGTTATCATTGGTAACCAAACTAACTGCAACAGTTTCTAAAGACAGAAAATGGAGGAAGAACTTTATAAACTTTCAAAATTGATGGGATGAAAGTCAGGGAGATGCCTTGGGGGCCAATCAGAGGCAAAGACCTTGATGTGTAGGTTAAAGCAGACTGCAATATAGCAAGCTATTCCCGCACCGTACACACACACACACACACTCTTTTAAAGACAATCTTCAAAGGCTCTTCACTCCTCGTTATCTCACACCAGCTAATATGAGAAAGAAAGATTTCTTTTTCTCTTGCATGTGTGCACGCACACCCACACAAATAAAAGGCAGACATTCACATACAACAGCACAAACATACTGTAGGTCAAACTGTATACGCATGTACGTTGGTGTTGAGGTGTCGTAATGGCAGATACAAAGTCTCAGATGCTGCTAACGTATGTGTGTAGTCCACACACCTACAGGCAGCTGCAGCCACACATTAGTGACAGAAGAAGTCTCATATGAGCTGATTATCACGTGCTGTATTACTGCATGCCGGGGGGGGGAAGCCTCAGTGCCCCTGAGCAAGCAGAGGAGATTTGAGCAGGTGGCAGCATGAGGTAGATAACACACAGTTTGTGTGCAGGATGAGCAGTTGTACAACTGTACAAACTTTGGAAATAAAACCTTGCTCGACCCTCCTCCTCCGATTTCTTTCTGAATTTTTAACAAAAAAAAAAAAAAACTGTTGCATTGATACACAGAGAGGAGGAACTTATCTTTGCTTTTAAATATTACAGCAGTAGGTCCAACTCAGCAGAAATATCGAGTAGTGCTGGAAAAAAATAAATAAATAAATAAACTACAAAGGCAGGATCTTACTGACTGCATGTGGTTCTTCAGTGAGCTCTATAGTGGCTGAAATTTAAGTTCCGAAATCAGATTTAGCAGACAGGTCAAACATATGAATAAAACTAACAACATTGTGCTGTTTTTGTTAAATAATTGTGCACATTTTGCTTTTTCTTTGCATTTTTTTTCACCCCTTTCCCACATAGTGACTTTTTTACGAGCACAAAAACACTGTAGGGACACATCACCTACTTACTACTCTGCTGATTAACTTGAATAAAACTATAATCAGTTTGCTACAAACAACGTGGCATGGCTGCGTATACCACCAATGCGTATACCACTTTTTGGTCCGCATGCACAAAAAATATGCATGCGGACCAAAAAGCAAATTTCCCACTGACCAAAATGGTAAAATTGACACCTGTCAAACTGCACTGGACACCATGAGACAGGGACATAGGCATTTATAGATCTTTATATTCTATATTTTTAATTCATGGAATTTCCCTTGTGAATTTCCGAGAGGCTGGTTATCTTATCCTCACTATTGTTTATTAAAGTTACTGATAAATGTGATAAACATATTAATAAGGGTTGAAGATAAACATGTTGAGTAAAAGAATATGGAGTTGTAAAAGCATTTTTAACATGCTGTTGTTGCTGATTTTAATCATTTGATCATGTGAGAGTCTGCAGGTTTTAGCCTGATTTTATTTTAATATTTTATGATTATCGTTATATTACTATATCAATATAGGTTTTATTTGTAAAACCAAAATACAAAGCATTATGAAAGAGCATAGCAATTGGACAACAAGTAAAAAAATTCTATTCATAATTAATATGAAACGGAAAAGTAAATTTTGTCGTTATTTTCTTGGACAATAATATAAAAAATAAACGTCCTGAGTTCTGTGAAAGCAACATTGGTGGACAATTACACTATTGCGGAATTATTAGTGTGTGTTTACTGATTACCTTTAATTTTGATGATGTCAAATAAACATCCAGTAAACAGAAAAATGTTCCACAATGTACCTACAGTGTATTCTTGTAGGTGTTTTCATAGTTTACACCAGGATAATTTAGTATTTTACAGCAACTTTGATTATTAGCATACAGCATATCTCCATGAAATGAAGAGCCGAGCAACATTTGAGACATTACAAATCAGTAAAGACTAATCATATCATTATTAAAAATGCCATGAGTCAAAATATTTTATTTTAAAAGCTTTAATGTCACAACAAACACTGAGATCTTCATTCGTGGGAGCTGTTACAGCGTTACTCCCATCAGGCCTTTGGCTGTTCATGAACGCACCGAGCAAGTAGAGAACGTGGACGGCTCATTCGTGTAGCCCAGAGGCATTATGGGAGTAACACTATGGCCCGCACAACCTGGATATAAACCCGGAAGTCAGGAACTTTTTGGACGTACTGTATGCATTCGCTGAGCAGCTTCATAGGAATGAATGGCGCGAAAGGGGCAGTGCTCAATCCAGTTCTTATAACACATCCATGTGCTATGCCTGCAAACCAGCTAACTAACTACCACACAAAGAGAGTGTGCTACATTCAGGGCTGCAAGAAATGAAATGTGTATTGAAAACAAACATTTGCCGAACAAAACATCGACACTCACAGGACCAACAACAAATGCATGAGATGCCATTTCAGCAGCTTTTACTAAAGCTTGCTGGATATTTCTGTTGCCTCTCTCTCTTAGCACAACTTGCTGCAGCTGTGCTAAGGACTGTGTTCAAGTGCTGCATTAATTTGGCTTCATAAAACACACAAAGAATTTATATGTGAGTTGATTCTATTATTTTCAGCATTTTAATGCTTTCAAATACGTTCGGGGAAAGTTTGACTGCTCCATATTTGCCAGTTAAATTGTAACAACACAGTTTAAATGATTGTTAGGGTTAAGCTGAAGGTTTCACTCTGAGATTAGTGTGTAATTTATAAGGATAAGGAACTTACTTTACAGCAGTAATGAGGGATTGGGTTGAAGGATGAGGCTTTAAACTTAAAAAAAAAATGTGAATAAACATTTAAAAAAAAGCACTTTAAACCGTACCAAATGTTGTATAATCTTATTTACAGTCAAACACAGTCTTCAACGCAAGCCATTTGCTTCCCTTACCCTCTTAAAATTCTAAAGATGATACTGCAAACATTAAAGCTGGCTGAATGACCCTCTCTTGTTTACTTGATATCAAGTGAAACACTTCCTATTTTGCAATTTAGAGTCACATTTCACTAGGTCAGGTGGAAATAGAGGACCAGTGCCAAATGTCTGTCTTTACTGCTTATTTATTCTTTAAATTATGCTGTGCTTGTAAAACACTTACACCTAGAACGAAAGCACCACATGGCTGCAGTGACCAGGCAAATATCTAGTGAATATTTATTTTATAGCAACCCAAATTGAGTTTGCCTTGAAAAAAAGACGTAATTTTTAGTATTGGTAGAAAAATAAGCAAGTGCTGAAGAACTTGGATAATTGATACAAAGGCCATAATACATTTCATTTTAGTGTGGAGGTTAGACTTCCAGTGTTACTGTGGTGCTGACAGAAAAATTACAATAAATGATAGTTATGATATTTTGAACATGATTTATTTAAAGACTTAGATATTCTCTTCTAATCCAAATCTAACAATATTTTTTTTTAAAGAAACAACAACCCTCTTACCTGCTTTGCATCATTGATACACTGCATGTATGCTTTGGCAAGATCTGAACACCTCAAAGTCTGGTCTCTGTTTTCCTTGTAGCAGGATAAAATCTGCGCCTGCAGGCCAAGACACACTGGCTCTGTATTACGAGACCTACAAAATACACAGATACAGACAGAGAGTATTAGGAATGAGTGATAATAGTAATGTTCTCATTTAATCCGTCCTTGCAGAAAGATAATGTGGTCTGAAAAATCTGTGATGATGTTAAACCAATAACATGACAACAACAGATGTACATCGGTATCTAACAATCTGAATAATGAACCAGGCTGTCAAATGCAATGAATAATTTTAATGGCTACTGTAAATCTGACTGTGACTTGTTAACATTTTTTATTGGTCAGAACAAATAAATGAAACAAACAGTAAAAAAAAAAAAATCCTCAAGAAATCAAATTGCATATTAGCTCCTCAGAGAGAACAAAGAACATTCTATAACAAAGGACTCCAACATAAAACTCATCGCATCAATTTTCTGTTTTTATTCGAAAAATGCATCAAATGTAGCACTAATTTGCTTGCAGAAATTCATTACCCAATTCTGTGAATCTTCTCAAGTCTACTAACGCTTGGTGTGACTTGCAGCTCACTGTTTTTTAGCTCTCTCTCTCACTTTGCTTTCACCTGCAGCAAGCAGCTGGTTTCAGCTAAAATGCTCCAAAACCCCATTAAACACTACCGGGCCAGCATCACAGGGGACATGGACAAAGCAGATGGACATAGTGGAGCATTTATTAGCTGAAAACAAAAATATTGCCCATTTTGCCACAACCAGCTTGGCTAATTTTGTGATGCCATTTGTAAATACATGTCATGTGTGTGATCAGCTCCGATTGGCAGAGATAAATTTGTAAACATGGAAAAGCTTGTGTACCAATTCGTTTTATGACTAAAAGAAATCATTTCTTTGAAAAGAGCCATGGCAAAAGTGCTCATTAAATATTCTATAATACAGTATATGTGAAATATAACATGTAGAACCTAAAATACAAAGTGAAAGATGGACTTATCAGTGTATGCAAATTCAAAGTCTTATTCAAACATCTGTGGATCAATGCATGGTATTTTGCTTGTGATTAGTAGAGGATTTACTTTCTGTGTTCTCAGTCTAGCTGATTTTACCCTTTTAATAAAACACAAAGCTGTAAAGAATGGAAACTTGATTTGTAACAACCGTAACTTTGTTTAGATGCTGGTAAAAAATATACCCTTTTAATCTGGTATCACAAGTTAAACACTTAAAAACGCAGAGTACATAAGGATGACAGTAAGTGGTCTTGTTCATGCAGATGGGGCCTGGAAATAATTACTGCAGAGCACACAGTGGGACAGAGACAGAGACACCAGGTAAACTGTGCATTTCACTCTCAATGTGCGATAGGAGAGAACAGTCTCTGTAACCATGGAAACTGTAAACGAGAATGATGGAGACAGCTGTAGTCTCTAAAACTGTAAGACATAAAAATTAAAAATGTATGGTGGAATAAGACTGTAATGCCTCTGTGTTTTGTTCAAACTAACTGAACGACCGACCACTACCAACAAAAGAAAAACGGTGGTCAAAAAATAAAATATTCCCAGGAGAAAACAAGGTGTCTTAACAAGTGAGGCTGAAGATAAAAATGAAAAACAATTAACATTTACACCCACCGCAACCTGTGAAACAACCTATGGTGTGCTTCACAGCAAATCAAATAATTAGTTTTAAATCACATTTAATTGAGTGGGTAGGATAACTGCGGTCAAATACAACAGAAAAGGTGTGTTTGAGAGCCTGAATTAGCCATGCTTAATTTGATATGTGGGCAGTGTTTTAATTGGTTTTTGCCTGTGCATCTGTTACATTGTTACTATGACAGGCTGAGTTGCCTGTGTGCCTCGCTGGAATGAATTCTGTTCATGAGACAAAGACAAGAAAGTTGTGTATACCAAAGAGGTATAAGAAAGTACGGGCATAAATGTACATACCTATGTAAACCTTACAGTACAGTGCAGAATTTGACAGCAAATTAAGCCCTTTTCCACCATAGGAAATTTCCTCATTTACATGGTTAAATAAAATTACCCGGGTCAATAGTACCCTGGTTAACGCTTTACCCGGATAAAGTTAGTACCTACTTGTGACTAGGGACTTTTCAGATTACCAGGAGCTTTGGAGGGGCGGGGTTGTGTGGAACACATCTTGCAGCTGTTACCGTGTTGTGAACATTTAGTCTTCAGACCCTCTGGAGACTCTTTTTCAAAAAAAAAACGACTAGCGACAAATCGAGCTTTTTCTTGTGTTATTTGGGACTTTTGAAGACACTGACATGCGAGCACGTATCGTTCTAAAGGTCTTTGCACACCGGACCGAACGTGACGCGGCCACTTTTGCATATCAAGCACAATGAGAAGAAACTAATAAATTATGAGGAGGAGGAGAAAAAAAAAACGTTGAGAAACGGGTTTTGAGAACCAAAGACAATCAAGCGATCCACTGGTGTGTTAAATGTTCTGATTGTACGTCATCAACAACACTCAAGAACTTTGAGGTGCGGTGGAAACGCAAACTACGCAGATTATGCAGTAATAAAAGTTCTCGGTAAGAAAAGGGGCCATTGATAAAGTGGTGCCCCTGCACACATTTAACACCAAACTGCCTTTAAAGCCAGCCAAAATTAAAGAATCTTTTAGGCCTTGACTCGCAGCGGAGAACTGACCCCTGCATTTCAATTACAGCATATCCGTACAGCCAAACACACACGTTATCATCAGCAACAAAATCATGGGAGCAAAAACTGTTTATCTGCAAATGGGTGATAGAGGTAAAGAGGATTTTTTTTCAAAAAAGATGTGAGAGAAAAAGGGAAGAAAGTGAGATGGAAAGATGAAATGAGTGGGATGAAACATCCACTGATGTTTTTTTCCACCAGCTCTACTAAAAAGAGGATAGACAGTCTTTCAGATTAATCTGTACCCTTACACCATCTCTAATGGTTTATTTAACCCCTCTAATCTGTCTTCCTGTGTTTTCTTTTTTTTTTTTTTTTGGATTGTACACTCTCCAACTCAGCCCCCTTTCTTTCTCCTCTCTCGCTCACGCCTTCCATTTTTCTCATTACATTAACAACAGAGAGAGGACGGGCCCAAAGTGCACCATCTTTATCTCACTCTCCATTTGAGGCCACCGAAAGATAAGGAACTCTCCTTTAATTTGAAATAAATGGCCTTCATCAGGGAAGCCGAAGCCTGCTGATAGTGCTGCGTGGTGTATTAAAGGCGCTTGAAGCAGAAAATTGGTTCAGCCGCGGCAAAAGCTAAAGCTCCGTCCACATGCTACGCCAAATTGAAGGTGAGGTCTTAAATCAACAATATTAACTGAGCCGCTTACAAAATACATAAAAAAATACAGAGAGTGAGGCAGAGAGGGATGGAAGGCCTTGGTTTTTTTTTTTTTTTTTTTAGTGGAATGAAGTACAACAGCGTCCCTGACAGCTAGTCCAGCCATGTAAAGGCTTGTTGTTAATGTGTGTGTGTGCTGTGAAGGCAATTGAATGAGTGCGGGAGCAGTCAGTCTATACATCTGTGAGCGGTTAATGTGACAAAACATAAACAGTAAGATTAGTTACTTAATTAATGGTGCTGCCTATTATTTTTAATCTCCGCACATGTGAAGACAGAGGCGGACGGAACACAGGAGGCTTCAGACTTCTGGACTACACAGACCGGCTTACTGAGACAGAGAGGGGGAGAGAAATCAAAAAGGGGAAAAATTGGAAAACCGAAAAGACACAGAGCACAACAAAAGCTACTGGCAAAGCTACAAGACTGATAAGGGAGATGCTTTTATTGCCTCTAAACCAAACACAAAAAGAGAGACATTTTTGTGTGTGTTTTATTTTGGCTATGCATGTGAAGCATTGTTTTCTCATCAGCACCATTTTATTTCTGTCCTGTCAACAACAAAGTATTGGTATCTCTACAGTGTTTCAGGCTAGTAATTAGAAAATCTTGTTAACATCTCAAAGGAAGCAGCCCCAAGGCGGAATAATTAAGAGAATCCAATACTGGGACCGACTTAGGAACAACAATATAAGTGCAGAAACTCTTTAACAGCTTGTCTTTGAGTCAAAAACTGTGCATAAGTTTAAGCTTGTTATGACAGTTAAGTTTTATAATGTTTGGCTCTGTGTAGGTAATCAACACTAAGTGCATATTTCGATGTTGGGATAAAACAACAGGATCTTTGGAAAAAATAAAAAATAAACAGCTTTAACTGCAAATGTGATGGCCCCTTGTGACAGCCAAATTGCTGAACGCCTGTATTATTAATCTGACAGGTACTCGTCAATGCAGCAATTCTTTGCTGGAATATGTGGAGTCATAAGTTATTAAGCTTAGTTTTAAATGCCATTTGTTGTTTTCATAATTTATGTGATGCAGGACCCCAGATACATTTGATGATATTTTGTGAACAAATCCTTAATTTTCTAAATGTACACCACTTTACTATGCACTGCGACAAAGGTACTTCTCTATTATTGTCTTTTATAGCATAAGTACTTAACTGATTTTGCCAAAATATTGTGGACATATGAAACCATTTTGCATGAGCGGCTTCTCACAGCTCATGCAGGGGTTCGCTTTTAAAACAGCGAGCCGAGACAAACAGAAAGCACACACGTGAGCACACACAATCTCTGCCTGCTGCAGTCAGTAGTTAGCATACATGCTAACCTGAGACACTCGCGAGCTGACACGAAAATGCACACATTTCCACACAAGTCGTGCAACGGTTCACTTGTAAACAGCGTCATATGGAGCTGAGACAAACACTCACTCACTCATGTTCTATCGCTGCTGAAAGAAACAGAAAAGGCGAACTCACACGCTGCCTTTCAAATAAGGCTGCAATTAGCCGTCGTTAGCTATTGCTATTCAAGACAAGAAGCAGTCAAGCCACAAAGACATTATTACTTCATTTGGAAATACTTATATTGCCTTCAGGAAATCCATTACGGATTGTTGGAGCTTCTTCCCGCTGATGAGTCCCGCATTGTATTGCCCAAAGTTTGTATAACTATTCACTTCAAAGTGACTGCTACAAACAAACAGCATTTCAGGAAGCTTAGCAGGGATATTACTATCAAAAATGAAAGATATCCACTCTGCTCTTTTTTCCTCATTAGAAGGGAGTCTATGAAGCATCTGGTGTTGTTTTTGACAACCAGCAACAGAGCAACAATGAACTGAACCTTGAGACATGTTGCTCTCAACAGATACAATAGTTATAATGGCGGAAGCAATTCAACTTCTTCTTCTTTTCCAGGTTGAATGTTCACGCCCATGACTGGGAGTAGCTGCTGGGGGAGGGTTCGTTGCATGTCAAATGTGCTAGTTGCGTAACTACACTCGACTTCTTGAGCACAGATAAACAGAGAAGCCCTTTTTTCTCAAAAGTGGCTGAAGTGTTTAGTGATGTTTAGATACAGGAAGGACACGGGGACACACCAAAAAACATCCGAAATTTGATTTTTCACTGAATGTCCCCTTTAAAACCTGAAATCATCAACTCAGCAATTGAAATCTGCAGTCAACCAACACTTTTCTAATAATATTATTCCCAGCCTCTGCTACACAAATTACAGCTCAATTAAATGTTCCTTCTTTCATTACCAGAGTATATACCAGAGTATATTCAGTTTTATACACAGATATATCAAATCATGAAGCATAAAATTTTAAATGTAAGAGAATTAGGAAGAAGTTGATTGTTGCTGCCAATACATGGCCAATGACTCTCTCCTGAAAGCAGAAATTCTGCAAAACAAGTCTAAATGTCATAGGAACTACATGAGCAGCCATCACGCAATGTTTGTCGTTTATCTTAATCCACTTTCTACTCTAAACACCTTGGTTTTAAACTATTAATTTACATCTGTTTTACAATCTTTTTTAATCCCTCCCCAATGTAGGAGCAGCTGATTCACTGTCTAATATTTGATGTTTTGAGGCTACTGCAGTTCTCTGTGAATATGTGGAAAACAACTACTGTGATTGGTCAAGAGAGCGGACGTATAACCATTTACTCTCTGTATGTGATGCACCGGCTTAACATACAATAACTACTGGGGGATAAAAGAGAGAAATGGTGAGCAAGCTCCTCTGCGGGTAATCTATCAACAAAATCCAGTTGACCATTATCAGACTATCATCAAATAGGACGACATTCAAGACTACTGACACAATGTATACTCAAAAACTGGGGAAGCCACTAATAAATCTTTTCATAATCAATTAATCTGTCAGTTATTGTCTTGATTGACTGGGTGATCGTTTGGTCCATAAAATGTCAGAAAATGGAAATGACGACGTTGTCAAAAGTCTTGTTTTGTTCACAAACCAAAATGATATACTTTAAATGAATTACTTGTTATATGGAGCAAAGAAACCAGACAATATTCACATTTAAGAAGCTGAAAAGTCTGAAAACTTATTTTAATTATTTAAAAAAACACTCAAACTGATTAATAATCAATTAATTGAGTAATTGTTTCAGCCCCCACAAAATAATATGAATAAGTCTTTAGAACGCTAAAAAAATGCCCTGATTGAAGGTGGTACTGGAGGTTATTCTATAAACCTGTGGTATTAAATTTGCAATGTGTCAAAGACAGAGTAACAGAGGACTTTTCCACATTGAATATTTCTTCGAGTCCCTGCCACAAAAGAACAGAAATAAAACAAAGAAAACATCAAAATTAAATTTAACTTTACAATCGTGCATAATTAGTTGCTTTCTATTCTGACTGCACTTTCCACAGAGGTTTCTCATTCATTTAAATTCAACTCAAAACAATGTATTTAGGAATTCCCAGAATTCGATTACTGCTCACTAAGTCCTCTGGTGAGAAAATGCTTTTTTTTGGTGAACAGGTTCTCCTTTACCTATAGAAGCAGAGACTATCATTTGACATGTTAGAGAGACAGAATCCCAAAACAGACAGTTATACCAATACTGACCTGATGAACACTGGCGCTACATGGTGAAGCATAGAGAGGAAGAAACAGATAACAAGTGAGAAAGAGGGCAAAAGGGGTGAAGAGGAAAACAGCTAGAGAGACACAGTAGCCTCTTATCTGTAGCTTGTAGCTTGTATGCACCTGCACCCTGACAGCTTTTCAATTGAATGAGGGCACATATCCTCTTCTTCTCTATCTTGTATCTCCACACTGCTTCACACATTCTCCCCCATCTCTCTTGTCCTATCACACTGGCAACCAGGAAGAGACAGCCCTCTATATATTAGAGCTCAGACTTCACTCTGCCTCTCAAATAAACATTGAAGATGAGAAAGAGAACATTTGATAAAAGTATTTTCTTTTAGGTTTTGATGGCTGACCTTCTGTAAAATTTTAAAAGCATTCCCATGCCATATAAACCACTTTACCGGTTTGTTTTTCTGCCTTAACACTGTAAAGGGATTAATAGTTTTTAACCCACACTCTAATGTAAAACTATGCATCACAATAATGAAACTGCTACATCTATCTTCTAGTAATGAATATATATATATATTTATGGTGCATAATTGCACCAATGACCCCTTCAAAATATTAAACACCAATATAACTGCTAACATTAAATTAAGGTCAGGATCTTGGCTCTTTCTTTATTTTATTCTCTTTTACTGTGGAATGTGTGCGTGGAATCAAAATTGCAAGAAAGGGTAAGCAGTACATGCGCAGTTTTCTTGATTTCTTTGGAAAGCATTCTCTTTCTTTCCTAACACCACCAACAGAGTTATAACAATAAAAAATAAAAGAGTCATTTGCTAACTGAGGTTGTCACTTCCCAGCTCTGTGCACTCAAGGACAGTCAAGTACGCATTTCAAGCAAAACGCTACTTAGAAGGAAATAAAAGGTTATATATTCATATTCGCTCCTTTTGCATTCATGTGTTTGCTCATCTGTACAGTGTCAAAAAAGAAACAGAGGGAGTATAAAGTATCTAATATGAAGACACTTTATTTTGACATAAAAAAAACCATTGGGGCAGCTTGGCAGGCTCATGATACGGCGTCTTAACAGTCAGGATTCATTTTATATTCGTGAAAAACAAAATGTTCCGTGCGATGTAGAAGAGCAACATTGATACATAAGATTTCTTTTCTTAAATGTTTGAAATCCTACAACATTAGTTCATAGATTGGGGATTAACAGAAAAAATTCAAAAAAGTGGCTCATTGCAACACAATCAATAGCTTGTATGTATATATATATATATATATATGAGACAGCCATAATAACACGATTCATCTGGGGGACTTCCAGATAATGATATTTTTTATATAAGTTCAGTTGCATTCGATGTACATTTATGAAAGGTAGTGAAGCTGTGAAGGCTATGGGGAAAATATCCAATTGTGATTTTTCTGGCAGACAAGTGTGATTTTTTTCACAGTAAAATTTGGAAGTCAAGTCTCAGTTCAGGCCATAATAGTCATGGAGTGCAACCACATGCGATGCCATCAAAAATGCAAACTACTTAAATTTGATCTATAGCAGACTGTAAAATATTAACCCTGGGTCCTAAGTGTGTTGCGTGTTGTGTTGAAATTGATGTTGCCATATTTTTGGTCAGCTTCTCTCTTGCAGCACGGTAACACTGCTTCTTTTACTTAGACCTGTCTTGCCAATGTTTCCAGCCTTATCTCTGAGTGATCTCCGTTGGCTGGTATCATCTGCCACAGGCTGGGAGGATCTGACAAAGGCTGGCTATTAAGGCTAGTTCAGCTACTACTGTTACAGACAGCTGGTCTTGTTAAAAAGACTTGGATACTGACCCGAGCAGTTAGACGAAGACATCTGCCTTGTCAGTCGCCATCTCGCTCTTGTTCTATTACTTTCAACTCTGAAGTGGAGGTTGTCTCCCGCACTCTCTCACATAAAAAAAATGTATCTGAAAAGACAACCATTTCTTCCCTCGTGTCTATTTTCATTCTTGCTGTAATTGCACAGCTACAGTCTGCCGTCGAGTGAGTAAATTTGAAATGCCTTTGTTAAGTGGCCAATATTTAGGTGCAGCAATTACCACTTCAGAATAGACCAACTGCACAATGTCCTGCTGCCACAGACCACCACTGAGAGGCCTTCCTTCTCTGTGGTTTACATGTCCAAAGTGGAGTTATTGTGCCGGACCCCTCCCGGAATCCAGTTTGATTTTGTTTCAACGCTATCGACTGAATTTTGCTTTGAGATTCTGCCTCTTTTAAACTTTCAGCGCTTGTGCTCCCACTCATGTACTCATTAATAATTACTACCACAAGTTCAAAGGTGCACAATCAATGAAAAACCAGTTGGTATAGACTTCAGGTAATGTCGGATGCTGTGATGAAGGTTACAGATGTATGCTCAAGTTCTGCTGATGCAAGGCTGAAGTCATTTTTTTTTCCCCAGCAATTTCATAACTTATGGGATGTTGTGGATTCATGTCAGGTGGATTTTAAAGTGGAAAGTATTGGTTACATTAACAGTAAAAAACAGTTTTCTGTGCATTATTAAAATCTTTTTGTGTATAAAACTCCCTCTTTGTTTTATCATTGGTCTGCTAGGTCAAAAGAAAACATCATTTTGCGATAGTTGCTTGAATTATATAATCTCTTTTATAATATAGAATGTATAGCTGACCTTATCAGTGATACAAACTGCAAAACAAATTTACCTCTAACTTGACCATTGCTAATTAGTCATAATGAAGGTACAGTACAATACTTTAATTTTTTGTATCCCTTGTTCAAATAATTGTTTACTGTGTTCATTATATTCACAAATAGTATATTAAAAAAATATACCCATTTTTGCTATGTATTTTATTTGTATTTCTTTCAGTGCTCTTGATTAGTGTGAGTGCACTGGTTAAGTGTGTTCCAAAAGTAATGTAATTTAATGTAATAATGTAATATCAATATATCTCTTTACTTTAACTTTACTAAACAATCATTTAAGAAAGTATTTAACCAAAAGATGAGACAGAAGCAGGATGCCATAGTCCCCTTTGTGTGCAATACAGAAATACATATGCAGTGTTTTTTTTTTGTTCCCCTTTATACAGTGAATATTATGTTGTGTCATTTCCTTGTGAGTATGTAGAAATATTTTTGTGCTGGTTAGATTATTTCATATCCCCGAGTTTGGTTTCACAAACATTATATATTATTGATTGTTCATTTGCAGAAATTATTGGTCGTGTGAATCCACTACAAGGATGTTTATAACACCAGTTAGTGTGTTTGATAAAAATAAAAGCACTTTACTTCAGAAAGTCTCTTATGTGATAGATAAATACATAGGTGTCTTGGTGTGCAGCAGTCTTTATAAGGCCAGTTCACTTTTACTGCTAAATATAAAGGTGTGGTATAAAAGATTGCAAGAGACAACAGAATGATAGGAAAGTTGAAAGTTGATACTTGTGTTTCCTTGGGTTTGATATTTCAGAGTACTACAGGATGCTTTCTTTTTCTTTTCATCTTCTTTCATATTCACACCTGGGACAATGACACAGTGGCTCTTTGATTCTCTGGGTCCTTCAAACCACAGAGTGCTGGAAGCCAAAACCGCCCTTTTTGCACTAAGGATTAAGCTGTGAATTGACATATTACGCAAACATACATGCACACACACACACTCACACAGAGGGCAGTAAAACCAGGGGGGTTAGGATTCACACACCTCGACTTTTTCAGGAGCTTTGTTCTACAGCTCTGCACTGATGGAAACTTCATTCAAACAGTTCACAGTGTAAAGCCAGAGTCTGTTTGAAGTTTCCCACTGATTTCTCCATGGCTTTGGCATCTGAAATGGTTAGAGCCCAGAACCATCTTGTGCTTTGAAACACACAAATGATCAAAATAATGTCCATCAATGCCAAGGCTCTGTCTTCCTCATAACTAAATTAAGGGAAGACAATTTTCACTCTAATCAAAGTACAAGTTGCTACAGCAGTCTTTCAGCCAATGTCTATTTTAATTTGATTTAAAGGCAAACAAAGTTTGGAAGTCAGGGCTGAACTAAAATTAAGATACATATCTATTACAACTGCTTTAATCTAATCCACTGGTTTAAATGTATCTGGGATTTTTCTGGTCCCAATGACCTCTATAAAAAACCCCATAACATGTGTACATTTTATCTGTAGCTAGCCTCCGACATTTAACCACGAAACTGTAATAAAGACTGCTGATTCATATAAGGGCAAGAGAGCCTTCATCATGAGGGTTTCAATAAAATACAGTATATACAGGTTAAGTTTCTGGAACAGTCACAGATTAAAAAGACGTGACTACTCCAAAACAAGCGAAACTCTCCTCTGTTAAAGTCCTGTGTTTCATCAAACCTTGCTTTCATTCAAAACAACTTCCATTAAGGACATTCAATGGCTACCAAGTAGCAGTTTCTGTGTACAAATGACCCAATTCTGACTAAACCATGAACACTCCACAACTTTAAAGCTGGGGTAGGTGGGAAAACTAGACAAATTGTTGATTGTTCAGTCACACCCGGTGATTGTTAACAATTTGGGATTGCAGCTTTCTCTTACATATGACACATACCTGGCATATGACCCGAGGCACTCTCTACCATTATTTGTTTTACCATTATAAACATTATATGTTTTATTCCATTCATTGTTCAACTCTCTTTTAGACATTTTTTTAGGTTGCTTTGCAGCATAGGCAGTTGCCAATGTTCAAACAGCAACCTCTCCACCAAAAAGACGTGTACATGCAGTTGCTTAGTAGAACAACCAATAGGAGTGCCCTCTCTTACTGAACTGAAAAGTTTCTTGTCACTGCCCAGAATTCCAAATGGCTTGAAACTGCTAGATTTTAGGGCTGCAACAGTTATTCAATTATTAATTGATTACTAAATTAACTATTTTGATAATCAATTAATCGTTTTTTTCAATTATTAAAACAAGCTTTCAGATTTTACCAGCTTCTTAAATGTGAATAATTCCTGGTTTCTTTGCTCCATATAACAAAGAAATCATTAAAACTTAATTATTTTGGTTTGTGGATAAAATAAGACATTCAATCATCATTTGCAGGTTTGAGAATCACTGATCAACATTTTACGATATTTTAACAGACATAACAAACACTTGATTAATCGAGAAAATAATCGACAGGTTAATTGATGATGAAAATAAATATTTGTCGCGGCCCTACCCCATTTACATTACAATAAATGTTTATTTTGGCATAACTGTCAATAATACCTGAAATGTGTTGCCTACCTTAGTTTTTCCAGCATGTTAATCATTACCTTAAAGAAAAGGGTCTGGGAGAGAAGGTTCTATGTAGCAATTTATAATGTAATCCATGATGGTATCAACACGACAAAATTGACTGTATAGCACATGAATATGACTGCAGTTTGGTTTCAGCTACATAAACTCAAAAAAAAACTGTTAAATGATAATTTCAAGGGCAGAACATATTCATATATTTTCCAGATATTCTGATAAAAGATATTAATATTATAACAGTATAACAGCATATTAACAGTAAACATAAATATAAAACAGTTTTTAAGTATTACAGTGGGTACTTTGTGTATGGTACAGGGCTTTTTCCATAGCATTTAACTGTTATACATGACCACTAGACACATCAGGTTCTGTATGTTGTATATTTTGGCACCATATAAAAGCGTACTTTTCCTCACATCTCAATCCAAACAGTGAAGTAACACTTATGACGGTTATGGCTAGAGTGAATTACAGAAGGACTTAGAGTTTAATCTTCCCCCCAAAGCCTAAGTAACAAGCATATAATTGACCATAAAGGTAGTGCCATACAGGAAGCTTGAAGATTTTCTTATCGTCCTTGACAAAACACTCATGGCTTTAGAACACACACTCACACACACACACACACGTGCACACAAAAAGAAACGTGGGGAGGATTAGAGGTATTACTGTACAATATTCCCTGCAGGTAAGATCACCTGTCTTTAGCATCAGCACAGATCAAAACATGTAGCCATTGCTTAAAACCTGTGTGTAATGGGGATCTCTTATTCCTGAGCTGCCGAGAGCAGCATAGCGTCACTCTAGATTATCATGGAAGGGGAGTATTTTCTGCAATAGAAACACACAAAGAGTGAACTCTGTATGCGTTAAATAATTATAATTCCTGAATCATTACGGGCTAAAGGTGCAAGTCTTAATGTAGTTCTTTTTTTTCTTTTTTTTTGAATCATTGTGTGTAAAGCAAATGTAGAGTGGCTGAAAATGTGAAGAGAATCGTAACGGTGTAAAATCCCTCATCGCGCTTTATCGGCTCGCTCACTGAGTATCTGCAGCTGCTCCGACACTACAGCATTTGGTTTGCTAGTTGGCTGAGATGTCTTTGTTCAGCAAACCTGTCTTCCCTGGATGCAAAAGCAAGCGGAAAGGTTCCGCAACTTTATTTTTAAAATGCCTAAAGGTGAGGACATGAAGAGCGGAAGAAGAACAGAGTCCTGCTGTCACAGCGAAATATGGCGAACACATACACTTACAGTATGAACAGTGGTGTTCACCTGCTCTGGTCCCCACTAATGTGTGTGTGTGTGGGAATAGGCACAGAAAAAAGAGCTTCTTTCTAGACATGTACACACATACACACTTTAAAAGCATGCATCTGCATGTTTTATTAAGCAGGTGGTTTGGTAGCTCCGAGAACAGTGTTTACATTTATATTGTGGACAAAAAACTTTGGTCCCCACTAAATGAACGCCATATTTTTGTCTCACGATGTTCACCATGCCAGATCATCATCACAGTGACACGGGTTTTTGCTGTGTCTTTTTCGGGGGTTTGGCACTACAACACTACAAGTATGACTCCAACCAATCATTGACACTGCAAAGTTCATAGCTTATCTGGGAAGCAGGACAAAGCATTGTGGGTGACGCTTGGACACACACAAAAAAAAAAGATTATGGACGTGGTCCCTGGTGCCAATCATAGGAGATGAATTACTCATGCTAGACATGCTAGACTTCTTGTCAGGTTACACTACACGTCCATTCATTGTTCCTGACGTTCATAAGTGGGTCCAACATGGGACATGTCATGACCAAACCATTTGAAAATCGGCCTGAATGCATATGGTTTTAAATAAATGAAATGCTATTTAATTTATGTATGATTTGAAACAGCCACATTTTAAAACACTTGCTGACTTTTTCAAACAATTAAATTTGCCAAGGTGGTTAGCAACATATCTTAAAGGGTGAAAAAATTCAAAGGAGTCATTTCTAATTGCTTTATGTTGACTTTAACCGGAGTAGTTTGAGTACTGTTATGGAATGTTGTGTCTTCATGATTTATTCATGTATTGCTCATGATGGCAAGCCAGGTCTGCCTTAGGTATCAATAGAGTTAATCCCATCCTTTCCAAAAGATTACTCTGTCTTCTATTGCTCAACTAAGATAACCCCCACATTTGATTTAGTTCCTTAAAATGTATGTTTTATGAATAATTCTGGATAGTCACAAATTGAGTTCATTAGTATGTTTATGATACTTTTACCCAAAGCAATTTACAACTGGAGGGCAACTTAACATTAAGGTTTCATTTCAGTAAAACCATAAGTCCCAGGTACTGAATTTGTTTATTAAGACGTGTTAGGTATGACAAGTGCACACAAGTGGTGTTTTTACCACATTGTATGTGAACAGAAGATTAGTAGATTCACAAATACTCAAACAAGTCCATCAACAAAACACCTGACGTCAGATTTGCTTTCTATTCTGAGGTGAAATTTAACTACATTAACAGGCAAGTGCACAGATGTTCCTAATAAAGTGCTCGATGACAGCAGTCATTTGTTTCATGGTCAGTGAATATACTGATTAGTCAAGGTTCAAAGGATTTCTGGCCACATCCGACTGGGATGTTTGCTTGGAACAGACCCAGAAAGACTCTGGCTAAGGAATATTTTGAGAAAATGACTCAGGAGGACATGGCTGGTCGACATGGCTATGAAGAGAAAAATCTAAGCTTTCACTCAGCCTTGCACAGGGGAAGCTTGACTGTGTGTATGATTACATTTGTTATTTCTTTAAGACCTTTTGTGGCTTAAACACTGACCTCGTCAGGTCCTCCTCATAGAGACCAAAACCTGGTCCTAATGAGGCAGAACCCTAATTTCTGAAGAACTGGTTAGGTTTAGGTCTAAGATTTGAGGTAAGGGTCTGGCATTAACTGGCTATGATTAAGTTTAGAGATGATGCTTTGTTAAGGCAAATAAATGAATGGAAGCCACTGCAGCGTCCTAAGAAGAATAGCTGCATTAACAACTACCACTGGTTAAAGTCAAACTAAGAAATGTGATCCTTACAGCAGAGTATTGCTAATAATTTTACTCTTATTTTAAAAAGTGCTTCCAACTACACTTTGCAAAGTTGGGGACTCATCTGAAACTTAAGAACAACTTGAAAATCAGGCTAACAAACGAAACACATTTCACTAAAACACCACAAAGAAAAATGCTGGCCAAAAGATCAAGCCTGCTTTCAGAGATAAAAACATACTGAGTGACATAAGTATACTTTGTCCTTGACCACAAAAGCCTCTTGTTTTTTGAAATCCTTGTTACTGGTGTGACAAAAAAATTAACAGCAAACCAAGGCTTGGTCTCTAATGTGAATTACAGCTTTGTATTTTACAGACTGCAGTGTCAATAATTAGCTCCTTTTTCCCAGGCTATTCCTCATTACAAGTCCACAGTGGGAAGCAAAGACAGGGAAATAGGGTATTGTTAAATTCTGCTTAATTAAAGCAGCCAATTAAAACACTTATCACATTAGTCAGGTTTGCTCTAGAGAATGAATGCATTTAAACTGGTTAAAAAAAAAAAGAGGAAAAGTGCAGATCACTATCTACTGCTGCTTATTATTCTGCTGTGGTAAACCCATGTACATGTGTGTCTGCAGGGTGCATGAGGCTCCAGGGAATAATATCTGCTTACATTTGGAGCAGCAAATTAGTTTGCGAATGTGTTAATGCATGTCTCACCTCACGGTTGCTTCAGTCTTGGAGGCAGCTTGGTGGAACTGTTCCTTGCTGTGTTCATATTCTTCCCAATTCTGTACATGCAGGAGGACAAAACGAGAAAACAAACAGGATCTGCATTAATTAAGCTCTTTCCGTCAGAGTGCTTTTGTTTATCTTCTTTTGCACTTCAAAAGTAAATAATTGTGGACAAATGAACTGGACAAATGTTCTTGGAGGATTTCTTTGTTGCACATTACTTATTCACAGGTTTGTATGTAACGACTTTTAGCAGCAGCTTCATTACATTAATGTTTTTACCTAGTTTGGTGTATATACCACACATAGGACACAACACGTTACAAATACTCCATTTAACTGTTTCAACAATGCTGTGTTCAATGACTAAAATCAATCTCCTGAAAAAAAAAATTCAACCAGTACATTTTCCAAAATGTATAGATCAATTGCTTTCAGCTTCCTGGAAAACTATCCTATTGTATCATAATATGATATATTAATCATTAGATTTATCACTATCTTAAAAGAATGGGAGCTCTTCCATTTCTACCAAATCAAAATCAAAAATCAAACAGATACAAAAAAAAAACCTGTACCATCTTTATTCCTCTTTGTCTTTCCCTCATCTGGAGCACCACACTTTTCTGATCTCTATCGTATTACCTTTTCCCTTCTTACATATCCAGAGTTTTCAAGCTCCTCTGAGAATCCTGCGCTGCAACTTTCACAAAGATATCCTTTACTTTATCATACACAGTGTAGTAGTAAAGTACAGTTTGAAGTAAAAGTTGTGGAGTTGTATTTATATCCTGAGGATTTTGGTTTTTGCAACTGCAACCTCTCCAAACCAAACCACAGATCAGC
Organism: Brachirus orientalis; assembly: GCA_016785285.1. NCBI lineage: Eukaryota > Metazoa > Chordata > Actinopteri > Pleuronectiformes > Soleidae > Brachirus > Brachirus orientalis. The sequence continues at coordinate 5,097,354 of JAFBJR010000150.1, forward strand.
AGTAATGAGTTGCATTACTCATACATTTTTTAAGAAATTCTTGATTCTTGAGCTTGCAGTTTTCCCAGTGAACACTAGCCCCAAACAAGAAAACAGTGATATTATAAAAGAAACAAGCAGCTAATCCCCAAACACTGCAGCCTCTCCTCATCTGATCCTCCTTCCTTGTGCCTTCCAGAACCAAGTATGTATATCACCTCTAAATATTTATCCGGCAAACTGTACCAAGGGGGGGGGATTAAAAAAAAAAAAAAAAACGAAAAGAGAAAGCTGGAAGGGAAGTTAGAGAAGAATGCAGGAGAAGCAGCAAAATGCTGTGAAGGTAAAAAGGAGACAAGGGAGAAAGATTTGTGAACTTGGAATATTCAGGCCATGGCCAACTGGAAGACTTGTAACTGGAGGGTTGCTCTAATGTGCCTTTAAGAAAGGTAGCTAATCCCATTGCTCTCCGGGTTGGGTGTTCATTACTGGTGTGTAACAAGGATAGGTCAAATGCAGAAGTAAAATTCACTATCACTGATGGTGTGTTAGTGTGTGTGTGTGCGTGTGTGTGTGCAAATATAGGACATTCAAAAGTCTCTGTCAAGTCTCAAGTTGGTCTCAAGTGGACACCTGTTGATTTCCAGTTTCAAAAAACTGACATGGCACTGGTCAAATCTTGAACCTGAAGGCTTCACAATGGTTTGTTTTGCAACTAGAAGTCTATGCACATTTTTATACACAGTTCATTATAGTAATCTCTGCCAAGGGTCTTATATTTTTGGTGCAGTCTGTCTGTCTGGGAATGGTGGGAGAGACAGTTGATTGACTGCTGAGTTTTAGATGACCAAGCGCAAACTCTCCACCTCTGAAACTCCCTCCCGATACTGACACATGCTTCTTGTGTAACCCTCATTTTTATATGGTTTTGTGCATCATTTTTACAGGTGTCCCTCAATTGTTGTCCTCTCTCACATCAGTTTACGTAATGCAGAAAGATTCTTTTGTAATTACTGTAAAATCTTGCCTATCGTACCTTCCAAACTGTATCTGCATGAGGAACCCTAGCCATGTTTTCCTCTAACACAGAAGCATGTAAAACTAATCATTTTGGAATTATAACAAGACGTGTAACTGTATAATCTAATTACTAGAGATGTCCTGATCCCGATCTCAAGTTATCAGATCAGAGCCAATCAAGGAAGTATATTTCAACTCATCAGAGAGCAGCAATCAACAAATTCCCTACTCCCCTATCTCTAACTCCAGCTGCAGCGCTTTCCACACACACTGGCTGTCGGCTACGTTAGGGAGCATGTCCTACATGTACAGTAGTTTAGCTGTAGACTGTAGCAGGGCTTTTAATTAGGTAACTTTTCATATTAATATAAATATTGAAATATTATTTTAACACAATGCCTTGTTTAGATGCACTCCAGTCTGCTCTGTCCTCTCTGCTCTGAGCCCTGTGGCACACACACAGACACACACACGCTTTAGTGGGGACCAAAGAAGGGTATGAACATAAACGCTGTAGTATCAAACCACCTGCTATGCAAACAGGTAGAGAAGTGATCTTTTTTTAATACTTTGGTGGAAGTTTGCTTGACTACAGTGTCCCGCCCTTCCATCAGTACCTGCAGCCTCACAGCAGGAGTTGCTTCTTCTTCTTTCTAACTAAACTTCAGTCAAGAATATTATTTATTTCACCATGACCATTTAAAAAACAAAAAAAAAAAAAAAATTAAAAAAAATTGTGTACTGTGCAGCTTTTAGTGAAAATAAAGTTAGTAAAAAAGCTGATCACATTCTATACACATATACACATTCTACAAACTGAGTCGTGTGTGGACATTTTATAAACATTATGCCTCCATCTCATCACCCCCTGCTTAAATTACATGTTGCTGGTTGGAGCTCAAAGAGTGTTTACCACTGTTGAGAAATGTACACATGAACACGTTTTTCCTCAGGCAAAAATAATGAGGTGGTTGGAACATTAACCACAACTCTGCCATGTTTACACACATTAACTAGTTATAAAACTCACATCTTCATCTCCAGATGGAAGCAGCTTTAATGGAAATATTGCTAACAAGCTCAATAAAAGAAACTGATTCTAAGGCCTCCCTCTACCATATTCCACTTTTCACAAGATGAAAGCTTTAAACTTTGACTTGGACTATACAGGTCACACAATGCATGTGTTTCCATATGAAAGTGCAACATAGCAGAAAAGCAGAGTGGTTTGTAATACAGTATTTGAAAAAAAAGTTATCTGTTATCCAAAGTGTGTAATATATATATATATATATATATATATACATATATATATATATATATATATATATATATATATAT